>QPMI01000161.1:0-212460 GCA_004431415.1 Cyanophora paradoxa
GAGCGACGTCGAGGTCCTCTGCGAGGTCCGCCCCACGCCGCCGAGCCCGCCCCGCCATCCAGCCTCCACCCGCCAGCATCCGCCTCCGCCATCCAGCGCCCCCTGCCCCTCACCTTCTCCCTCCCCCCGAGGGCTCCCCCTAGCATCCATGCGGGATCGCGGGGTCGCCGGCCGCCGGGGGCGGCGCTGACGCGGACCGCCGCCCTCCTCGCAGGACGTGGTGGCGCTGGTGTCGGCCCGGATGGCGGCCGGGACGGAGGCGGCGTGCCTCGTCGACCCCGTCGTGCCCCGCCTCCTCGTCGCCGACCCCACCCGCCTCCGCCAGTGCCTCCTCAACGTCCGCCACAGCGCGCGAGCGCGACTCGCGCCTCGCGAGGGCCCCTCCTGACGGGGCGCCGGCGCAGCTCATGAGTAACGCGGCCAAGTTCACGCGGCGGGGACACGTGCTCCTCGCCTGCGAGCTGGCTGAGGCGCATGCGGGCCCCCCGGCCCCCTCCTCCTCCTTCCTCGTCAAGTTCTCCGTCCAGGGCCCGCTCCCTCGCCCCCCTCCCTCCCTCCCCTCCTCCCCTCCTGCCCTCTCTGAGGCGGGGCGCAGACACGGGGCAGGGGATCGCCCCCGAGGTCCTCCCGACCCTCTTCCAGCCCTACGTCCAGGTCCCTCCTCCCTCCCGCCCCGCCCCGCCCGGCGCGGGGCCTCGCTCGCCCTGAGAGCCTCGCGCTCGCTCGCAGGCCTCCTCGTCGACGACGCGCACGCACGGCGGCACCGGCGCGCCCCTCCCCTCCCCTCCCCGAGGCCCCCGCCCCCCCCTCACCCCCGCCCTCCCGCCAGGCCTCGGGCTGGCGATCGTGAAGCGGCTGGCGGGGAGCATGGGGGGCACCTGCGGGGTGGAGTCCGAGCTCGGCGTCGGCTCCACCTTCTGGTTCACCGTCCGCGCCGAGGCCGCGCCCGAGGAGGCGCAGCCCGTGCCGCTGGCGCTGCAGCTGCAGGCCGCGTGCGAGGAGAGCGGCGCCCGCCCCCGCTTCCTCCTCGTCGGCCTCAGCGACCTCGCCGAGCGCCGCCTGCGGCAGATCGCCGCCGGCGTCGAGATGCGCGCGTGGGGCTCCTGCGCCGCCGCCGCCGCCGCCCTCGGGGAGCTCGCTGGGCTGGAGGGCGGGGAGGGGGCGGTGCTCTTCGTGGGGGCGGGGGCGGCGGGGGAGGCGGAGGGGGAGCCCCTCGAGGCCCTCCTCGACGCCCTCCACGCCGCCGGCGCCGCCCCGCGCGCGGCCCTCGTCACCGAGGCCGCCGCCCCGCGGGGCCCCCCCGCCCGCCCCCTCTTCGACTTCGCCGCCCGCCTCCGCAAGCCCCTCCGCCGCGCCCAGGTGCCCCGCCCCTCCACCCCGCCTCCCCCGTCTCCCCCCCGCCCGCCTCTAGAGCCTGGCTGCCTGACGTGCCCCCGGGGCGGCCCGCTGCGCCCCTCATCGTGCCCGCCAGGTGGTCGACTGCGTCCTCTACCTCGTCGCCGACCGCGGGCCCCCGCCGGCGCCCCCTCCCGCCCCCTCCCCGGCCCCGACCCCCGCGCCCTCTCCCGCCGGCCCTCCCTGCACGCCGCCGGCCCGCCGCCCTGCGCCCTCGAGCGCCGCGGCTCGCGCTCGCTGCGCCGCCCCTCCCTCGCCTCGGGCGCCTCGGCGGAGGGCGGCGGGAGCAGCAGCAGCCGCCGCAGTATGCGGCGCCCTGGCTCGAGCGGCGCGGCTCGGCGGCGAGCTCCGCCTCGGGGGACACGGGAGCCCGCGGGCGCGGCGCCCCTCCTCCCCTTCCTCACCTTCACCGCCGCCCCGGCCCCGCCTCCGCGGCCGCCGGCGAGGCCCGCTCCGCGTCGCCCCTCGCCCTCGCCGCCGCCCGGGGGCCGGCGGGCGAGCCCCGGGAAGGAGGCGGCGGGGGCGGCGGGGGCGGGCGGGAGGCCCGAGGGCGCCGCCGCCTCAGCCTCGCGCCCCCTCGTGCTCCTCTGCGAGGACCAGGTGCGCCCTCGAGGCTGCTCAGGGGGGCCCCGGGGAGGCGGGCCCTAGAAGAATTCTCGGGCGAGAGTTGGCCGGCTGGAGCTAGCTCGCTCGCTAACGAGGGGCGGGGAGGCAAACCGCTGCGCGTGCTCTCTGCCGGCGCGTCCCGCGCCGAGGGCCGGGGCGCGCAGGCGACGAACGCGCTGGTGGCGACGCGCTTCCTCTCGAAGCTCGGCTTCGCGGTGCTGCACGCCGCCAACGGGCGCGACGGCCTCGCCCTCTGGCGCCAGCGCCGCGCCGAGCTCGCCTGCGTCCTCATGGCCCGCCCTGCCCCGCCCCGCCCCTTCCCCCGCCTCCTCCACCTCTGCTGACCGCCCTCGCCCCGCCGCCCTTCGCCCGAGCAGGACTGCCAGATGCCGGTGATGGACGGCGCGCCCCCTCCCCCCTCCCCCCCCCCCCCCTCCCCCCAACATCTGAGGCGGGCGGGCTCTGCGCCGCAGGCTGGGAGGCGACGGGGGCGATGCGGGAGGAGGCGGGGGAGGGGGGGCCCCCCGTCATCGCCCTCACCGCCGGCGTCACCGCCCACGAGGTCCCCGCCCCGCTCCCCCCAGAGTCTTCACTTGATTAGTCTTCGCCGAGGCCCTTCCATAAGAGGGCCCCATGGTAGGAAAGGGACGTCGGGGCGGGGCGCTGACGGGGGGGCGGCAGGTGGAGCGCTGCCTCCAGGCCGGCATGGTCGACGTCCTCTCCAAGGCGCCCGCACCCCCGCCCCGCCCCGCCCCTCTCCAGCTCGAGGCTCACCGGCCCTCGCCGGCGCGCGCAGCCCCTCGTGCTCGCCGAGCTCAAGGCCAAGCTCGCCGCCCACTGCCCCCGCACCCCCGGCCCCGGCCCCGGCCCCGGCGCTGCCTGATCGCCATCGTGCCGCACCGCTCCGGCCCCGGCCCAGCCCCTCGCCCCCTCCCCTAGGCCCCCCCTCGTTATTCGCGTACACTTAAGGCTAACTTACTGCAAGGTCAACGTCAACTAACTTCAGTTTGCTACCCCGGCCCCTTGCGGTCTCTCCTGATCTCGTATCCACAAACTTGCTTAGCTACGCCCTTACTTTACTTTACTTAGCAGTGGAGTAATCTGCTTAAATTCAATGATTAGCGGTGGAGAGATCATGATTTGCTTGCGTTGGCAGTGGATTACTTGGACGAAAAAAAAAACGCGTGGACCGTCGGGCAAGATTTCTTTAGCGTGGCGTGAATTGATTTTAAGCTAAGCCTGCAGGCTCACATGCCAACACTCATGCTCAATATTGAAATGAAAAACGTTCAAAATGCTGCTAATTATAAATTATAAATGTTGACCGGACCGTCGGACAGCTACCGTAGTACCAGGCTGAAGTGCCACCGTGGCACGCCGTGACGGTGACGACATGCGCAGCCTATAGCTAGCCTAGTAGGCCTGCGCAATCTGTGAGGCTGTGCCACGGTGCTGCCAGGCTGCAGCTCAGCGGCTCGGCTGGCAGCTGGCAGGCACCGAGGACCGGGGCGGCTCGAAACTTGAAACGTCCCCTTCGGACTCGTCCGGGACGCCGTGAGGGCACCCGGGACCCGCAAACTCGGACATCTTACGTTAAAGTTACGTATACTGTCTTGCCAAGTTGATCTTGATGAACTCGGAACCGCTGAACGGAACCGCTAACGTTGAACCGTTGAACCTTCAGCGCTTGAGAGGCTTGAGAAGCTTCACTGTACATGTTCAAGGATTTAGACTCTGGATCTCAATCGTTGAGATCTAGATCTAGACATTTACCCTCATTAAATTCCGAATTACCTACAATAACAACAACAACAACAACAACAACCGTTGAACCTCGCGAGCCTCGGAGCCGACACCCGCGGGCCCGGGGCGGCGGCGGGGTATAAACGTGTGCGTAGCAACCGGCTGGCCATGGCCATGGGCGGGCAGCTTGCAAGCATGGGCAGCCGCTGAGCCTGACAGTCGAAAGTTGCGATTGGGTGCCGGTGCCTCGGCGGCCACGTCAACCGCGTCGACCAGCTGCAGGCAGCGACCGGTACCCGGCGTGACCGTCACCGGCCGCGGCCGCAGCCGAGGGGCGGCGGCTGAACCTCGGAGAATTCCGAGGAAATCGGGCTCGGGGGGCCCAAAGGAGGCGCGAGTGGACCCCGCTGCTTTCGCGCGGATCCGGTGCCACGATGCTGCCGCTGCTGCCGCCATTTGCAAGGGGAGGGCGCCGGACGCTGCCGCCGCCCGCCGGTCGAGATCGGGGCGGCGCTAGAGGCGGGCGCGGGAGCGGTGGGCGGGGTCGCGGGGGCGTGGGCGAGGAAGGCGGCGAGGACGGCGAGGCCGCGCCAGGCCTCCGGGAGGAACGGCACCAGCACGGGGAAGACGTGGAACATCCCCGCCACACCTGCCGCCCCGCGCCCCGCCCGCGCCCCCGTCAGCCAGGCCTCGCGAGCCGGCGAGCTCACGCCTCGGCTTAGGCCTTGGGGGCCGGCGCGCCTGCAGCTCGACCTGGACGCCTGCGTGCCGGGCGCGGGCCGTGAACGAGTCGGAGTCCCGAGCAGGCACTGCGCATCAGCATTCCCGAATCAGTGAGAGAGAGGCCGCTAGCGCCGCGAGGGGACAGCGGCGCCGGCACCTCCTCGGACCCACCATGACTAGGCAGGGGGTAGGCCGTGCAGGGCCGCGAGACGGCCGGCATGTCTTCGGGCGTGAAGGGACGCCCAGGATCACGGGGCGAGGTGCTTGGACATGACTGCGCGCGGGGGCGGGTTCAAAATTAAATCAGTGACTCAGTGATCATGAGGCCTTCGGAAGGGACGAGGCTAGGCGGGCGGGCGGGGGAGGGGGGGGGGGGGGGGGGGGGCCGGGCGGGCACCGGCGTCGATCATGGGGTCGCGGCGGTTCATCTCGGCGCTCCACGTGTCCCCTCGCACCGGAAGTCGATCCACGGCGACAGCAGCGCCGCCCCTGCCCCGCCCCGCGCCCGCGTCGGAGGGAGGAAGGCGCGGAGCTCGGGCGCGGGCGGACCGGCGGGAGGGTACGCCTTGTCGCGCAAGAGGACGAGCAGGTGCGCTGCGAGGCCTGCGGGCGGTCGGAGGCGGGACGGGGGCGGGGACAGGGGCGGGGGCGGGCGGGGCGGACCGGCGCCGGCGGAGTCGCCGGCGAAGAGGATGTCGGCGGGGGCGACGGCGGCGCCGGCGGGGTCGACGAGGTGCTCGTAGGCGCGCTCCGCGTCGTCCAGCTGCGCCGGCCACCGGTGCTCCGGCGCCCACCGGTAGTCCACCGCGAACACCCGCGCCCCCGCTGCCCGCCCCGGCCTGAGCCGCGTACCCCCCCACCGGCACACAAGTCGGGCGGGGTACCCTGCTGGGCGAGGTGCGCGAGGAAGAAGGCGTAGTCCTTGGGCCGGTTGGCGATGAGGCCGCCGCCGTGGAGGAAGAAGACGACGCGGCTGCCGTGGGGCCCCTTCGGGACGACCCACGTCGCGCCCCACGTCTCACAGGAGTCCCCCGCTGCAGGATCGAACTCGTACTCCTGCGCAAGAGGCGGCGAGTGCGCGTTGGGTCAAGCCGGGGCCGGGCGCGCGCATGCACTCGCACGCACGGGATAAGGCTTGTGAACGATGAAGTCGCAGAGGGGCGGGGGCGCGGGCAGGAGCCAGCCGAGGGAGTGGAACTTGCGGCGGGCCTCGCGCCAGCTTCCCGCCGGGATCTTCACGAGCCAGAGCTGCCGAATGAAGGCCCGCGCCTGCAGGGAGAGCTCCAGCTCAACCTCGTCGCCGTGCTGCCGCCGCCCCCGGCCCCCCCGCGCGCGGGGCCGCCTCAGCGACGTCGCACGTGCCGGCGACGAAACGAGGCTACCTTTGCTATCGTCTCGCCGCGGCCGCGCTTCGGTTCACGGCCGGGCGCCGCCGTGGCCGTCCGGCGCCGCACGAGGTCCAGCGCCGCCTCGAAGCCGGCAAAGCCGAACGTGATGAGCCGCAGCGCCACGAACAGCGCGTACATGTCCGCCGAGGCGCTCGTTCGAGTCCAGCGCGCCGCCGGCCGCGAGCGACCGAGCGACCGCGAGTTGATCACTGCGGGCGGTTAGCTGGGTGCTGGGCTGCAAACGGAAGAGAAGAACCGGATCGCCCAGGCGTATGCTACGCACACCGGCGCAAGCACCAAGCAACAGGTCGATGCGCGGGGGTATAGCGCGCGCCGGCGTTGGACGGGTACATTCAGCCCAAACATGGCGACCCAGGCCCTCACCTCCCGCGAGGAGGACATCCAGAAGATGCTGGCTGCCCAGGTTCACCTGGGCACCAAGAACCTGGACTTCCAGATGGCTCGTTACGTCTGGAAGCGTCGCTCCGACGGTGCGATCCCGACCCTCGCGCCGCTTCCTCGGGGACAGCAGCCAGCCGAATTCGCTAGGATAGTGTTTTGCTAGCTTCTGCATCACGTAGCAGCGCACCGGCCAGCCCGTGCACGCGAGAGCGGCGATCGCATAGCGTGTTCGGGCTCCCGCCAGCCGCGCCGTCGCTGCGCGGGAGCTTATGCGATGCTGTTCGAATGGTGCAGGTGTCCACATCATCAACATCGGCAAGACCTACGAGAAGCTGATGCTGGCGGCCCGCATCATCGTGGCCATCGAGAACCCGCAGGACGTCTGCGTGATCTCGGCCCGCCCCTACGGCCAGCGCGCGGTCCTCAAGTTCTCGCACTACACTGGCGCTCAGTGCATCGCCGGCCGCTACACCCCGGGCACTTTCACCAATCAGATCCAGGCCAAGTTCATGGAGCCGCGCCTCCTGATCGTGACCGACCCCCGCACCGACCTCCAGGTTTGTTTCTGTCGTCGAGCGGGCCCGCGCGGGAGGCGCAACGCCCGGGGCGCGCGGGAGATCAGCTTAAGACATGAGGATCTTCTTATCGCCCTGCTTTCTCACGGCGCTTTCTTTCGCCGCGCAGTCGATCCGCGAGTCGTCCTTCGCCAACATCCCGGTCATCGCTTTCTGCGACACTGACTCGCCCATCCGGTTTGCCCAGCAACGCCCTCGCATCTGTCGCGCGCTCATGCGCTCGCTCTAGCTGGGTCGACCTCGCCATCCCGGCGAACAACAAGGGCAAGTACGCCATCGGCCTGCTCTACCACCTCCTCGCCCGCGAGGTCCTCCGCCTCCGCGGTCCGCGCCACCGCCCTGCCGCTTTCCTTCCCCGCCGACGAGGCCCGCGCAGGCACCATCTCGCGCTCGCAGCCGTGGGACGTCATGGTCGACCTCTTCTTCTACCGCGAGCCCGAGGAGGCCGAGAAGGTCGAGGCCGAGAAGCTCGAGTTCCCCGAGGAGGGTGCGCCGCCTCCGCTCACGCTCGCGCGCTCGCCTTCCCCTTGGGACCCGCATCCCCTTTTTGCAGTGAAGCTGATGCGAATCGCGCAGGCTACCGCGCTCCGGCTGCCACCTCCTGGGACGGCGCCGCCGTTGCCGAGCCCACCGGCGAGTGGGGCGCGGCCGCTCCCACTGGTGAGTCTCGCCCCCTCGTCTCCTCTCGAGGCCCTCGTGATCGAATCGGCGCAACAGGCGAGTGGGGCGCTGCTGCTCCCACCGGCGAGTGGGGCGCTGAGGCCGCGGCTGCCCCGGCCGCCACCTGGGACTCGGCTGCCGCCGCTCCGGGCTGGGACCAGGCTGCCGCCGTCCCCCAGTACCAGTAATTGCACTTCTCTGGAGTGTCCCTCGCGCAGACTGGGCGCCATCATCCATAGATGCAGATCGGTCCCCACGGACCCCTGCAGCTTCCACATCCAGTGCAGTGCCTTCAAGGGCTGTGTTCGAATCAATGGGCTGATTCTCTTCGATCCGCGTATCACTCCATCCCCGCGTCCCGGCACAGGCCCACAGCACATGCCGCAGTGCCTATCAAGATCTGTAGATCCACTCCCTCCGATCCGCCACTCCTGCGCATGCAATCCCAGAGCTTCGAAAGGCAGACGCGTACGGGGCCCCCGCGGCCTAGCTTGAGCCTCGACTGCACATTCACCGGTACCAGGCCCTTCAGCTGCGGGGCAGCTTGCGGGGAGCCGGAGCCATGGGGGATGCGCCTTGATCCCTGAATTTAAATGCAACCAAGATAGAAAAGCGAGGTGCAAGGCGTGGCATCGGCGCGTCTGCACCAACAACGCAGACAATACGCCCACGAGAAAAACGCGCAAAGTTTTGAATGATACTATTTGGAAACTACTGTATAGCTACATGCCAAAAAAGAAGTGAAGATGCGGGGTAGAAAGAGCAGGGTTGTCCACGACCCGTTGCAAGCGGGTGTGTCGATGGCCGGGGTGGCCGGCGCGGAGCTGGGGGAAAGTTGGAGTTCGGCAGCTGGCGGAGTGGCGGGCAGAGGGGGCGAACGCCGACACGAAGCCGGGGGCGGGCGCAAATGTTGCTGCCGTGGAGGCGGGGGCGCCAGAGTTGCCTTTTCACGCCTGCTGAGACGGAGAGGCGGTGGTCTCCTGGACGGCGGGAAACGATGCAGCGGAAGTTGGCGGCGCGGGGTGCGCGGCGGCGTGCGATTCGGCGGGCTGCGCAGCGGCAGGCTGGGGCGCGACAGGCTGCGGGGAGGCCGGCTGCGGGACGGCCGGCTGGGGCGCGACAGGCTGCAGGGACGCCGGCTGCGGGTCCGGCTGGGGGTAACGGGCCGCGGGGCGGCCGGCTGGGGCGCGACAGGCTGCGGGGGGGCAGGCTGCGGCACGACAGGCTGCGGGGACGCCGGCTGCGGGACGGCCGGCTGGGAGGCAACGGGCTGCGGGGCGGCATGCTGAAGCGCGACAGGCTGCGGGGACGCCGGCTGCGGGACGGCCAGCTGGGGGGCAACGGGCTGCGGGGCGGCCGGCTGGGGCGCGACAGGCTGCGGGGAGGCCGGCGGCGGTGCGAGGGGCCGCGGAACGGTGTGCTGTGCGGCGAAGGGATGCGCGGCGAAAGGCTGTGGGGAGAAGGGCGGAACGGCGGCTGTCTGCGGAGCGGCTGGCTGCGGGGCCGCGGGCTGCTGAAGGGCCGCAGAAAGGGGAGCGGGGTAATGGCCGGCGGGATATGTGGCAGAGGGTTGCAGGGGAGTAGGGTATAGGGAGGCAGGGTGCGTGGCGGCGGGAGGCAAAGCGGCGGGCTGCTGGACGGCGGGTTGGGCTCCAGAAAGCCGCTGGCGCTTGTACCAGCGCTGCCGCGCCTTCTCCAATACCTCCTCCTTCTTCTGGATGGCCTCCGGATCGCCCTTCGCCACCTGCAGCTCAAGGTGCTGCCGCAGTTTCCGCATCCGCGCCTTGGCCGCCGCTCGCCTGGCCTCCTGTTTCGCCGGCCGCGTGGCCTCCCGCTCAGCCGCCCGTTCTGCCGCACGCGCGGCACGGCCGCCTTCTTGTCTGAGCGCCCCTTTGCCTGCCGCGCCGCCTCGTCCGCGGTCTGAGGCATAGCCGCGGTGGTTGAGTTCCCCTCCTCGCTGCTAGTCAGTGTCGGAATACATTGCGCTGCCGCTGCTGAGCTTGATGATGCAGAATTCACGAATTGCATCGGCCGGAACGCTTCCTTCTTTGCTTGCTCGTCCGCCCGCGCCGCGCGAGCCCTCTCACGCTTCCCGGACAGCCGCTGCCGCGCCTCCGCTCGTGCCGAACGTGCCGCAGCCTGTCGCTGCTCTTCCGTTTGCGGCTGCTGTTCCTCCGTTTGCGGCCGCTCCCACTCTGCTGTCGGTGCAATGGTCGAAGTCCCGTCCTCGGCGGCGCCGCGCGGCAGCACAGAAACGTAGATTTCCGCTGTTTTGCTTGTTGCGCCCTCGTCCGCCATCCCGCCAGCTCTGGGCGAGGCCGAAATCCTAGGGAACGGCCGCGCGGCCGGAACTTCGAGAAAGACGAGAACAAAGTCGGGGGGTAGTAAGCTCACTTCGTTCGTCGAGACCAGTCTTTCAAATATGCGTACTTCTTACGCGCTGGCTGGCGCATCTGGATTGCGCAACCCCTGTGTCTACGAGCGCCCGGGTTCGTTCTGGCACCGCGCTGTGCCCGCGCGCCGTCCCGGCGCAAGCGCCGCATTTGTTTGTTTGCGCCGTCGGGCCGCCGATTCGAGCGCGCCGGGCCTAGCGCGGTGCTAGCGTGATCTGCAGGACTGCATGATTGCTTCCTGGGCGGTTGCACCGCGCGCCGTGTCGCGATGACCACCTCCCCTCTCCCCAGCCGTGCTGCGCGGTTGCGGCCTCTGCTGGCGCTTATGCGGGGCTGCTAGGCCAACCGAGACGCGTCTTCATGTATTTCTGACGGTTCCTGCGCAGCGGCTCAATTCTTTTTCGACGCGTCCGAAATCTGGTACAGCCACTGGTCAGCGCCAATGACGCATCACAACGCACACGGTGAGTCGTTCTGGCGCTGTCTGGCATCCATTTCCTAATCCAGCGGGGCTGCGTCCGGGCCAGAGCCCGACACTCCGCCGGCATCCGGCCCCGTCTCGGCGGACAGGCCCCAGGCGCCGCTGGACCGCGACGCTCTCCTTGCAGAAATCCTCTCGTGCGCAAGTTTGACGTATTCCTCTTCTCCCAGTTGGTCTCCGCTCATTCGCTCCATGCATGTGGTCGGGCCTCAGGTTGCCCCGCTGGAAGAAAAATCGTGCGCGCCCGCTATTTCCACCAAAACCCCTTCTGAAGCAGTCGCTAACCTTCTTTCGACGAGCAGGGACGTACTACATGAAGGTGACAGCGCACCGTCGCCCGCGCTGCTCGGCGACGCGAACGCTCGCTCACATAACCGCGCGATCAAATCTTCCGCAGAAGTATAACCTCACGCAGGTGAGCGCCTTAGCGCGGGCTCCTCTCGCTCGCGCCTCTCCGACTCACGTCGCGGCAGCTGGAGAGTTTGAGTGACGACCAGCTGCGGGACCTGGCCAAGCGCCTGTCTCTCGTCGAGATCCCCATCGTCGGTGGCGAGAGCGGTGCTTATCTGCGCCGTGCCCGTTTCGCTACCGCTGCGCTGTAGCCGCTGACTGCGCGCAGAGGAGGTGATGAGCGACAGGACGAACGCCACGCGGCGGCGCGGGTCTGAGGACCTGGCGATGTGGGCCGGCACCGGGACGACCCCAAGCACGCGCACGCGCCACGCCTCTGGCCGGCCCTCCGAGACCACCGCGAAGAGTGCGCCCGGATCCCGCACACTTCCTTCCTCTTCCCTCCGCCCGCTCAGCTCCCCGCGCCAGAGAGCCGGCGAACGCCGCTGGATCTGCTCACGCAGGTGGCCGACGAGGCGCTCGAGCGGCTGCAGCAGGAGGAGATGGAGGTCCACCGCACCGGCGCCGCGTCCGTGCCTCGCCGCCTCTTCGCTGCACCGAGCGCTGCGCTGAGCGCGCGTGCGCAGGGAGGGCCCCCCGTCGTCGGCAGACTCGACCATGACGGAGGCGTCTCCGCTGGAGGCGAGCAGCCCGCAGCACAGCGACCGCGAGGGGGCCGCCGGCAACAGCCCGCCCTACACGCCCGACGGCCGCCCGCCCGCGCGCCCTCTCCGGGCCGCACCGGCACGCTCACCGCGCGGGCCCTCCGGATGCGCGGCGAGGCCGAGGCGTGCCGCCCGCGCTGGAAGGCAGAGCCGCGCCGTGCGCACGGCCCCCGCCCTCCCGATGGGAAGCGCGGTGGCCGACGCCACGCGCAGAGAGCACACGGCGGCTCTTCGACGGGGGCGACGCCGAGAGCGAGAGCGGGTCGGACGGCTCGCCCCACGGCGACCACGCCGGCGCCTTCGGTGCGCCCGCGCCTCGACCCGCCCGCGGGGCCGACGTGAGGGATCGCCGGGGCGCGTGGGTGCGTGCAGGCGCAGAGCGGCGGGGCTCGGTGGTGAGCCTCGCGAGCGCGGCGTCGGGCGGCTCGCCGGGGTCACCGCCGCCGGCGACGGCGGCCTCCGCTGGAAGCGTGCGCCCCGCCCGCCCCGCCCCCCGCCCCGAGCGCGTGCTCGCCGGCCGGCCTCAGCGCCCCCCGCAGTCTTCCACGAGCCGGCGTTCCAGTGCCGCAAGGAGGTCGGCGAGCGCGCGCACGTCGGTGTTTATCTCAGCGTGACGCCTCGGCGCAGGAGTTCCTCGGCCCGCTGCGCTGGGGCGCCGGCGACTCGGACCGCGCCGCCTTCGAGCGGGCCGACCTCCAGACGCGCATGACCTGGGCCCGCCTCCTCCGCCTCCCGCTCCCCGCCTTCTTCGACATGTGCGGCCCGCCCTTCTTCGCTCTGCCTTGCCTTCTCCTCAGCCCGCCTCCATTCGAGTCCAACTCTGCGCAGGTACCTGGTGGAGGGGGCGGCGGGCGCGGACCCCTCCCTCGTAGCGGCCGCCTCCCTCGCCGCAGACGGGCGCGGCGGGGCCCTCCTCGGCGCCCCCCGGCCCCGGCCCCCCGCGCAACGCTCCCCGAGCCCGCCCGTCGAGTGCTGAGCCCGCTCCCCTCGAATCGCTCGACGCTCGACCCTCTTTTTCTGCCGCCGCCTTTCTCACACATGTACAGCCTGTTTACAGCGAAGCAGCCAGTGTATAGGTCTGCAGCGAGCCGCTGCGTGCAGCTTCTTATTCGCCTTTTGTGGGCAGGTCCCGCGACCTCCATGCATATGCGACCTGTACGTGTACAGCCCCTGATTCGGAGTGTGCTTGCAATCGTTCATTGTGGTCAGCATGCTTCAATATGTCTGCGAGCTCTGTAACTATCTATATCGATATCCATCAATTCAATTGAAGCATCAATCTCGATCATCGCGCCGCGAAAAGCTACTCGAGCACGAAAAGCGTCGCTGGCCATGGGCTATCCAAACTCGACATGTTCAAGGATTTAGACTCTGGATCTCAATCGTTGAGATCTAGATCTAGACATTTACCCTCATTAAATTCCGAATTACCTACAATAACAACAACAACAACAACAACAACCGTTGAACCTCGCGAGCCTCGGAGCCGACACCCGCGGGCCCGGGGCGGCGGCGGGGTATAAACGTGTGCGTAGCAACCGGCTGGCCATGGCCATGGGCGGGCAGCTTGCAAGCATGGGCAGCCGCTGAGCCTGACAGTCGAAAGTTGCGATTGGGTGCCGGTGCCTCGGCGGCCACGTCAACCGCGTCGACCAGCTGCAGGCAGCGACCGGTACCCGGCGTGACCGTCACCGGCCGCGGCCGCAGCCGAGGGGCGGCGGCTGAACCTCGGAGAATTCCGAGGAAATCGGGCTCGGGGGGCCCAAAGGAGGCGCGAGTGGACCCCGCTGCTTTCGCGCGGATCCGGGTGCCACGATGCTGCCGCTGCTGCCGCCATTTGCAAGGGGAGGGCGCCGGACGCTGCCGCCGCCCGCCGGTCGAGATCGGGGCGGCGCTAGAGGCGGGCGCGGGAGCGGTGGGCGGGGTCGCGGGGGGCGTGGGCGAGGAAGGCGGCGAGGACGGCGAGGCCGCGCCAGGCCTCCGGGAGGAACGGCACCAGCACGGGGAAGACGTGGAACATCCCCCGCCACACCTGCCGCCCCGCGCCCCGCCCGCGCCCCCGTCAGCCAGGCCTCGCGAGCCGGCGAGCTCACGCCTCGGCTTAGGCCTTGGGGGGCCGGCGCGCCTGCAGCTCGACCTGGACGCCTGCGTGCCGGGCGCGGGCCGTGAACGAGTCGGAGTCCCCGAGCAGGCACTGCGCATCAGCATTCCCCGAATCAGTGAGAGAGAGGCCGCTAGCGCCGCGGAGGGGACAGCGGCGCCGGCACCTCCTCGGACCCCACCATGACTAGGCAGGGGGGTAGGCCGTGCAGGGGCCGCGAGACGGCCGGCATGTCTTCGGGCGTGAAGGGACGCCCCAGGATCACGGGGGCGAGGTGCTTGGACATGACTGCGCGCGGGGGGCGGGGTTCAAAATTAAATCAGTGACTCAGTGATCATGAGGCCTTCGGAAGGGGACGAGGCTAGGCGGGCGGGCGGGGGGAGGGGGGGGGGGGGGGGGGGGGCCGGGCGGGCACCGGCGTCGATCATGGGGTCGCGGCGGTTCATCTCGGCGCTCCACGTGTCCCCCTCGCACCGGAAGTCGATCCACGGCGACAGCAGCGCCGCCCCTGCCCCGCCCCCGCGCCCGCGTCGGAGGGAGGAAGGCGCGGAGCTCGGGCGCGGGCGGACCGGCGGGGAGGGGTACGCCCTTGTCGCGCAAGAGGACGAGCAGGTGCGCTGCGAGGCCTGCGGGCGGTCGGAGGCGGGGACGGGGGCGGGGACAGGGGCGGGGGCGGGCGGGGCGGACCGGCGCCGGCGGAGTCGCCGGCGAAGAGGATGTCGGCGGGGGCGACGGCGGCGCCGGCGGGGTCGACGAGGTGCTCGTAGGCGCGCTCCGCGTCGTCCAGCTGCGCCGGCCACCGGTGCTCCGGCGCCCACCGGTAGTCCACCGCGAACACCCGCGCCCCCGCTGCCCGCCCCGGCCTGAGCCGCGTACCCCCCCACCGGCACACAAGTCGGGCGGGGTACCCTGCTGGGCGAGGTGCGCGAGGAAGAAGGCGTAGTCCTTGGGCCGGTTGGCGATGAGGCCGCCGCCGTGGAGGAAGAAGACGACGCGGCTGCCGTGGGGCCCCTTCGGGACGACCCACGTCGCGCCCCACGTCTCACAGGAGTCCCCCGCTGCAGGATCGAACTCGTACTCCTGCGCAAGAGGCGGCGAGTGCGCGTTGGGTCAAGCCGGGGCCGGGCGCGCGCATGCACTCGCACGCACGGGATAAGGCTTGTGAACGATGAAGTCGCAGAGGGGCGGGGGCGCGGGCAGGAGCCAGCCGAGGGAGTGGAACTTGCGGCGGGCCTCGCGCCAGCTTCCCGCCGGGATCTTCACGAGCCAGAGCTGCCGAATGAAGGCCCGCGCCTGCAGGGAGAGCTCCAGCTCAACCTCGTCGCCGTGCTGCCGCCGCCCCCGGCCCCCCCGCGCGCGGGGCCGCCTCAGCGACGTCGCACGTGCCGGCGACGAAACGAGGCTACCTTTGCTATCGTCTCGCCGCGGCCGCGCTTCGGTTCACGGCCGGGCGCCGCCGTGGCCGTCCGGCGCCGCACGAGGTCCAGCGCCGCCTCGAAGCCGGCAAAGCCGAACGTGATGAGCCGCAGCGCCACGAACAGCGCGTACATGTCCGCCGAGGCGCTCGTTCGAGTCCAGCGCGCCGCCGGCCGCGAGCGACCGAGCGACCGCGAGTTGATCACTGCGGGCGGTTAGCTGGGTGCTGGGCTGCAAACGGAAGAGAAGAACCGGATCGCCCAGGCGTATGCTACGCACACCGGCGCAAGCACCAAGCAACAGGTCGATGCGCGGGGGTATAGCGCGCGCCGGCGTTGGACGGGTACATTCAGCCCAAACATGGCGACCCAGGCCCTCACCTCCCGCGAGGAGGACATCCAGAAGATGCTGGCTGCCCAGGTTCACCTGGGCACCAAGAACCTGGACTTCCAGATGGCTCGTTACGTCTGGAAGCGTCGCTCCGACGGTGCGATCCCGACCCTCGCGCCGCTTCCTCGGGGACAGCAGCCAGCCGAATTCGCTAGGATAGTGTTTTGCTAGCTTCTGCATCACGTAGCAGCGCACCGGCCAGCCCGTGCACGCGAGAGCGGCGATCGCATAGCGTGTTCGGGCTCCCGCCAGCCGCGCCGTCGCTGCGCGGAGCTTATGCGATGCTGTTCGAATGGTGCAGGTGTCCACATCATCAACATCGGCAAGACCTACGAGAAGCTGATGCTGGCGGCCCGCATCATCGTGGCCATCGAGAACCCGCAGGACGTCTGCGTGATCTCGGCCCGCCCCTACGGCCAGCGCGCGGTCCTCAAGTTCTCGCACTACACTGGCGCTCAGTGCATCGCCGGCCGCTACACCCCGGGCACTTTCACCAATCAGATCCAGGCCAAGTTCATGGAGCCGCGCCTCCTGATCGTGACCGACCCCCGCACCGACCTCCAGGTTTGTTTCTGTCGTCGAGCGGGCCCGCGCGGGAGGCGCAACGCCCGGGGCGCGCGGGAGATCAGCTTAAGACATGAGGATCTTCTTATCGCCCTGCTTTCTCACGGCGCTTTCTTTCGCCGCGCAGTCGATCCGCGAGTCGTCCTTCGCCAACATCCCGGTCATCGCTTTCTGCGACACTGACTCGCCCATCCGGTTTGCCCAGCAACGCCCTCGCATCTGTCGCGCGCTCATGCGCTCGCTCTAGCTGGGTCGACCTCGCCATCCCGGCGAACAACAAGGGCAAGTACGCCATCGGCCTGCTCTACCACCTCCTCGCCCGCGAGGTCCTCCGCCTCCGCGGTCCGCGCCACCGCCCTGCCGCTTTCCTTCCCCGCCGACGAGGCCCGCGCAGGCACCATCTCGCGCTCGCAGCCGTGGGACGTCATGGTCGACCTCTTCTTCTACCGCGAGCCCGAGGAGGCCGAGAAGGTCGAGGCCGAGAAGCTCGAGTTCCCGAGGAGGGTGCGCCGCCTCCGCTCACGCTCGCGCGCTCGCCTTCCCCTTGGGACCCGCATCCCCTTTTGCAGTGAAGCTGATGCGAATCGCGCAGGCTACCGCGCTCCGGCTGCCACCTCCTGGGACGGCGCCGCCGTTGCCGAGCCCACCGGCGAGTGGGGCGCGGCCGCTCCCACTGGTGAGTCTCGCCCCCTCGTCTCCTCTCGAGGCCCTCGTGATCGAATCGGCGCAACAGGCGAGTGGGGCGCTGCTGCTCCCACCGGCGAGTGGGGCGCTGAGGCCGCGGCTGCCCCGGCCGCCACCTGGACTCGGCTGCCGCCGCTCCGGGCTGGGACCAGGCTGCCGCCGTCCCCCAGTACCAGTAATTGCACTTCTCTGGAGTGTCCCTCGCGCAGACTGGGCGCCATCATCCATAGATGCAGATCGGTCCCCACGGACCCCTGCAGCTTCCACATCCAGTGCAGTGCCTTCAAGGGCTGTGTTCGAATCAATGGGCTGATTCTCTTCGATCCGCGTATCACTCCATCCCCGCGTCCCGGCACAGGCCCACAGCACATGCCGCAGTGCCTATCAAGATCTGTAGATCCACTCCCTCCGATCCGCCACTCCTGCGCATGCAATCCCAGAGCTTCGAAAGGCAGACGCGTACGGGGCCCCCGCGGCCTAGCTTGAGCCTCGACTGCACATTCACCGGTACCAGGCCCTTCAGCTGCGGGGCAGCTTGCGGGGAGCCGGAGCCATGGGGGATGCGCCTTGATCCCTGAATTTAAATGCAACCAAGATAGAAAAGCGAGGTGCAAGGCGTGGCATCGGCGCGTCTGCACCAACAACGCAGACAATACGCCCACGAGAAAAACGCGCAAAGTTTTGAATGATACTATTTGGAAACTACTGTATAGCTACATGCCAAAAAAGAAGTGAAGATGCGGGTAGAAAGAGCAGGGTTGTCCACGACCCGTTGCAAGCGGGTGTGTCGATGGCCGGGGTGGCCGGCGCGGAGCTGGGGGAAAGTTGGAGTTCGGCAGCTGGCGGAGTGGCGGGCAGAGGGGGCGAACGCCGACACGAAGCCGGGGGCGGGCGCAAATGTTGCTGCCGTGGAGGCGGGGGCGCCAGAGTTGCCTTTTCACGCCTGCTGAGACGGAGAGGCGGTGGTCTCCTGGACGGCGGGAAACGATGCAGCGGAAGTTGGCGGCGCGGGGTGCGCGGCGGCGTGCGATTCGGCGGGCTGCGCAGCGGCAGGCTGGGGCGCGACAGGCTGCGGGGAGGCCGGCTGCGGGACGGCCGGCTGGGGCGCGACAGGCTGCAGGGACGCCGGCTGCGGGTCCGGCTGGGGGGTAACGGGCCGCGGGGCGGCCGGCTGGGGCGCGACAGGCTGCGGGGGGGCAGGCTGCGGCACGACAGGCTGCGGGGACGCCGGCTGCGGGACGGCCGGCTGGGAGGCAACGGGCTGCGGGCGGCATGCTGAAGCGCGACAGGCTGCGGGGACGCCGGCTGCGGGACGGCCAGCTGGGGGCAACGGGCTGCGGGGCGGCCGGCTGGGCGCGACAGGCTGCGGGGAGGCCGGCGGCGGTGCGAGGGGCCGCGGAACGGTGTGCTGTGCGGCGAAGGGATGCGCGGCGAAAGGCTGTGGGGAGAAGGGCGGAACGGCGGCTGTCTGCGGAGCGGCTGGCTGCGGGCCGCGGGCTGCTGAAGGGCCGCAGAAAGGGGAGCGGGGTAATGGCCGGCGGGATATGTGGCAGAGGGTTGCAGGGGAGTAGGGTATAGGGAGGCAGGGTGCGTGGCGGCGGGAGGCAAAGCGGCGGGCTGCTGGACGGCGGGTTGGGCTCCAGAAAGCCGCTGGCGCTTGTACCAGCGCTGCCGCGCCTTCTCCAATACCTCCTCCTTCTTCTGGATGGCCTCCGGATCGCCCTTCGCCACCTGCAGCTCAAGGTGCTGCCGCAGTTTCCGCATCCGCGCCTTGGCCGCCGCTCGCCTGGCCTCCTGTTTCGCCGGCCGCGTGGCCTCCCGCTCAGCCGCCCGTTCTGCCGCACGCGCGGCACGGGCCGCCTTCTTGTCTGAGCGCCCCTTTGCCTGCCGCGCCGCCTCGTCCGCGGTCTGAGGCATAGCCGCGGTGGTTGAGTTCCCCTCCTCGCTGCTAGTCAGTGTCGGAATACATTGCGCTGCCGCTGCTGAGCTTGATGATGCAGAATTCACGAATTGCATCGGCCGGAACGCTTCCTTCTTTGCTTGCTCGTCCGCCCGCGCCGCGCGAGCCCTCTCACGCTTCCCGGACAGCCGCTGCCGCGCCTCCGCTCGTGCCGAACGTGCCGCAGCCTGTCGCTGCTCTTCCGTTTGCGGCTGCTGTTCCTCCGTTTGCGGCCGCTCCCACTCTGCTGTCGGTGCAATGGTCGAAGTCCCGTCCTCGGCGGCGCCGCGCGGCAGCACAGAAACGTAGATTTCCGCTGTTTTGCTTGTTGCGCCCTCGTCCGCCATCCGCCAGCTCTGGGCGAGGCCGAAATCCTAGGGAACGGCCGCGCGGCCGGAACTTCGAGAAAGACGAGAACAAAGTCGGGGGGTAGTAAGCTCACTTCGTTCGTCGAGACCAGTCTTTCAAATATGCGTACTTCTTACGCGCTGGCTGGCGCATCTGGATTGCGCAACCCCTGTGTCTACGAGCGCCCGGGTTCGTTCTGGCACCGCGCTGTGCCCGCGCGCCGTCCCGGCGCAAGCGCCGCATTTGTTTGTTTGCGCCGTCGGGCCGCCGATTCGAGCGCGCCGGGCCTAGCGCGGTGCTAGCGTGATCTGCAGGACTGCATGATTGCTTCCTGGGCGGTTGCACCGCGCGCCGTGTCGCGATGACCACCTCCCCTCTCCCCAGCCGTGCTGCGCGGTTGCGGCCTCTGCTGGCGCTTATGCGGGGCTGCTAGGCCAACCGAGACGCGTCTTCATGTATTTCTGACGGTTCCTGCGCAGCGGCTCAATTCTTTTTCGACGCGTCCGAAATCTGGTACAGCCACTGGTCAGCGCCAATGACGCATCACAACGCACACGGTGAGTCGTTCTGGCGCTGTCTGGCATCCATTTCCTAATCCAGCGGGGCTGCGTCCGGGCCAGAGCCCGACACTCCGCCGGCATCCGGCCCCGTCTCGGCGGACAGGCCCCAGGCGCCGCTGGACCGCGACGCTCTCCTTGCAGAAATCCTCTCGTGCGCAAGTTTGACGTATTCCTCTTCTCCCAGTTGGTCTCCGCTCATTCGCTCCATGCATGTGGTCGGGCCTCAGGTTGCCCCGCTGGAAGAAAAATCGTGCGCGCCCGCTATTTCCACCAAAACCCCTTCTGAAGCAGTCGCTAACCTTCTTTCGACGAGCAGGGACGTACTACATGAAGGTGACAGCGCACCGTCGCCCGCGCTGCTCGGCGACGCGAACGCTCGCTCACATAACCGCGCGATCAAATCTTCCGCAGAAGTATAACCTCACGCAGGTGAGCGCCTTAGCGCGGGCTCCTCTCGCTCGCGCCTCTCCGACTCACGTCGCGGCAGCTGGAGAGTTTGAGTGACGACCAGCTGCGGGACCTGGCCAAGCGCCTGTCTCTCGTCGAGATCCCCATCGTCGGTGGCGAGAGCGGTGCTTATCTGCGCCGTGCCCGTTTCGCTACCGCTGCGCTGTAGCCGCTGACTGCGCGCAGAGGAGGTGATGAGCGACAGGACGAACGCCACGCGGCGGCGCGGGTCTGAGGACCTGGCGATGTGGGCCGGCACCGGGACGACCCCAAGCACGCGCACGCGCCACGCCTCTGGCCGGCCCTCCGAGACCACCGCGAAGAGTGCGCCCGGATCCCGCACACTTCCTTCCTCTTCCCTCCGCCCGCTCAGCTCCCCGCGCCAGAGAGCCGGCGAACGCCGCTGGATCTGCTCACGCAGGTGGCCGACGAGGCGCTCGAGCGGCTGCAGCAGGAGGAGATGGAGGTCCACCGCACCGGCGCCGCGTCCGTGCCTCGCCGCCTCTTCGCTGCACCGAGCGCTGCGCTGAGCGCGCGTGCGCAGGGAGGGCCCCCCGTCGTCGGCAGACTCGACCATGACGGAGGCGTCTCCGCTGGAGGCGAGCAGCCCGCAGCACAGCGACCGCGAGGGGGCCGCCGGCAACAGCCCGCCCTACACGCCCGACGGCCGCCCCGCCCGCGCGCCCTCTCCGGGCCGCACCGGCACGCTCACCGCGCGGGCCCTCCGGATGCGCGGCGAGGCCGAGGCGTGCCGCCCGCGCTGGAAGGCAGAGCCGCGCCGTGCGCACGGCCCCGCCCTCCCGATGGGAAGCGCGGTGGCCGACGCCACGCGCAGAGAGCACACGGCGGCTCTTCGACGGGGGCGACGCCGAGAGCGAGAGCGGGTCGGACGGCTCGCCCCACGGCGACCACGCCGGCGCCTTCGGTGCGCCCGCGCCTCGACCCGCCCGCGGGGCCGACGTGAGGGGATCGCCGGGGCGCGTGGGTGCGTGCAGGCGCAGAGCGGCGGGGCTCGGTGGTGAGCCTCGCGAGCGCGGCGTCGGGCGGCTCGCCGGGGGTCACCGCCGCCGGCGACGGCGGCCTCCGCTGGAAGCGTGCGCCCCGCCCGCCCCGCCCCCGCCCCGAGCGCGTGCTCGCCGGCCGGCCTCAGCGCCCCCGCAGTCTTCCACGAGCCGGCGTTCCAGTGCCGCAAGGAGGTCGGCGAGCGCGCGCACGTCGGTGTTTATCTCAGCGTGACGCCTCGGCGCAGGAGTTCCTCGGCCCGCTGCGCTGGGGCGCCGGCGACTCGGACCGCGCCGCCTTCGAGCGGGCCGACCTCCAGACGCGCATGACCTGGGCCCGCCTCCTCCGCCTCCCGCTCCCCGCCTTCTTCGACATGTGCGGCCCGCCCTTCTTCGCTCTGCCTTGCCTTCTCCTCAGCCCGCCTCCATTCGAGTCCAACTCTGCGCAGGTACCTGGTGGAGGGGGCGGCGGGCGCGGACCCCTCCCTCGTAGCGGCCGCCTCCCTCGCCGCAGACGGGCGCGGCGGGGCCCTCCTCGGCGCCCCCGGCCCCGGCCCCCGCGCAACGCTCCCCGAGCCCGCCCGTCGAGTGCTGAGCCCGCTCCCCTCGAATCGCTCGACGCTCGACCCTCTTTTTCTGCCGCCGCCTTTCTCACACATGTACAGCCTGTTTACAGCGAAGCAGCCAGTGTATAGGTCTGCAGCGAGCCGCTGCGTGCAGCTTCTTATTCGCCTTTTGTGGGCAGGTCCCGCGACCTCCATGCATATGCGACCTGTACGTGTACAGCCCCTGATTCGGAGTGTGCTTGCAATCGTTCATTGTGGTCAGCATGCTTCAATATGTCTGCGAGCTCTGTAACTATCTATATCGATATCCATCAATTCAATTGAAGCATCAATCTCGATCATCGCGCCGCGAAAAGCTACTCGAGCACGAAAAGCGTCGCTGGCCATGGGCTATCCAAACTCGAAATCAAGCGGAGCTCGATCCAGAATTCGAATTCGAAGGCGGAGACGGGTTGCTGTCCGAGGACGAGGACGAGGAGGAGGAGGAGGAGGCGGCGGGGGCGGGCGGGGAGGCGCTCGCGCTCTCCGGGGACGCCGGCGGGCTCGTCGGCTGAGCCTGGGCCTGGCCCGGGACCTGCGCCAGGTCCCCCGTGCGGGTCCGCCAGCGCGCCCTCCGCTCCCGCGCCGCTGCGATCTGCTCCGCACTCGGCGTCGGCAGCTTCTTCATCCGCAGGTCCATCAGCGAGGGCGCCGCCCGCGGCGCCTGCTTGGCCGAGGCGCCGCCGTCCGGCGCGTACCGCCCCAAGTGCAGGTCCCTGCGGCGCCGCGAGAATGAGAAGGGCGCGCGCGTCCGGCGTCTACATAAGCGATGCGCCCGCCCGTATAAGCGGCGCGCACCGGTTGGAGCCGCCGCGTTTGAGCGTCCCGCCGCCCTCGGGCCGTCGGGGCGGCTTGGGCGGCCGCAGTATGCCCATGAGCTTCGAGAAGAGGTAGCCGAGGACGAATGGAATAAGGAATGCAACCACGCGGCCGACGACTCCCAAGCCCGAGAACAGCCCGAAGTGCTTCGGCGGCGCTGCCCCCGGCGCGGCGTTGACGGTCTGAACAGCGCGGGGCGCGGGCGCCGTGTGTTGTTCGGCACGACGCCGCGGGGCCCATGTATGCCGCGCTTGCCGCTCGTGGGACGTGTGTGACGTCCTGCGATGCTGCGTGCTCTGCGCGGGGGCGCTCGCCACGCGCCTCCGCCGCGCTTTCGGCTTAGGAGCAGGCGGCGCGTCCGCGACTTCGGCTGGAGCTGCAGATGAGCCGTCTTCGCCCTCTTGCCTAATGTCCGGAACGACCGGCGGCCGCTGAGGCGCAGGGGCTGCGGCGCGCGGGAACGCAACGCCGCCGAAGAAGGCGTTTCCCCTCAGCCAGTCGGACGATTTTAAAGATACGCTCTGCTGATGCCGATCGACTGCAAAGACCCGCTGGCGAATTCCGTCCGGCCGCGCCGCCCGAACGCTCGGCCGCGACGCGGCCGCTCCGTGGGCCGCGATAGGGGATCGCCTCCACGCGAGCTCAGGGACCCACAGCCTTGCCGGCGGGGCCGAGAGAGATGGCGCGAAGAGGGCGCTCATTTTGGGGGGTACAAGGAGGAGGGAGCGCGAAGAACGACATACGTATACCGGTCTCGGCCGGCCTGGCGAACCAGTGGCGACCATGCCGGACGTCGGGAGAAACGATGGGGGCATTATCTGGGTCGTGACGATCAACTCAACCATCTTCACAATTGGTGCTCTTGCGCTTCGCCGCTCTATGCTGACCGCACTGACGCGTACGCATCAGTGCTCGCGTCGTTTATGTTTTACCTTGTATGGCCCCGGCGGCATGAGCTCTTCGTGGGCCAGACGCTCTGGTCGAAACTCGGCCGAGGCGTCAGCACCATGCTCTCCAAGCTCGAGGCATTCGTGTCTGTCAGCGACCTCGAGATTAACCGCGTGGCAGGTGCGGGTGCCACAGGCCACGCGTGCCCTTCCGGTTGAAACCCGGGCGCCGCCGCCCCTTGGGGTCTAGATGCGGCTGCGCCGCGCGCGTGCCGGCTCTCAAGCGCGCTCGCAGGCGAGGATGCGGTGCTCTTCCTTCGTCTCCAGCGGATGTTCATCGCGTTTTTCGCGATGACTTCCGTGCTGGGCCTGACCATCATCCTGCCTGTCCGCGCGGCCTGCCAGACTCCCATCGTCTCCCCTCACCCGGCTGCAGATCAACATCACCCAGGGGACGTCCCGCAGCGGGTACCAGATTACAACCGTGCAGAACATACAGAACAGCGACATTGTCTGGTGCGGCGGGGCCGGCGCCTACCCCCCTTCCGCCGCACCGCCCGCGACGACGCAGTTCGCAGGGTACACGCGCTGATGGCCTTCGTCTTCTCGATGGCGGTGTACGCCCTCCTTGCGCAGTACGCGCGCGTGGCCCGCCGCTCCCTCCACGCAACGGGCCACGACCAGCGCGGCGCCTCCTCCGCCTCCGTCGGCAAGCACTCCGTGCGTTCGGCGGCCCTTCTTTTCCAGCGCGTACCAACGCGTATTCCCCAGGTGATGATCAAGAGCGTACCCCGGAACTTCCTGAACGACGAGGCGATGTACGCGTTCTACGATTCGGCGTACCGCGGGCAGGTGGTGCAGGCGAGCATCGTGCCGGAGCTGTCGGAGCTGCAGGCGCTGCAGAGCGCGCGGGCGTCGGTGCTGGACCGGCTCGACTTCTTCTCGGGGCAGCTGCTCGACGAGGTCGCCATGGGCGACGACGACCACGACGACCACTGGCACCCGGCGGCGCGGGCCGACGCCCCGCCCTCCGCCTCCCTCCAGCTCCGCACCCGCTGCCTCCTCCGCTGGATCCGGCGGGCGCTGCGGCCCCTCACGGCCCACGAGCGCGTCCAGCGGCTGCAGGCGGACCTCGCCGCCATCGACGAGAAGATCTGCCGCCTCGCGCGCCGCCCGCCCGTCGGCACCGGCGTCGCCTTCGTCACCTTCCGCTCCGCCCGCACCGCCCGCGAGTGCATCGCCAAGTGCGCCCCGCGCCGCCCCCGGACTCCCTGCCCCCCTCCTTCCTTTCTTCCTACTCTGCCCTCTACCCCCGCCCACCTTAGTCCCACCTTAGTCCTTCCCGCCCCCCCGCTGCGCCGCGGGCCGTCGTCCCCCGGCCGCGCAGCTTAGGCGCTCGGTGGGGCAGGGAGATCGGGGCGGGGCGCGGGTGGCGGCCGGCGGCGGCGCCCGAGCCGAGCGACGTGGTGTGGGAGAACCTGGGCGTCTCCTCCCACGAGCGCCACCTCCGCATCCTCGTCATCAACGGTGCCTGCCGGGGAGGCAGACGAGGGGAGAGGGCGGGAGAGGGGGCTCACGGGCTGACGTGCTCGCCCCTGGGGGCAGGGCTGCTGCTGGTGACGATCTTCGTGTGGACGTCGCCGGTGGCGATCCTCTCCGACATCCAGCGGGTGACCGGCGACGAGACCTCCACCATCTGGTCCCGCATCCAGCAGGCCCGCCCCGGCGCCCCGGCGCCCCTCGACCCAGAGCTACATCCCCGGCCCCCCACGCCCCAGAGACTTCGAGCATGCAGGGCCTGCGGGGGCCCCTCTTAAGCCCTTCTAGACCTCCGTCAAACCTAGGAGCCCCTCTAGGTATCATATCTGGGTCGAGTGATGTGAGGGGGGCGGGGGCAGGGGCTGCGGGGGGCGGTCTCGGGGGCGACGCTGGACCTGGCGGCGGCCTACCTCCCCTCCGTCTTCCTCCTCGCCATCTTCTGGCTCTTCCTCTACGTCCTCGAGGGTCCGCCCCGCACGCCCCCGGCCCCCCGCACCCCCTCTCCTCGCCCCTCCCTCCCCGACCTTCCCTCCCTCCCCGGCAGAGTCGGCGCGGTACGAGGGCCAGTTCACGAAGAGCCGCATTCACCGCTCCATCATGCACAAGGTTCGCCCCGCATCCCTGCGCCCCCTCCCTCCCCGCACCCCCGCGCGCTCTCTCCGCCTGGGGCGGCCACGAGAACGCCTCGCTTCCCCGTGGGCACCCCCCTGACGCGGGCCGGGCGGGCGGGGGCCAGAGCTTCGTGTACCTGGTGCTGAACACGCTGATCATGCCGGCGCTGGTGATGACCTCCCTCAACTCCCTCGTCACCCGCGGCTCCGACCTCCTCGACACCCTCGGCCGCATGTTCATCGTCAACAGCGGGTGCCCCCGGGACACGAGATGCTGATAGACAACACGAGACCCACTAGCCCCTTTGCGCGCAACGCAGCATCCTCGAGGAGGCTGAGCCGCACGCCGCGCAGGGCCCTCTTCATCTCGTACATCATCCAGGCGGCGCTGCTGGGCGGGTCGATGGAGCTGAGCCGCTTCGGGGAGATGGTCGGTCGCTCCTTCCTCCTCTGGCGCGCCGTCACCCCCGAGGAGCGCGCCGCCGCCGTCCAGGTGCCCCAGCTAGCGCCCCACGCGCTCTCCCCGCCTCCGCTGCCTGTGACCGTTCCCCTCGCCCCTTCGTTCCGTCCCTCCCGGCAGCCCTGGCCCTTCGAGTTCGGGCGCTACTACGCGCAGACGCTCTCGATTTTTGCCACCGCCCTCGCGTACAGCACGGTCTGGCTCCCCCAGGCCGCTGCGGTGCGGGGGTGACGCAGTGGCGGGTGCGGGGCGGGGGCAGATGGTGCCGCTGGTGAACGTGGCGGCGCTGCTCTACTTCACGGTGCGGCACCACGTCGACAAGTACAACCTCCTCCACGTCCGCCCCGTCGTGCGCCCCCCGCTCTCCTTCCCCCTCCCCGCCCTCCCGCCCGCATCCCATGTGCCCCAGGACTACCACGGGGGCCACGCCGTCTTCGCGACCCACGTCACGCAGTCCATCACCGCCAGCCTCCTCGTCTACCAGGCGAGCGCGCCTCTCCCGTCCCACCCTAGAGCCCCTCCCGCCGCCCCCCCCCCCCCCCCCCCCCCCCCCCCCCCCCCCCCCCCCCCCCCCCCCCGCCCCGCACTCTTCTACTGGCGCACCGCCCTCATCGTCGTCCCGTCTGACCGCGCCGCCCTGGCGCGGGGCGGGGCAGGCGAGCATGGCGGGCTTCTTCTCGCTGAAGCAGCGCCTCCTCCCCGCCATGTCCCTCTTCGCCCTCCTCACCGCCTCGGGGGCCCTCCTCGTCGCCCGCTTCGACTGCTGGCGCCTCGTCGGCGAGCTCCTCGGCCCCCGCGCGCTCCTCAGGCGCCGCCGCCTCCCGCTGGAGGGCCTCTTCGGCTCCGAGGCCGACGACGGCGGGCCCTTCGGCCTCGTCGAGGACGAGGAGGAGGCGGGCAAGGGGGGGGCCCAGGCCGAGGCCGAGGGCGACGAGGAGGCGGGCGAGCGCGAGGGGCTCCTCGCCGCCCACAAGCGCGAGCAGCAGAGGCAGCGCCCCGCGGGGACGCCCCGCCCGCCCTCCCGCCCCGACGGGCCCCGCAGCCCCTCGCCCTCGTCGTCCCCCCCCTTCGCCCCCGCCGCCGTGCGCTCGTCTTGCGTGCTTTGCACTACCCCTGACCCCCCGCGCAGCTACGGGACGGGTACGTGCACCCCGTGGTGAAGGCGAGCCGCGAGACGGCGGGGGGCCTGCCGGGGCGCCCCAAGCCGCTTCCGGTGCCCCTCGACCCGGTCCTCTTCGGCTCCCTGGCGACGGGCGGTCACGCCGGCCCCGCCGCCCAATCGAGCCCCGCCACGCCCGCCAACGACCCCACTCCGATCGCCGGTTCCCTTCCCAACTCCTAGCTCTGCTGCCTCGCTTATCTCATTGGAAGGGAGCGACTGCCTGGCTGACCTGAGCTGTCGCCTGACTCGACTGCCTGACCTGACTGCCTGCCTGCCTGCCTGGACTTCTCTGCTCTCTCATAGCGCTAGTCCCTAGGCATGAGCCTAGCGTGCGTTGGGCCGCAGCGGGACTCCCGCGTCCCCTGCCGGGCCTACCGCGCCGGGGGGCTGAACCGGGACGCCCCCTGCGGGGTACCGCGGCCTGTCCCCTCGCTGTCCATGGGGGCTACCGATTTACCCTCCGCGCTTCCGGGGGCAGGTTCCTGCGAGCGCGTGAGAACGCGTACCCCCCTGCTGGTCGGGCAAGGGTATGAACGCACGACCTGCCGATCCAGTACTTCATGATCAGGCCGTAAATATATATTAGGGGCTCCGGGCGCGCCGGGGGGAGGGCGTTCCTCACCTCTTCTCTGAACTCAACACACATCTCGCTGTAGCTCTTCAAGTAACCTTCGCGCCAGCTCTGGTACGACCAGGTGCCGTGCAGCTTTTGGCTGCCCCGCGCGCGCTCCTCCAAGGGTCCGGGGAGGTCTTCCTCGAGCCCCCACACGTAGACGTTCGCCTGGGGCCTCTCGCCGGGGCGCACGTCCGGGTCCTCGCCGGCTCGCGCCATCACTGGAAGCGCCTCTACCGCGTGCACCTGCTTGGCGTACTCGTGTCCCTCGAATGCGTCCTGTTCCGCCAGTCAGCCAGCGCGAGAGCCGCTACCGCTTTCGACGAGGCGGAAACACGCGCCAGGATGTCCTGCGCGGACATGTACAGCGGTCGGAGGGCGCGGATCAAGGCCGGGCCCGGGGCGCAACCAGCAGCGCTTGCATCGCGCGCACCCATTCATCCTCGTCGAGGTCGGTTATGAGGAGCCCCTCCACGACCCCGCCCTGTGCGCCGCTTGAGCTCACGCCATCGACACGGCCGCGGGCCAAGCGACAGCGCCGCGCGGCTCGCCTGGCGCGGCGCGATGGCTGGGTAGACTCGTCCGTGTATGTTATAGCTGCAGAGGGCCGGGGCTTGGGTCAGGGATCTGTCACGCACACGAACGGGCGTCCGGCCGCGCAACCGGCGCCGCAGGGACAGCGCCGCGCTGGCGCGCACCGGTGGAAGCCCTCGAGTCGTGCCGGTTGCATCTTCGGCACGCGGTGCAGCAACGCCCCCAAGACCTCCTCGCTCATCAGCGTGCCGTACACGAACAGCAGGTTCGTGCCCGCCATCGAGTCTTATTGCGGCGCTGAACAAGCGGCGGCCAGGCCGACGTGCGCTAGGCGCTGTGGAGGCCGGAGCTCCGGCCTCGCTGTTCAGCGTACCCCACTCTGCAGCTTTCCATTTCCAGCCCTCCCAGCCGCCAGGTTGCTTCACGGTGCTTGTGGAGGTGGCGCGTTTCCATTGGAGGGCTTTAGAGCCGCTTCCCAGGCTTGTCAGGGCCTGCCAGCGGCTGCCAGACGCAACGGAGAACAGCAGCGCACCTGCGAAGCAACGCGATGGAGGGAGATGACGAGCCGACGCTGACGTTCACTCACGTGCCCTTCGAGCTCTCGTGCCTCCAGGCCAAATTAGATCCGAAGGCTGCAGCGCTGAGCGGCGACACGGTACCTCTCAAGCAACGCTTCCAACAGTGCGCTCATGTCGTGAGGAGGCTAAGGCTAGGTCTAGTTATGTGCCGAGCGCACGCGCAGGTGGGGCATTGCCGATCTGTGCGTGCGGCGGCTTCGCTACTCGGGGCCTTTCAACGCGGACCTGCCGGAGCCCTTTGTAATGCAGCTGCTGCGCTCCTCCGAGTTCCAGAAAGGGCTCGGCTTGAATCTCGGCGAGGTGCGCCCTTGCGCCCCCGTGCGCCGCGCGCTTTCGGCGCCCTGACGCAGCGATGCTATTTGTTCGTGTTTGTTTTGACTGTGCGCATGATAGAATTACTCCCGCCGCTGCTGCCTTGCTCCCCGCTGGCGCGCCCGCCATGCCCATCTTCCTATAGCTAACTCCAAACCGCGCCAGCCTGCCCTTGCAGCTGCCCCACTCACCCACTTCTCTGTGTCTATGGGAAGTAATTACGTGGACTTGCCTGACCTGACTGCCTGCTCGCCTGTCTAAATCTGTCTTCCTAGCGCTAGCTGTAGGCCTACTGTTCTTGCGGGGATGCCAGCCGGGGCCTTCCGCACGAGGAGGCTGAAGCGGGGTTTCCCCTGCTGGGAACTGCGGCCATTCGACGCCCCATCGACCGTCGTTGATGGCTATCGATTCGCCTTTCTCACCTGCGGCGGAAGGTTCCTGCGGCGCGCGTGAGGACGCGCATCCTCCGATGCTGGTGCGCAATTGCAAGGGAAAGGGCGCACGACCTGCCGATCCAGTACTTTAGGCAGGGTCAGAGGGGCTTCAGCGCGGGTCGAGGGCGGGAGTCCGCACCCCGTTTCTGAATTCAATGCACATCTCGCTGTAGCTCTTGAGGTGGCCTTCGCGCCAGCTCTGGTACGACCAGGTGCCGTGCAGCTTGGCGCTGTCTCGCGCGGGCTCCTCGGGCGGGCCTGGAAGATCCTGCTCCACGCTCCAAACGTAGGCCTTCGCCTGGGGCCGCTCGCCGGGGCGCACGTCCGGGTCCTCGCCGGCTCGCGCCATCACTGGGAGCGCCTCTACCGCGTGCACCTGCTTGGCGTACTCCTTCGCTTCGAACGCGTCCTGTTCCGCCAGTCAGCCAGCGCGAGAGCCGCTACCGCTTTCGACGAGGCGGAAACACGCGCCAGGATGTCCTGCGCGGACATGTACAGCGGTCGGAGGGCGCGGATCAAGGCCGGGCCCGGGGCGCAACCAGCAGCGCTTGCATCGCGCGCACCCATTCATCCTCGTCGAGGTCGGTTATGAGGAGCCCCTCCACGACCCCGCCCTGTGCGCCGCTTGAGCTCACGCCATCGACACGGCCGCGGGCCAAGCGACAGCGCCGCGCGGCTCGCCTGGCGCGGCGCGATGGCTGGGTAGACTCGTCCGTGTATGTTATAGCTGCAGAGGGGCCGGGGCTTGGGTCAGGGATCTGTCACGCACACGAACGGGCGTCCGGCCGCGCAACCGGCGCCGCAGGGACAGCGCCGCGCTGGCGCGCACCGGTGGAAGCCCTCGAGTCGTGCCGGTTGCATCTTCGGCACGCGGTGCAGCAACGCCCCCAAGACCTCCTCGCTCATCAGCGTGCCGTACACGAACAGCAGGTTCGTGCCCGCCATCGAGTCTTATTGCGGCGCTGAACAAGCGGCGGCCAGGCCGACGTGCGCTAGGCGCTGTGGAGGCCGGAGCTCCGGCCTCGCTGTTCAGCGTACCCCACTCTGCAGCTTTCCATTTCCAGCCCTCCCAGCCGCCAGGTTGCTTCACGGTGCTTGTGGAGGTGGCGCGTTTCCATTGGAGGGCTTTAGAGCCGCTTCCCAGGCTTGTCAGGGCCTGCCAGCGGCTGCCAGACGCAACGGAGAACAGCAGCGCACCTGCGAAGCAACGCGATGGAGGGAGATGACGAGCCGACGCTGACGTTCACTCACGTGCCCTTCGAGCTCTCGTGCCTCCAGGCCAAATTAGATCCGAAGGCTGCAGCGCTGAGCGGCGACACGGTACCTCTCAAGCAACGCTTCCAACAGTGCGCTCATGTCGTGAGGAGGCTAAGGCTAGGTCTAGTTATGTGCCGAGCGCACGCGCAGGTGGGACATTGCCGATCTGTGCGTGCGGCGGCTTCGCTACTCGGGGCCTTTCAACGCGGACCTGCCGGAGCCCTTTGTAATGCAGCTGCTGCGCTCCTCCGAGTTCCAGAAAGGGCTCGGCTTGAATCTCGGCGAGGTGCGCCCTTGCGCCCCCGTGCGCCGCGCGCTTTCGGCGCCCTGACGCAGCGCCGCAGGTCAAGAGCGCCAGCTGGAAGAAGCTCTCAGTGCAGTACACCTCGCTGGACCTGTTTGATAGACGTACGCACTCCCCGCACAGAGCGTTCAATCCGTGGCCCGCTCACGCCTCGTGCGCCCGCAGTGTATTCGAACGAGCCGCCGATTCTGCGGGACAACGGGCGGACAGTTCCGCGGCTGGACGAGATCGTGAAGGGCTACACCGTATCGGACCGGCTGCGAGAGTGCCTGTTGATGGAGGACTCGGAGCTGTGGGACGTGTTCCCCAAGGCCGACCGGAACGAGCTCCTCTTCCACCTCTTCTCGTTCGTGGCGCTGGGCGGCGCCCTGAACCAGTTCGAAAACACAGTGGATCCGTACATGGAGGCCACACGTGCCCTGTACAAGGAGCTCGTCAGCGTCGCCAGGTCCAAGTCCACCGGCAAGATTGAGGGTGCGCCGCCTTCGCCGCTCGCCGTCCCCAGCTGACCCAGCGCCCGGGGACCCGGCCGCAGTGACGAGCAGCGTCTTCCAACTACTGGGCGTTGATGCTTCGGGGGCCCTCTTCCCGAAGGAAAGCGTGAACAACCGCCTTTATGTCAGCGTCGACGCTGGCAAGAAGCAGGCCACCGTCTTCTATTTCGCGTACAAGCCGTATTGGTGATCGTGAATTCGATCGGCTGAAGTGCGTGGTTGGGCTTGCATGCGCCGGCCCATGGCCCAAGCTCAGTGCGAGGAGGGCTCAGGGGCGATCGAATGGAAGGTATATAGCAGATTGCGGATATACTCGAAAGCAGGTTACCTGGCATACCTGGCATAGTACACTATGAGTACAGTTCATCTTTAGCTGAGGGTGAGAGAATACCGAATTTAAGGACGGCCACTCATGCCAAACTCAACTACCTGAGACTAAAACTAGACTGCAGAAGCAAACAAGCAAACAAGACAGCGGAAGTTGCAGTTAAAACTCGCAAAGAATACTAGCACTTTAAAAAAAAACAGGGGCAGCCGGGCCACGGGCCAATTTAAAGTGAAGCCGGTGCAGTAGACCGAACAAGGGTCTATCTAAATGCGCCGTGCTGCTTAGTTATAATGTCGGGAGACGGTAGCGACGTCGACGAAAACGGACGAAGTCCGTCTACACAAGGGAGAGGCAGACCAATATAAATCCGGGCTGCTTACGTGAAACGCTGTGAAACTCATGATGCGCATGTGGATAATTGCAACACGGGGCCGCCGTAAACGCCAGCGGCTCCCCCTTCTAGAACGGCGCCAGGCGGGGGCGCTTGGCGTCGAGGAACTCGATGGAGGGCGGGGTGCGGCTGCGGCCGACGTAGCCAAACTCAGGCCCCATCGTCCGGCGCCGCTCGGCCATGATTCGATCCGCTTCGTCCTCGTACTTGCGCTTCGCTTCCCGCGGCAGCTTGCTCCACTCCTCCCCAAGCATCCGGCTGATCTCCTGGTTCTGCCCGCCCCAAGTCAGGCGCGCGCGGGTCGACGCCTGCACGCTGCGGATCGATTTTAAACTTGCGAACCTTGAGCTCAGGCGACTGCGATTTTATCTTCGGTCTCATTTCGTCGCAAAATAGGAGGAAGCAGTTCGTTGGCCTGCAATTGACCGTGAGCAACAACAACAGCCAAAAACAGCGGTTGGCGCGCACTTGGGTGCCTTCGGGTCAGGGCGGCGCTTAACGTTCGTCGGCTTTGCGGCGCGGGGGCGCGGCTTCGGCTGGGCGGTCGCGAGCGCTGTCGGAGCTCGCTGCGGCATGCTGTACGCAGTCGAGACGCGAGTCGCAGCTGATGTTACGCACTGAACCGGAAGTCCGCTGAAGCCTACGTAATCTAGGACAAGGGGGACGGAGGGCGCTTGGCTGGTGCACGAGGAGCAGGTGGAGGAGCAGGGGGAGGAGGTGCCCGACTGGCACGGAGATGAGACGACTTGCTGGGAGGCGGGAAACCAAAAGAGACCGGGGGCTGCGGGGGCTTCTTCATCGCTGCTCCCGGACCCGCTACTGCTTGCCGAGGCAGAAGAAGTGAACGCCGGAAAAGCGGCGACATAACTCATCTCCGCTGCTGGCAACCACTCCCCGGCCGGATACACTTCGCTAAGAGGTTGCGAATCCGGTGAGCTGCTGTGGTGCGAAACAGGGCTGCATTCCCCCGATTGCTCGGCTGCCGCGATTCCGTATGCTGCTCCGCCTGATTCTATCTGCTGCAGGAACAGTTGCAGCTCCAGAGAACTGGCGGGCAGGCCTCCCGGCGCACAAACTGCGATCAAGGAGGGTCAGCAAAGCGAACGCGAGACCGAGTGGGACTCCAAGAGAGGCCGGGAGGTAAGGGCTGGCGGACCGGGATCCTTCCCGCTGTGCTGTGCCTCCGCCGCTGCTTCGACGATGGGCGCCGCGCAGAGACGGGCGAAATCGGATCCTGCAGGGGATCTTCAGCTGCGGGGATCAACAGACGTTGACAACGGTTCAGCTCACCTCGGCACATCTGCAGCTGTTGGCCGGGAGAGCTCAGCAGGGAGGGGATGACGGCAGCGCGTGCGCTTGCGTTGGTGAGCTGATCGAGCTGGGAATCCCTGGGATCGGATCTCGAGGATCTCCCTCGGAAGGCGCCCTCAGCGGGGCGCCGCTTGTGTGACGTTTGGTGCGCTTGACGCCTTTCGCGTCACTTGCGAAAACATAGGGGCTTGACACGGCCCAATTTGAATGCGTAAGTTTTTCTTTTTTAGTTGCACACTGGACGCCAAATAGTAGAGTACCCGTGGCGAGCCCTCTGGGTACGCTGCGCTCCGCCTCCGCTGCTGCAACTGCCAACTGCTGAAGAGTGCGACCGGAGCGATGCGCGTAAGCGCGCCTGCTCGTGCGCAAAGTGAGCGGCCGTACTCCCGATGCTCTACTTGCTGGTTCGCGCCGCCGTTCTCGGTGCCAGCGCTGTCGAGCGTCTCCTAGACTTGCTCCGCGGCGATGGCGGCGAGGTGACGGCGGCCGGTCGCGGCATGGCGCGGCTGCTTCGCATGTGCAAGGTGCTTCGCTGCCGCCGGCGCGGGCGAAGTCGCCCGCTCAAGCGCACGCTGCTGCTCAGATCCCTGTCAGGCACCACCGCCTCCTCCGCCTCCGATTCCACAGGTACAGCCAGGCGCTGAAAAGTGCGATCTCACGGCGCTAAAAGCCGCCGAACAGCCTCCCGGCCTTTTCGCCGCCTCTGCCCTCTTTCTGCGACTACGTGGACGTGGTATTGCCGGGGAGCGCGCTGCGGGCCCTCTGGATCAATCCGAGGCGAGAGGCGGCATCGAAATCGGCTGGCTCCCCCGACGGCAGCGGCGGCAGCCGCGGCCGAGACCGCGTTATACTGTACCTGCACGGCGGAGGCCTCATCTCCAACCGCCCGCGGTCCTACGCATTCTTTCTCGCTCACCTGTCCAGAGCCGGTGCGCGAGTGCATCGGCGTCGGCTCGAAGTGGCCCGAGAGGCCCCGAGGACGCGGACGCCTGGAGCTCACGTGCGAGGGGCCGGGGCGGGCAGCGGGGGCGCGGGTGTTCGCGGTGGACTACCGGTGGGCGCCGGAGCACCGGTGGCCGGCGCAGCTGGACGACGCGGAGCGCGCCTACGAGCACCTCGTCGACCCCGCTGGCGCCGCCGTCGCCCCCGCCGACATCCTCTTCGCCGGCGACTCCGCCGGCGCCGGTCCGCCCCGCCCGCCCCCGCCCCCTGTCCCCGCCCCCGCCCCCGCCTCCGACCGCCCGCAGGCCTCGCAGCGCACCTGCTCGTCCTCCTGCGCGACAAGGGCGTACCCCTCCCCGCCGGTCCGCCCGCGCCCGGGCTCCGCGCCTTCCTCCCTCTGACGCGGGGGCGGGGCGGGGCAGGGGCGGCGCTGCTGTCGCCGTGGATCGACTTCCGGTGCGAGGGGGACACGTGGAGCGCCGAGATGAACCGCCGCGACCCCATGATCGACGCCGGTGCCCGCCCCGCCCCCCGCCCATTCCCATTATCCCCGAAGGCCTCACCGAGCAGCTGAATCGTGGTCCGCTGCAGAGGACCTTCGGAGGGTCGGGAACCGGACGCTAATGGGCCGCCCGCCCCTGCCCGAAGACATGCCGGCCGTCTCGCGGCCCCTGCACGGCCTACCCCCCTGCCTCGTCATGGTGGGGTCCGAGGAGGTGCCGGCGCCGCTGTCCCCTCCACGGCGCTAACGGCGTCTCTCTCGCTGATTCGGGGAATGCTCGTGCGCAGTGCCTGCTCGGGGACTCGGACTCGTTCACGGCCCGCGCCCGGCACGCAGGCGTCCAGGTCGAGCTGCAGGCGCGCCGGCCCCCCCAAGGCCTAAGCCGAGGCGTGAGCTCGCCGGCTCGCGAGGCGTGGCTGACGGGGGCGGGGGCGGGGCGCGGGGCGGCAGGTGTGGCGGGGGATGTTCCACGTCTTCCCCGTGCTGGTGCCGTTCCTCCCGGAGGCCTGGCGCGGCCTCGCCATCCTCGCCGCCTTCCTCGCCCACGCCCCCCGCGACCCCGCCCACCGCTCCCGCCCCCGCCTCTAGCGCGACTTCTGCGGGAGCGTCCGGCATCGGAATTCTGCTTGCAGCCAGAAGCAGAAGGATCGGCTCCATTGCATCAGAGAGAAAGCAGCGGGGCGCAATGAGCTCCCGGCACGATACGCTTCACTCTGCAATCCGGATCCGACTTTGGCGGCTTTTCACTGCAGCGCTCTCCTCGCGATCGGGGAAGGCCTGAGGGCGGCCCTCGCCGACGAAGCAGCGGAGGCGGCGTGAAGCCTGCGCAGCGAACAGCGGGGAGAAGCCCGGTCCGTCCCTACATTGCCTCCTGGCCCCTTTGTCATGACCAGCCCCTCGCTCCTGTATACACGTTTTCTGAACTTGTGCGGGCGCATGCGCATGCGCATACGCAGGCTCGTCTACTAGGCAAGATCTGTGGCGTCGCTGTTGGTCTCCCTAGCACTCGTGTAGCTGTCTTGCCGATACCGCGCCGCGAATCCCGCGCCCGCAGTGGTCGAAAATCGATGGTAACGGCGCTAGACGCCACCAGTGCTGCGTATCTTTGCGCACACATAAAGAAATACAAATTTAAATCCCTCCGCTTCGCGCTTCGCGCTTCGCTCCTGGATTTAAATTTGTATTTCTTTATGTGTAAATTAATCGAAAATATTAAAAAAATAAATCAAAATTTTTAATAAAATCAATTAAATTTAAATAAATTCGATTAAATTAATTGGTATAATATCAATTAAATTATGATTTTATGAAATTTATATAAATTTTTGATAAATTACGTATTTCTCAATTGATTCAATGATATAAACGCGATTAATTTGTATTTAAATGTAAAATACGTATTTTGCGATTGATATAAACGCGATTAATATGTATTTTATGGAAATTCGATATAATCTCGATTGACGGAACATAAATTTGTGATATAATCACGATTGTAGTAATCCACCGCCCATTCTATCGTAAAACGCAAAAATTCACACAGAGTTGCATTATGTCCAGTTAAACAATCGATGAGATTGCGGCATATTTTGTTGGAAGAGATGGTTACTGCATTATGTCCAATTAAACAATCGATGAAATATCGGATGAAAATAATTCACTCGTTACTGCATTATGTCCAATTAAACAATCGTTGAGATTGCGGCGTATTTTGTTGGAAGAGATGGTTACTGCATCAGGTCCAATTAAACAATCGATGAGATTCGGGTAAGCTTTTTACTGTATCGAAAATGACCCCAGAGTTGCATTATGTCCAATTAAACAATTGATAAGATTGGATTCTGTTTTTTACTGTAAAAACATTGTATCTTAGGTGTATCAATCTCAATTGAATTAATCGATGTAATTTTGTTGGAAGAGATGGTTACAGCATTATGTCCAATTAAACAATCGATGAGATTTCGCTGAGATGAAAACGGTTAGGCACTTTTTTATCGTGATCGGCGGATATCATTTAGATATAAAACGGGCTACTGAAATGGAGCGGGTTAATCGAAGTAGGCACTTTTTTTAATCGCGGTAGGCAGCGTAGGCGCGTTAGGCACTTCCTTATCGAGAATTAAAAAGAAGTCCCAAATACATCAACTTGTGTTTTTCAAAACGTTGATTTTATTTTTTATAGAGAGTTTCCAGAAAAGGTGCCTAAGTGCCTAACGTCAATTAAAAGTGCCTAACGTCAATTAAAAGTGCCTAACTTCAATTAAAAAGTGCCTAACAAACGATATTCAGTAAGACATCTATGAATCATAGAGATATGATATATTCACTTTCATTATCTGAGAAATATAAAGTGCCTACCAAACCATTAACAGTGTGATTAACTCGGAAATCGCGCTGCTATCTGCTTCTCCGCTTTCTCCAACCCTGAAAAGATCTCTGTTATTCTCTCATCTATCAATTTAGATATTACGGAGGTCTTACTTTCAAAAAATGATGCTCGTGGGCAACCCAAAATGATTTAAGGAAGAAGCGATAGTATAGAGTAAAACGGGTAAAAGATTTTCTCAGACGTAATTCAGTGTCATGGCGTATAGTCTCAACGGCATCCCGATCTTCTCGATCCCTGCTGAGGAGATCCGTTTCGATATCGGTAAGATAATGGAAGTCTATGATGCTGTTGATCGTTACTTTGATCGCGCGAGTTCGAGAATGCTGAGGATTCCCGCTCATCTACCCAAATTCAAAGCAATTGGCTACCTTGAAGATCGACCGGAACAGATCGTGATTCAATGCAACTACGATAACTTCTACCACATTTCAGACATTGAATCTGATGAACCTGTTCAGGATCTTAGTTTCTCTGTTGTTGATCGCATTGTCTACGGATTGGGTATTGAATTCATCACTATAATTGATATCCACCAACTTGTTATTGGTTCTGGTTTGACAATTGAACAAGTTTTAATTGCAGTGGATCGGGAATATGAAATCAATGGTGTTCCTCAAAGACGATTCTTCTTCACTATCGAGAAAGATATTACACAGTATTTCCCGAAGTTCAAAGAGCATGGATTGAAGATTACGTCTCGTCCCTCGATTCGTAGATTCATTAAGGCAAACGGGGCGAAATGGCTGAAAGGACGACGTTGGTTCCTCGAAGAAGAGAATTTCAATAATGAAAACCCTGTTTTCCGTATCTTCTTTCCGGAATGCTTCTAATCGTTTCCAATAGCCACAAACTCCAACTGAAACGAATTATCGATACCATTCATATCTACAAGATCACCAAAATAATCACGAAACTCAACTGTTAATTCACGAATAACAAGGTTTTTGTCTGTTATTTTTATGTATTCACCATGCTCTCCGCTATGGTAGATATACTTTCCGATGTCCTGACTCAATTGTAATCGCAAGATCGCGCCTTGGTTCTGCGGTTGCGATTTCGGGACTATATTGTGGTTTGATGCAAAAGAAGAGAGTTCCTTGATATGCATATACAAGTATTGCTCAGCGTTCATATCCGCCATCTTTGGACTTGTTGCTTTATGTTGCAACGGCACCGGATCTGCACCTTCAAACGTTATTCCCATTGTGGGTGATCAGGTGTTATTGGTCTTCCTGCATAAGATAAGTAGTTCTCAGGAGCAAATACAGACCTGTTATCTTCTAAATTATGTTGCTGGCTTACCAATAATGCAGAACTCAGACCAAGTAGTTTGGCGATTCTATTGTTTGACGCTGCTATTTCAAATGGAACGCTGCTATAAAATTCTAACTTGTATGTTGTCGGGTTGTAGTATATCTTAAAGAATGTATTTTCAAGAACTTCGTAGTTTAAACCGTAATTATATGGTTGAGTAACTCCAAAGTGTCCTTGGTTTATGTAACCACTTGGTAATGGGAATACTTGCTGATTAAGAGGGAAACCAACAATATTATAACGAACCACAATATAATCGGTTCCAATCGAATTATAAATGCTGTTGGGAATCTCTGCATATTAGTGGTGAAACAGAACCTGGGGATGCAACAATATTAGTGGTGAAACAGAACCTGGGGATGCAACAATAGAGGATGCCTTTATTATCAATTTCAGCCAAAAGTCCACATCCACCGGTGCAAATGCTCCTGAGATTCTATATGATAGTTGGCGTTCTATTAGACCTGGTGCAGGTCTAAAAACCCCAATCAATACTCATCAGCAACTCGTTGCCCGAATCAATAACCGTTTTGAGAATCTCTCGCCTCCTTCTGCAATTCGCTGTGGTTGGGATGTAACCCAAAAAAAGTAATCTTTTATGCTCCTGTGGAGTTCTATATTTGCTTCTCATATGCAAAAGATCCTTCTGTTTCTGCAATCGAAAAAGCGCTACGACATGCTCGAATCTTGGGTTTGGATGCTGGACGCTGGGGAAACAAGTTTATTAAATCACAAGTCTATGGAACAGATACAAGCTCCGTTTTTACAGGTGCAAACGTAAATGGTATTATCTCAACATTCCCACAGAGACCTGCAAAGATAACGTCTTTTTCGTGAGAGTAAAAGAACTGGGTGACCTCGTCCAATGTGCCGATGGTCTCCTAACTGGATACTTCCATAAACTTATGGTTCAAGATAGAGAATTCGCGGAACACGTTGTTTACAATTCGACGGAAGCAAATCCGCTGTATAAATACTATAATAAGAAGATGTCACTATCGCAATTCTCGGTAGATATAGTGAATGCTCAAAATGAATTAATTGATTTCGAGGGGCAACCTGTGCATCTGACATTCGAAATCCGTTATGGTGATGAACCCGCCGGTGATCCGATTTATGAGTATTTCAAAATGAGAATGAGAGAGACCCACCCCTTCTATCCAAATATTGCTGGATTCGCGTAAATTAAGGATCATTCACAGAATTTTTATATTTTTGTATAGTAAAAGCAAAACAGAATGGATGTTACCTCGACCCTTCAACGTCTTTCTCTGAAAGAGGCGCTAACAACGCCCGAGGAAGCCAAAGCGTTCTTCCTCGATAACTCGCTTATGCTTGGTCTCGAATCGAAGACGAAACCCGTTCTGGTAACCGTTAGTCCTCGACAACCTATGACAACAACGTTGGTCAACGCGTTTCTTTCAAACTTCCCCGCTACAACTTTGTTGGTAAAATCGAACTCGCTTTTGATCTTCCCGAACTAACCGCTTTTACTGGTGATGACGACCTTGTGCGAAATGGTTACACCCGTCCCGTTGGTGCGCTTGTAGAGCGTCTTGAATTCTCGTATGGCTCGTATACTTACCACGTCCAAGCGATTTTCTTGCGATTTTCCCACTGGTCTACTATTCTGAGGATCAGCTGGCGAAAAAGAAGCGTTCAATGGGAATGCTTCATGGAATTCCCGCTCACGGAACCAACCGTAAAGGTGGCGCTTTCTTCGTTGAAATTCCGGTGCCGTGGTTGAACCATTACCTACCACTTGGCGCTCTCTCAGGCGAAGCTGTTATCACTGTTTGGTTCAAAGAAGCTAACAAGGGATATCTTGAAACTTCTTATGGCGGTCGCGCTCTTCCAGTTGTGACAACCGCTGCGGATCAAACCGCAAATGACGGTCTCGGAAGCGCTACTGGTGTAACTCTTGCTAATGTCGGTCAAAACATTACCACTGGCGGTATTACTGGGTTCGAAGTTGCTGGAACTGTTCCACCAATGACCCATTACATCTCCATTAAGTCTCCTCGTCTCTACATGCATGCTATTAACGTTTCTGATGAACTGTTCGCTACTGTTATTGAGAAAGTTAAGACCACGGGGATGGCTATTCCTGCTCTCGATATCGGTTTCGTTGATGCTATTGGTGTTGCTGCGAAAGGTAACACTCAACCCAACCGAATCAATCTTAGCCAAATCTCTGGTCTGGTTTATGCTCTTCTTGTCTCTGTTCGTGATGCTGATGGTGTCGATACCTCGAATGGTTCTCACAGCGTCCTTAAAACGCTTGCGAATGCGAAGGATATCACGATGACATGTGAGATCAACGGACAGCGTCTTTATTCGACGGAGCCGATCCCGCTACTTAAAGGTGCGGAACTCATCGCCGATGCCTTCAAATGCTCAAACATGGACAAGGAAGCAAACCGTTATGTCCTTACTGGTCTTCCATTCTGTGTTGATGGTGAGAAGGCGATTCGCAACATTGCCCAATCTGGATATGTTGACCTTACGAACTCGTCTTCATCGTTCCTCACTCTGTATCTTCCTGCTGATCGCACAATTACTGTTAACGTTCGCGCTCTCATGCATTCGTTCGTAATTTTGGACAAAGATGGAATAAGGCGAATCAATCTATGATCATAAATGTATGTTTTTATTCTGTAAATCTGCAAAAAATGATTTCTTTTTTATCATCGATTTCCACAGGAAAAAGCATTTAAAGAAATAGCGATAATAAGTAATAGGAAGACAAGACAATGCCGCGTCAATTGGGAAAACCCCATACACAAGATACATTCGTTGAAAAAGCAATCGAAGTTCATGGAGAGGGTCGATATGATTACTCAAAAGCCATTTATTCCGGTTGTTTCAATAAACTAACAATTATCTGTAATCAATGCAAAGGTGAGTTCTTCCAGTCACCTGCTAAGCATCTTTCTGGGCAAGGTTGTAGTGGCTGTAATAGAAGGAAAGGTCAAAGCTCGCATAAACATAAGGTTACTCAGGAATTGTTCATTGCAAAGGCAAAAGAAAAGCATGGAGATAAATATTGCTACGATCTTGTTAAGTTTCGTGTGATGAGAGAAAAAGTTCAACTGAAATGTAAATGTTGTAGTCTTATTTTCGAGATAAGCCCCCACCATCATATACACCATGGTAATGGTTGCCCAGACTGCGGAAAGAAACAATGCTCGGATGCACTTAGGTTGACTTTTGACGATTTTGTCAAAAATTGTGTAAGAGTGCATGGAACCAAATACAATTACAACAAGGTAAAATATATCGATAATTCAACAAAAGTAACAATCATATGTTCGTGTGGAGAAGAATTTGAGCAAACACCTTCAAGCCATATGAATGGAAACGGTTGTCGAAAATGCGCATTTGAAAAGAATGCTGAATCACTCAGAAAAGACACAACTTATTTCATCCAAAAAGCGATATCCGTGCATGGGAAACTATATGATTATAGTGAAGTTGATTATTTCGATATTCGCTCAAAAGTAAAGATCAAGTGCAATTCGTGTAAGAATTCATTCATGCAATCACCTGGCGACCATTACTCAGGTTGTGGTTGTCCATTCTGTAAACAGTCAAAGGGTGAAAGGGCAATACAAAATATTCTCGATACCCTTGATCTGATATACACTACACAACACTCCTTTGATGATTGTAAACATAATAGACCTCTTCGCTTTGACTTTTTCATTCCTGCGCTGAAAATTGCAATTGAATATGATGGTAAACAGCACTTTGAACCTATTGAATATTTTGGAGGACAAGAAGGATTTGAGAAACGACAGCTTTGTGATGCGATTAAAAATCGCTATTGTGAAGCCAACAACATCAAACTTCTAAGAGTCCCATACACTGAAACTGATATTGAGCGGTGCATTAAGCAATTCCTGATATCTCTGTAATCTCTAAACCATTATCAGTAAGATTTCGTTCTTTTTATCTGTCTTTATTAAGAAAGATCTACTACGCCATGGATGACATTCCTGAATTCAACGCTGGCGAAATGATTAACCCCCCATTCCGTGCGCTCGCAATCGGTAAAAGTCAAACGGGAAAGTCAGAGTGCGTGAAATACTGGCTTAAACAGCTTCATGATGCGAAAAAGTTAGATGTAATTCTTGTTGTAAGTGGGACGAGTTTCAATCATTTTTGGGATAATGTCGCTACATTACAACTCGGTAAATGGGATGCGCCTTACATCGCTAAACTTCTCGATGAACGACAAGAGAAAATTGAGAAAGGAGAACCTGTTAACCAATTGTGTGTCGTTCTTGATGATCTTATAGATAATGAGATAGTCGATCTAACCCGCGATAAAATTATTGGTTCTCTTTACAGTCGTGGGCGCCATTCGAAAATTTCGATTATTTGCATAACTCAGAAATTGCGTAAGGTTTCTTCAACCATTCGCGTCAACTCGGATTATGCAATGTTCCTAAGTGCGCCAATCGCAAAGAACTGGAAGCCATTGAAGAAGAATACAATATCATGCGGGATAAAGACGCTTTCTATAAGATGTTTGAGGAATACGTTCACTCCTATCAGTTTCTCATTTGGAGTTCTGCGAATTATTCGGTGGAATACTATGTTGATAAAGCAGAACTCGTAAAAGACTTTAAGTTTCCTCGGTTTCACAGAAAGCCAAAAAGAAAGAAGATGAATTAAAACCGCCTGAGAAGGAGGAAGCGCCGAAAGAGATTAAAAGCGCTGTTCACACGAATAAGTTGATGCGATATAAGAGGGGACTGTAAAATTATCTCTGTATGTTATAAATATACAATGCCGCCGAAACGTAGAGGTGTTCCCGCTGGTGCAATGTCATATTCCGGCGGTGAAAGTCACGGATCTCTCAACACTACACCCATGAAATTCAACGGAATGAGCGAAGTGAAACCATCGCAACAGGAAGAAGATCCTTAAATGCGGCGTATGAAGAAGCGCCCGGTGATAAAGCGCCGCAAACCTCCCAAAGTGAGCAACTGAACATTACGCCGGAAGTCTCGAAGATGAAGGCGGTCGGTGAAGGTGCGCGCCGGATTATCGGTGCTGCCGATGATCGTGAACTTGGTCTAAAAGATCTTTCACTCGCTCGCAAGGGTGAAGGTGTTTCCAAAGAATCCGATAAGGTAATTCAATCGATGGCTGGTGAAGTTACTTACAAGGTTGCGCCAACTCAAAACATTCACCGAATCCCGAAAGCGCAATGGGATGAGATGACCGCTAAATTAAAGGATCTGGAAGCGAAATCAAGCGCTCTTGAACAGTATGTAACTGAGAAGAAAGAACGCGCTAAAATCAAGGAAATGCTGCGCAAAGAAGTATTCCGAATGGGTATTACCGGTCTTCCCGATAAGCAGTTTATTGGTAAGAAGGAGACTCAAATTGATGAACAAGCGGTAGATGAGTTGAAGACAAGACCCAAAGGGAACAGTTGAACCTGGCGCAACCAAAGCGGAAGTCGACAAAGGTGTAGCTCCCACAGCATACAAGCGGAGAGTTTGGCTTTAATTATATATTGTTTAAAGAGGGAATCAATGGAGTTTCTGAAAAAGATCATTGAGATGTTTGAGATGCATTGCATAACCGATTGTCACAATGATTGCTGCGATACGAAATTCGAAATGGATTTCTCAGATGGTGGAAGCGATGGAGGGCGAAGGCAATCACAAGATTCGATAACAACTGAGACAGTCACCGTTACAGAAACAGAGACTGTCCGTCGCCGATCGTTTGCGCAAAACGATCATAAATAATATCTTTGGTTATGGTATCAAATGTCATACGAAAAGATCTACTCCATCATACTATCGAAACGAAAGATTTACGCTGTTAAATCTGCAATTGAAGAACGTAGACACCAACTGGCTTTGGTCACCAAAAAATGACACCATAAACTACTTAAAGACGTAACGCATAATACAGAGTGGTAAAAGATTTTCTCAACTATATATAAAGGGGAACATGGCGACTGTAATTCATATAACCGAAGACATGATTAGCGTTGTCGAATTCGGCAATGAAGAAGATGAGACCCGCGCCAATTACAAGATGAGAGATGCTCTCAGGAAGCGAACGCTTTACAAGGAAGACCCGGTTTATCGGGAGTATAAGAAGGCGCAATCACTCGCTTCATATTATCGTCGTAAGGAGCGGGAGGGAATCGAAAACAAGTCGCGGGGACGTCCACGAAAGTATTAAGGAAAACACCCATTTGACCGCTGAACCCAATTACTCATTTTTCGAGCGGTCTATCGATATTCTTCGATAGATCCGTAACCATCTCCCGATTGCCGTTTTTGGTAATTGAGGAGATATCAAGCACTTAAAGGTTAGCCGCCAAAAAATGACAAGGATCCGGAGAAATTAATTTCTCCATTAAGTATAAGAAGAGCCCAAGATGTTCAACTCTCAGCAACCGAACGGACTTAAAATCGCTCTCTTTGAGAAGGTGGATCGCTCCACTCTCAAATACCTGATTGATAATTTCGAGACTTTGGAGTATCGACCTGATATTGATGCAACTGCTACTCTCACCCTTCTCCAACGTTATTTCAAGGATTTGAAGCGAGATGGGCGCATTGAAGTTAAATATCATCAATGCAAGCATAATACTGGTCGTTATTTCGTGAATCTTGAACACATCAAGAAGAAGCAAGCATCAATGCAAGGAATGCCCAGAGAATTCCGCCACACTCTTGCTCGCGATTTCTACTACGATATCGATATGAAAAATGCGCATCCCACACTTCTCATTCAGTATTGTGAAAAAAATGAAATCGTTTGTGAGGGTCTTACTGATTATGTCGACAATCGTGATAGTATCATTGCTGATATAAGCAAGAAATTGGGACTTTCTCGCGAAGATATCAAGAAAGCGTTTCTTTCTGTTGTAAACGGGGGTGGGGGCTCAATTGATAACAAGGAACTGCTGAACCACCCCAAGTTCAAAGCAGTTAAGAACGAAATCACAGGAATTCACGCTCAAATTGCAAGCATGCCCGAAAACCACAACTTCTTCTTGATTTGCAAGCGAAAGAAGGAGTATAACATCTTTGGTTCAACCATTAATATGGTTCTCTGCAAATTGGAGAATGAATGTCTGATTGCGCTTTGTCAGTATTTAACCTCACTTGCTGTAAAAGTTGGCGTTCTCGTTTATGATGGTTGCATGGTTGAAAAAGCCCCTGAATTACCCGAAACTCGTCTCCACAATATTCTCTGTGATGCTACCAAGTATATTGAGAATGTCACTGGCTACAAGATTGAGTTGATGATTAAACCAATGGATCAAGGATTTACGATTCCAACAAATTCAAAAAGTGTATCCTCTCCTCTTAATATTGTTCGGGATGATCGTGAAGCTGCTCTCACATTTGTTAAATCGATTGAGGGGCGAGTGGTCATGTCTGATGGTCGTATATTCGCTCAGACAGACGATTTTCTGTGGACTGATGATTCCACAATGGTCTACAATATAATGTTGAAATTGTGCATGGAGTGCTATATGTTCAAGGAGGATGACAAAGGTAACTTGAAGCCATATTCTACCAATCTTACTGGGGCAGATCGAATTATCAAGACAGCCAAAGCATTTCTGCCCAATAATCGTGTGTTCTACAATGATATTATGTGGTCATCGACCATTGGAAAATTGTGCTACCGAAATGGTGTGTATGATTTCGAGACAAAGAAGCTCACACCATGGGACAAATGTGACAAGATCTATTCTACCACTCGAATCGAGAGGGATCTTCTTGTTGACAAAGATGGATATGTGATCAAGCCATCTGATTCGGATATTCAAACCCTTTTCGACAAGATTCTGGAACCCGTTTTCGGAAATGATTCGATTTCTTCTGCTCTGGAATTTACAGCTCGTGCAATGGCTGGGAAATACGAAGATAAACAGTGGGATTATCAATTGGTGAACGCAATTGTGGTAAGGGGTTTATGTGAATCTCAATGAAAATACCTGGGGAAGTGGATATGTGCACACCATCAGTGGGGAGGCATTCTTGCTGAATAAGAACTCAGATGACAACGATACCTCCAAGTTAAAGTGGATGAAACCTTGTGAATTTCGTCGTCTGACATTCACCCAAGAGATGAAATTCGATGTCTCAAACACAAATATTAAGGTGAATGGTGCAATGATCAAAAAGAAGGAATCTGGTGGTGATGTTCAATGCATGCGTGTTCTATATGAAAATGAGGTCAATATTCGCCTCCAAAGTCGTTTGTGGATGATCATGAATGATGTTCCACCCATTTCCCCATCTGATACCCTTCAAACCATGGTATTGTTCAAGCACCCCCACAAATTCGTTGATCAAAAGACTGTTGAGGAAATGAACTCTCCTTGTGTGAGATTGGCTTCGGAAGATATCAAGAGTGTTCTGCTAAAAAGTCCTGAGATAATTAGAGCATTCGAATGGATGGTGTTTGAAGCCTACAAATCTCAGAAATTCGTGGTTTCTGGGAAGGTTGCTGAGGATATTAATGAATTCCGGGAAGATGCAGGTGATGAAATGTCTCTGATCAGATCAGTGTTCGAATTCACTCGAAATTCATCCGACTCTGTAACTTCCAAGATGGTTGAGCAAGAGATCAAGCAACTGAGACTGAATATGTCTGCAAATCGCATTAAAACTGTGATGGGTTTGCTTGGAGCGAAATATGACAAGAATGCAGTTCGCAAGAAGGTTGGAACTGGTTATGATCGTGGCTACAAGGGTGTGAAGAAGATTGATAAGACACCTACTGTTGTTGAGTTTGATGATGATGATGAGTAAAATACTTCTGTTATGATTCTGATTTCTATATACATTCTTTTTATACCTTACTGGAAATGGACAGTAGGCACTTGAATAATTGAAGTAGGCACTTTTCAATTGAGGTTAGGCACTTTTAATTGACGTTAGGCACTTAGGCACCTTTCCTGGAAACTCTCTATAAAAAATAAAATCAACGTTTTGAAAAACACAAGTTGATATATTTGGGACTTCTTTTTAATTCTCGATTAAGAAGTGCCTAACTGCCTACAAGCGCCTACAAAAAATGACGCGATTTCAGAGATGTGATCCAAGAGCACCACAATGACCACATTCTCAAAAGAAGATTTCGCCCGACTCAATCATGAATGCTTTGGATCTGATCCAGTTCTGACAGATGCAGAGCAAAGAAAAAAAGTGCTTCGGTTGATCTTGGAGAAAGGAGGATGTAAATATGATCAGATGCCCAGGCATTTCAGAAAGAAATTAGATAGATACTGCGAAAATGGAAGAGGCCACCAGTGCGCAAATGATTTCGAGGAAATGAGAGCGGGACAGGGTCGCCATGATGTGAACCATGCACGAAAGCGACTTCAAGATAAACTTTCAAAACGCGTTCAAAATCCAAAATAAAAATGTTCCTTTATAGCAAAGATGCCCGCCAAACGAACAGACTGATCAAAGAAAAGAAAAATGAAATACTTGGATTGTTAGGAACTCTCTTAGTTACCGGTGAGATAACCGAAGCGGAATTCGATAGAGAAGCCACCATCTTAGATAGACGACCGCGATTAGGACAACTCACTGAGATTGCAAATGACCTCTACGATCGCATGCAACGAATGGAGGAATTTATGGGTGAAGGACAGAGATTAGGAGCAATTGAACCGGACATTGAAGATGGACAAGCGATGAATCAAGCGTATTCGTGGTTAACCTATCGCGCCCGAAATGAAGTTGTCGTGGATGCTATCGAATTCCTCGAAAGAATCGCACCAAGTCTACCGCAACGCATTAGAACCCGCTTAGATCAACTGAGAGCCGTTAAAGTCCGTCTGACTTTCGTTTGCAAATTTACCAAAGTAGGTAATCCGCGCATCTATATCACCAAATACATTTACAGCGATTATTTCGTAATTACCCGATCCCGCAACATAGACACAGAAGTTCGCAAAGCGTTACAGAAAATGCAAGAGGAGATGACACAAGTGGATAGTTACCGTTTAGAGAAGATCGAAATACTTAGAGGTGTAATCATGTCATACGCACCTGTGGGTGGTTGTTATTTCGCAACTCCGGAATGGATCGCATCCAAGAAGGCAACAGTGAATGTTAAGAATATTGACGGTCAAGATTGCTTCAAGTATGCGATTTTGGCTTACCTGCATCGAAAGGACATTAACAAACACAAGAGCAATGAACCAAGCCAATACCGCCGATGGTTAAATGAACTCAATTTCGATGGTATTCAGTTTCCCATTGCATGTGATGCTGAGGTAATCGATCGTTTCGAAGAACTAAACCCCGATTTATCCATTAACATTTACGGAGCCGATAACGCCAAAGAGTGTTTCTATCCTCTCCATCAATCAAGTAATCCAAGACGAAAGACCAAAATTAACCTTTTACTTATTGAAAACACCGAAGATGATCGGGGACACTACATTACTATCATGTCTTTTAGTCGTCTTCTGAAAACTACGTTTGATAAAGCATGTGATGGTCGCATTTATTACTGTGAAACCTGCTTATCGCGTTTCAGAACTCAGGAGAAATTAGACCTGCATGTTGAAGCGAATCGCTGCATTGATTGGAGGGAGAGCAAAGGCAAATGCCCAAAAGCGGGAAGCGCAATTGAATTCGGTCTGCAACATCTACGTAAAACCGTTTGGCTTCCTGTGATCTGTTATGTCAAAGTCGAAGATCATTCGGTTGCTATCGATGCTCAGAGGAGTAAACGTGAGATTAAAGCGGTTTCACTGAGAGTGGTAATGGGAGAAGAAGTGAGAGCATACCATTTTGAGGGAGCCGATCCTCTCGGTTCTCTCTTTGCTACTCTCCAAGATATCAGACCCGAAATAGTTGAGACGCTGTTTAGAAATATTTCGATGCATCCACTCACAGACGATCAGAAGGCGGAATACAAGATAACAAAAAACTGTTATATTTGCTCTCAGAGATTCACCCACGAAAACTTCCCCGTTCGCGATCATTGTCACCAATCCGGCAATTTCATCGGGAAGGCATGCCGAAACTGTAACCTCCACCGGCGAATCTCAAAGCAAACCAAAGTAGCTATCGTTGTCGATCACATGGATGAATGCGGACATGGAATATTCCGCAAAATTGCCCAACAAGATGATAAATTACGTGTTGAGATTCTAAGCAAGAATTTCGATCAATACCTGTCGCTTCAATGGGGCATGTGGAAGTTCATTGATGCTTCCCATTTCATGGATTTCCAATCTGTGGATGTGGGTGATTTAATGAGAAAGTTTGAAGCATTCCGCAAATTGGCGTTTTCTCAATATGGATTGGATCCCGCACATTACGTTAGCGCACCGGGTCTCTCTTGGGACGCTATGCTCAAACACACGAAAGTTAAGATTGCACTAATCGATGATGTAGAGAAATACGAATTTGTTGAGAGAGCAATTCGCGGTGGATTTGCTACCATGCCCACACGATACGCAAAGGTAGAGAATGCCGACGATCATATAGTATTGTTGGATGCGAATAATCTTTATGGTTATGCTCTCAGTCAACCACTACCTATCGGAGATTATCGATGGGAAGACATCACAGAGGCACTTAAAGAGGTAGAGGACGAAGCGCATTTATTGAAGTTGATCTTGAATACCCACAAACCTCGAAGATCATTACGATTTCCACTGATCGTAAATAAAGAAGTGATAACCACTGAGATGCTTGGTGATTATCAACGAAAACTATTAGATCTGACGGGCGAAAAGATCAGCAAAGACCCCAAACTTACAGCGACATTTACGCCCAAGAATAAATACGTAATCGCTCGACCTCTTCTTAATTACATCGTTAAGAAGGGTGTCGTTTTAAAAAAGATACATAAAGTTCTCTCATTCGCTACTTCCCCATTCATGAAATCATATATTGGTCTGAATACTCTACTCAGGCACAAATCTACTAACCATTTCGAAAGCGACTTCTTTAAACTCATGAACAATGCGATTTATGGTAAATGCTTGGAATCTTGCAGGGGTCGCTCAACTGTCAAGATCGCTAACAGTGAGAAACTCTGTAAGAAATACGCAGCAAGTCCGCTTATCAAAGCGACCAATGTATTAAACGAAAACGCAGTTGCCTTTGAGATGTATTCGAAGCATGTAAATTTAGATAAACCCGTAGCAATTGGCGCTTTCGTTTTGGATTTCGCGAAACTACATAACTATCGGTTCTTCTATGATGTGGTAAGGAAGAAGTGGGAAACCGCTAAACTACTGTTCCACGATACAGATTCGTTCTGTCTTTTCCTGAAAACCAATAATCTCAATGAAGATATGAAAGAGATAGGTGAGTATCTCGATAGGAGCAATTACGATAAATCCCATCCTCTCGTGAGTATCAAAAACCGCATGGTTCCAGGTAAATATAAAAATGAGTTCCCAAATGCAAAGATCATGGAGTATGTGGGTCTGAGATCGAAACTCTATGCTTTTAGAACTGAGACCAACGAAAGAGTAAAGATGTCGGGGACTTCCTCAAAAGAGGTTCATTTTGACGATTTTAAGAGATGTCTGTTCGAAGGCATCATAAAAACAGTATCAGTAACAAACAAGCGAAGGCAAGACCACAACTTATATGACTTGGAGAGCAGAAGGGTCGCTCTACACCAACTCGATAGCAAACGGAAGATATCAGCCGACGGCATTCACAGCATTCCATTTGGTCTTTAATATACTTGCTCAATACTTCTCTTTTTATTTTTTCGATCTCCAAGTAGCAGTAAACCACGGATCAGATGCAGCAACCATATGCACCTTAAACCGGGTCGTTTGGATCGATCGCAAAGTAGTTTGGTTTTGGGTGTTCTGTCCAAACCGGCTCGTCCATTATTAATATATTGAAAATAAAGTAAAGATGCCCTCAGCACAGATAGGATTGCGACCCGTCCTAAAATTGTAAAGAAGAGCATGAAAGAAGACCAAGGGAACATGCTACCAATCACTATTCCGGTCGAAGAGAAGAACACACGAATCTTGAAGAAGTCTGAGATGGTTAAAGAACTGATCCGGAGGCATTACCTACTGAGACTGTAACGAAAGAATCAAAGATCGCGAAGAAGTTTTACGATCCGCGCACAGGTTACAAGGGTTTCGGAGCAATGAGAAAGGAACTACCAGAGGAGGATTACAAGAAGATGAGAGAATGGTATGATAAACAGGAAGTCGTTCAGATAAACGCACCGACCCTTTCAAGAAAGAGAGACCCGATGATTCCAATTCGGCAACCTCTCGATACTTACGTAATCGATCTGCTCTTTTTCCCTGCATACAAGAACCAAAACGACGGTTACGATACGTTCATGTCCGCGATGGAATCTACCTTACGCACGGGTTACATCATTCCGATGAGAGATAAGAGTGCTCTTACGGCTTTTTTTTACGGATACTTCCAAAGAAAAGGATTCGATCACAGTCGACAGTAGTCCCAGTCAACCAGTAGCTATACATTTACATCCTGATCTTGTCGAAATGGATCGCCACCTTTTACCTTTGAAGACAAACACCAAAGACCTTGGAATTAGAACCCGACAATGGCGAAATATTCATGGTAGTAATGTTTATGCAAATGGGGAGCGGCTCGTTAGTGAAAAGACCATAAGAGAAATCATAGAGCATTACGGACCTACTCCGGTTCCATTTCCACTACCATGGGATCCACCAGATCTTACACCAAAGAAACAACCCGGAAGAGAATACACAGCAGATGAGACGGTAGCGTTTGGGCAACATTTTGTTAGTTGGGAAAAAGTCCATAATAAACCAGTTTTTAAAGATTACAAACCGCCCGCTGAGGAACTTTTAGCACCAGATATTAATGTTATACCTCTCGAACATAAAGAATGTGAAGACGTGGAAGAATTGCCGGATGGATTTGATCCTAACCATATGTTATATGATCGTTACGAACCTTACGACGAACAACTTTTACCACATGGATTAGATCCACCTAACATAGATTACGAACAACCACATATACCACACGAAGAGTTATTACCAGACGGATTACAGCCGGGATTTTTCGATTTTACCGTAGATTGGAGGGATATTATTAACAAACCCGACACATTCCCACCAGATCCCCACGAACACGAATGGGATGACATTCTAAACAAACCGGAAAGATTCCCACCGACAGAGCATAGGCACGATTGGGGAGACCTCGATAACATTCCTACTGAATTTCCACCAGTAGACCACAGGCATAATTGGGACGAAATCGATGAGCAACCTACTTTTGCATCAGCAGGAAATGTATTAACAGATTTTCAACATGGTGTAAGTCTTTATAGAAATATTAACATAGAAGAAAGATTACAATTAAATGACCACTACCTTAATCGCATGGGAATAGAAGCAGGCACAGGAATGGAAGCCGAATTATACATTAGACCACCCAGAAGAGAGGGGATTTTACCAATCAATGGTAATTTTGGTTTATATGAGACGAAACCAGGAATTTATTTAACAAGCTTCTACCCTGAGGATATCCCGATGACAGATGTATTACCTCCGATACCGTCACTTCCATTAGATCCAAATAGTTATGATAACAAAGATGCCGCAATCCAAATTAATGTAACAGATGTAAGCGATTTTGACCAATCGAGACCGAAATTAGTATTTAGTCGGCAGCGTCTTTTACCAAAAACTTTTATAGGAAATCGTGATAGTTATGAAAGATGCGAGGTAGCATGGATAAAAACAAATTATAACGGTGATGTTGGTGAAGGTTTATTAGAAATCAATCAAAGAGCAAGCGCCAAAAACATACACAATGAAGATATTTCGAGAGTGGTAACAGAGGATTATTTAGAACATCAAGGATACATTGATGAAGGCGAACTTACTAATATTCTTTCATTATTCGTGATAAAAAATGATACAAACCTTACAGTCACAAGTAACATTTATACAAGTAACATTTCAGCAAGTAACATATGGGCAAGTAACATATGGGCAAGTAACATATGGGCAAGTAACCTATGGGCAGATGATATTTACACAAGTAATCTTACAGTGTATCGAAATATAACAATTGGAACACAAAATACTATACAAATACTTTATAGACCTTACTATGCTGTTACTACTGTCATTGATCCAGCCCCAATTATTCCAAATTGTATATTTGCATGGAAAGCATCAGGTCAACATGGTCAGTTGATATATTATCAAGGTCAGATATATAACAGAGTTACTACACAGATACCATATCTAACAAATTATTCGAATTGGGAAACTGTTTATTATTATTTGAATGCAACCCTAAACAATCAAATTTCGATTGGGAAAGAATTAAACATGGCTTATAGGAATAGTGTTTCAATAGATTGGTCATTAGGTCTTACATTATTCTTTATAGGTAGGATCAATACTACAAATCCTTCTTATATGTTGAGTATAAGGGATAGTTCTTATCAAAATTGGATTGGATATGGTTGTAAAAATCAAAAGTTTGGTGTTTCACTACAAATTCAAAACGATATAGAAAATGCAACTCCTCCATTATTCGATGCATCATATATTTATAATTCGTGGAATTATTGGGATTTCACTGTTTCCTCAGAGCAAATTGTCGTAGGAATGGGTGGTATTGATATTGGAACATCATCGGGTGATTTTCTTCCACCTTCTAATTTTGCATCATTTGGTTCTTCTGTTGCTAATGGAGATCTTGCCGAAATTATCGTTTTCAATCGTGCGTTATCTATTGAAGAAAAGAACGCGGTTAGATATTATATACAATTATTGTATGGATTTCCAAATACGCAGCCCATATTGAATAATGAAGATCTTAAAATGAATTCGAGCAATATATTTATTGAAAATCTCACAGTTACCAAAAATGCAACTCTACCACATCATCCCACTTCGAATGTTGTTTTAGATTGGTTAGCAAAACAAACACACACAAAAGCAGATATTACGGATTTCGCCCATACTCACACAAAAGATCAAATCACAGATTTCGCCCATACACACACCAAAGATCAAATAACAGATTTCGCCCATACTCATTTATGGGAGCATATCACAAATCCTCCATTAACCTTCCCACCTGATCCACACACTCATGATTATTCCCAAATCAACAATAGCAACCATAGGCACCCATGGAGCGAAATAGACGAACAGCCAGTTTTTGCACAATTAAATGCAATCGGAAACGTTTTTAATGGAGTCACACTTTACCAATCGATTAATACACCTGAAAGGCTATTTTTGAATGATCATTATGTTAGTCTCAATGGTTCATTTACAGGTCAAGACGGCACACCGATGGTGGGAACTCTTGCAGTAAGATTACCCAGGGATCCAATCGTAAATGGAGTGTATAGTGGCGATTTTAATGTAGGAATTAATGATACTTTCCCCAGTATCTATGTCACGAATTATCACCCGGGTGAAACAGGACAAGTAGCGGATTTTTCAGCAGCGATACAAGTAAATGTAACAGATCAAAGCGCATATGATGGAGCAAGACCTAAGATAGTTTTCACAAGGGAGAAAGTTGTAAACTACCTTCCTGTTGTGGGACAACCCACAGATGATCACGGGAAATGTGAGATGGCGTGGATAAAAACAACATCAGGTGGCGCCTTAGAAGTCAATCAGAGAATGGCGGCGAAAAACTTACACAATACCACCCTTTCCGGTGTTGTTACAGATGATTATTTAGAAAACAAAGATTATGTTACAAATACAGAATTACAATTAGCTGTTACAGATTTTGTTACAGATACCGATTTAACGGCGGCACTTGCTAATTATCTACCTCTAACAGGTGGAACTGTAACAGGAACTGTGAATGCTACCACTTTACAAATTGGCGGAACCACAATACCAAAAGGTTACGATTTCGACCAATTAGATGTGGTTTCATCAGATAGAAGCGCAAATAATTGGAATTTGAATTGGGTCGCAAGAACAGGACAAACAGGATGTTACACAACACCACATAATGATGAAGATTGCAGTGGTTGTTGGATGAGGTGGACAGTTCCAGAAGGTATGAAATCATTTTATATCCAGCACTTGCCTTGGTATAATTGTAGATATTTTGATATCTATGGGCAAACAGTCAATGGATATCAACATTTCTTAAAACGAGTAAATGCCTATCAGGGAATTCAACAGGTGTATCAGGATGGGACACATAATACAATCTTGTTTGTCTCTATCAATTGCGAATTCTACAAATATATTTATGTCCAAGGTCGAAAAGGTCGCATTCATCTCACAGGTGTTTTTGGGTGGAGTAGACAGAGAGCAACAGATAATGAATTGGGCATGATCTCTTGGGATAATGTATTTAGTAAACCATCATTTTACTCAGCCGCAGACCTTCCACAAACCGCAACATGGCCAATAAATACATTGTTAAAATCAGTAGATGCAGTCGAGCGAATTTCGTTTGGTAATGGTGATTGCACATATATACGAGGGAGACCAAAAGGTGATGGTGTCTCAATTGAATTCAGAAACTCAGCAGATGGAGCAATTTTAAAGTCTTATAACAATGGGAACTTTTGGGTGAATAATACTATTACAGCACCCACTATTAATGCTACTACCAAACTCCAAATAAACGGTAATGATGTCCCAAAGTTTCACACAGCAGATAAAACAGTAGGAGGTATTGAATTTAATAGATGTTCTGAGGGTTGGACATGGGCATGGAGTTCAGAATGGGATCCATATTATAATTATGGTTCATATGTTTATAATAATCAAACGGATGATCAAACATCTACCGCTTGGATTGACTTCGATATACCTGATGGATACCACAAAGGAACAGCGTTTTTAACTTATTTACCTTGGAATAACTCACGAATTTTTGAAATTTGGGGACTCAATCGACAAGGGAATGAAGTTTTTATTACATCAGTAAATAGTTATCAACCATACAGCACATCTCCTGATGGTAACCACAGTGGTTTAAATAATGTTCCAATACATCTTGGAAATAGATTCCTCACAATTCGAATTAGACCAAAGATTGGAAGAGTTAATATTATGGGTATTAGTTACATGAAAATTTGGGTTGGAAATAGTTATGGCGGTCACACCGGCTATATTCATTGGAATAACGTTTATAGCAAACCCAATATCTTAACAGGAACTGTGGGGACTTGGTTTAATTCCAGTGATGGATATAATCGTATCCATTTCGGTAACCAAACTTCTACATATTTGAAAGGAGGGGGAGATATTCCCCTTGTATTCCGAAATGAACAAAATACTGATATTTGTTACATGTATCATGGAGGGTGGATGTGGATTGGAGGTTATTTAACACAAGGAAGTGACATAAGATACAAAACCGATATTAAAAAGATATCCGGCGCTCTTTCAGCAATAGAGAAATTAGAGGGAGTGAGTTTTAAACGAATTGGAAGTGAAAAAGATGGAGTTAAATTAGGTTTAATTGCGCAAGATGTAGAAAAGGTAATACCAGAAGTTGTTAATAAAAAGTATGATGATGGCTACCTATCTCTCGAATATACGGGTTTAATTCCTGTTCTCATAGAAGCCGTTAAAGAATTATCTAAGAAATGCAAAGATCTACAAGATCAAATAGACCAAATTAAAAATGTCACAGTATAATAAATGGCGACCTATCCACTTGGTGGATCTCCTTCCACTACTACTGAGCCTGTCGCTCTTGCATTCGATACTATTAAACTTGTAGCCGCGCTACAAAACGTCGAAAAAACAATTCAGCAAACTAACAAACTGTCCCCAGTTGTTCATGAATATAAAAACCTCTTGGTTAATGTCCTCGCGCAATCGGCTTATGGTGATCCCGTAACACGTTATGGCGAATGTGATTCTAATCTTAAAGCGATGACATCAAACCTCCAATGTCTAACAACCGCTTACCAATCTCTTGGATCTAATCTTATCACATTGGCTTAATGGTTTATTTTTCTTTCCTTCTTAGTAAAAGAAGCAATGGGCGAATATAATCGTGTGCAATTACCAGTTTACGCTTTGGGATCGCCCGCGGTTCACTTTCGACAACATGAGGTAGCCGACGAAATCCGCGGTGTGGAATCTACGGAGCGCGCTAACTCCGCGAATGCATTCGATAAAAACAGTATGATACGAGTAAAAGAACTCCGAGCCGATAAGAATTCAGGCGTGGTTAAAACTACTCAGCTTCTTGTTACAAATGCGAATTTTAACGCGGGTATCGGGCAACCTGATGCATGGGGTGTGGATATTAGAACGTTAGATTTTGACGGAGAACGTGCCGCCGCTGTTGTCCGATCAGGAGGCGCTGTTATTGGTGGCGGTTGTCGTGTGTCGGGTATGCTTGCATCCTCCGCTTCTGTAACCGATATTCCCGATACTCTACCTGAGCATGCGGACAATCCGCAACGTATCCGTATGTATACTCCGTGTGGAGATTATCCTTACGTGTTTGGAATGGTCAGAGTTGGGGTAGATAACGTAAATGCAACACAACCCGATGGAATTATGGGAAATTGGTTAGTACCAAATATCGCTATTCCTAAATCTATTGAGTCTATATGTCGTTCACAAAATGGTATTATTGGTCCGGCTTATACTTTCTTTGTTCAGGGAATCGGACGCGGTAGAGGTTGGGTGGAATTTGACAACCAGAACCCCGCTACGTTTAATGTTTGGACAACAGAAGTAGGAGGTTATGATATTCTCATTTTCGGAATGCGAACAGATCCAGCGGCTGTGGCGGCTACACGTGGTCTCAATCCCGACAATAACTTAAATAATTTCTACGATGATCCGTTCCCAGGTGATCCCACACCATAATTATGTTTTAATATATTAAATGGCGGCACCCGCTCCACCTGAGCGTATCTTAACAGCGCAACTTTCATTAGCCGCGCCAGCAAATCACGTATTACAACATGCCGTTATCGATAATGTCGACGGTTTAGAATCTACCGAACTTGCACCTACTCTTAATACTTTTGGTGATACACACAAATTGCGACTGAAAGAGCTAAGATGTGACAAAAATAACGGAATCGTTAAAACTACGAAACTTCTTGTTACAAATGCAAACTTTAACGCTTTTTATGGAGATCCCGATAGTTACAATGATGATAACAAGGTTACCAACTTCGCTTATGAATCGAGAAACGGAGCGATTAAATGTAGATCGGGTGGCGCTTACATTGGTGATGGTCTCAGAGTGGGTGGTATCATTGGAGCGCCTCTTTTGGTTAATGATCAACCAAATCCCGACGATGAGAACACACGAATTAGGACGTATTGCCCAGGTATGAATGAACCTTACCTAATTAAGATTTATACAATCGTTATTAGTTTACAAACAGCGGTAGCCGATTTCTTAGAACCCTTAGGAAATCATTATAGATATAGAGACACGATACCAGAGGACATTTACGCATTATGTAGAAGAACCGACGGAGCAAGACCACGCCTTACGATACATATTATCCCCATAGATAATTTCGGTCAAGCGTTTCACTCAATACCTCTTTTAGATACACAAGATAACCAATTTATAATAAGAGCTACACAACTTGGAAATTATCGAGTCATTATGTATGCCGAAAGAAACGACGCAATCGCAACAGCTAACCGATTCGGTCAATATCTTAATACCAATCTATACAATCCCGTCGGCGGTAGCGATCCACAACCATAAATCGAAGGTATATATAGGGAATGGATGAAAAAACAAAACGATTTATTGAGTCTGCGATTATGGTTCATGGACTTGATAAATTCGATTACACCGAAACTGTCTATAAGAAGGCACAAGAGAAGGTATCCGTGAGATGCCTACAATGTAATAAAGTCTTTCAGACCTACGGATTTAATCACATTAAGGGATCGGGTTGCCGACAGTGTTCCAAGAAACATTCTCATGCATACAGAAAAAAGACTACATGGGGAATCGTTATAGAAGAGAAACCGATTATGTTATATTTTGATTAAAGTTTCGAAAGAGAAATGAGCATCTTTCCGCATTTACCTTTGGTTATTATGCAAGTATCGAAGCAATTCGGACACGTCTTATGATAATGGAGCATTATGATATCGACCAACTCAAACGGAAATACTTTTGCTAAGATCGTTCGCATCCTACCAATTTCGTTTTTAATTTTTCTATATAATTCATAAATGAATCATCGCGGTTTCCATGTTATGTTAGATTACAAGTTCAATCATCCATTGATGGTGGGATTGGACAACATAGACACCACAACGAAGTGGTTAATGCAATTTTTTCAATCTATTATTCAAGAACAAGGTATCCGAGTTGTTCACAAGCATTGCGAGATTTTCGATGGTGGTGTTTCGCCACCGGGTTTTGCGATGGTATTACTTCTCGATGAGAGCCATTTAACCGCTCATTGTTATTCGGATCAAGGAATGTTAGCGATTGATGTATTCACTTGCGGAACAGAAGCGCAAAGTAAGACCTCCGTAATATCTAAATTGATAGATGAGAGAATAACAGAGATCTTTTCAGGGTTGGAGAAAGCGGAGAAGCAGATAGCAGCGCGATTTCCGAGTTAATCACACTGTTAATGGTTTGGTAGGCACTTTATATTTCTCAGATAATGAAAGTGAATATATCATATCTCTATGATTCATAGATGTCTTACTGAATATCGTTTGGTAGGCACTTTTTAATTGAAGTTAGGCACTTTTAATTGACGTTAGGCACTTTTAATTGACGTTAGGCACTTAGGCACCTTTTCTGGAAACTCTCTATAAAAAATAAAATCAACGTTTTGAAAAACACAAGTTGATGTATTTGGGACTTCTTTTTAATTCTCGATAAGGAAGTGCCTAACGCGCCTACGCTGCCTACCGCGATTAAAAAAAGTGCCTACTTCGATTAACCCGCTCCATTTCAGTAGCCCGTTTTATATCTAAATGATATCCGCCGATCACGATAAAAAAGTGCCTAACCGTTTTCATCTCAGCGAAATCTCATCGATTGTTTAATTGGACATAATGCTGTAACCATCTCTTCCAACAAAATTACATCGATTAATTCAATTGAGATTGATACACCTAAGATACAATGTTTTTACAGTAAAAAACAGAATCCAATCTTATCAATTGTTTAATTGGACATAATGCAACTCTGGGGTCATTTTCGATACAGTAAAAAGCTTACCCGAATCTCATCGATTGTTTAATTGGACCTGATGCAGTAACCATCTCTTCCAACAAAATACGCCGCAATCTCAACGATTGTTTAATTGGACATAATGCAGTAACGAGTGAATTATTTTCATCCGATATTTCATCGATTGTTTAATTGGACATAATGCAGTAACCATCTCTTCCAACAAAATATGCCGCAATCTCATCGATTGTTTAATTGGACATAATGCAACTCTGTGTGAATTTTTGCGTTTTACGATAGAATGGGCGGTGGATTACTACAATCGTGATTATATCACAAATTTATGTTCCGTCAATCGAGATTATATCGAATTTCCATAAAATACATATTAATCGCGTTTATATCAATCGCAAAATACGTATTTTACATTTAAATACAAATTAATCGCGTTTATATCATTGAATCAATTGAGAAATACGTAATTTATCAAAAATTTATATAAATTTCATAAAATCATAATTTAATTGATATTATACCAATTAATTTAATCGAATTTATTTAAATTTAATTGATTTTATTAAAAATTTTGATTTATTTTTTTAATATTTTCGATTAATTTACACATAAAGAAAAACAAATTTAAATCCAGGAGCGAAGCGCGAAGCGCGAAGCGGAGGGATTTAAATTTGTATTCCCCCCTCTCGCGATCGGCGACTCTGAAAAGAAGGCCAAAACAAGACATAACGCTTGCGTCTTTTGAATCTAAACGCACAGGTATCATTGTAAAGCCCATATCTCTCGTTTAGACGCTTATTTGCTACGAGATACAGTGCTTTTGCGGTGCTTGGAATGTTTTCAATGACGCAAATATTTGCACATAATTTTCCAAAGCTTGCAGAAAGTTTTCAGGCCAATTTTTGGGGAGTAAATTTTACTCAGCACTGGACGCCACCACTTGCGAACTGCTCTATGTAAGGGCCTCTTTAATTATGCCAGCTGGCGCGTAGCGCGCTCCCCCCCTCGCCCCGCCATGCCACAACACACACTCCCCAACCGAGTTATGCAATTAACTTTCTGGGTAGTATGCGCACCTAGGTCCCTAGCACCGCGCCGGCCGCGGGCTCGCCTGCTTTTCAAGTTCGGATTGATTCAATCCCTGTTCATTTAACGGCCTGACTCTGATAGCTATGCCCTACTTGAAATCAAAATAATGCTAGCGCTAATTTCCTCTGTCGCGCCCACCTCGTCACCAGTGCGCCCTGTGGGGAAGAGCGGCGGTCATGCAAGGTCGGCGGGCTGGGAGCGGAGGGAGAGGACCGCATGGAGGACTTGGAGATGGGCGAGAAGGCGGCGCCGCCCTGGTAGAGCCCCTGGCCCAGCGCCGACACGAAGCCGGCCATCTCGTCCAGCGCCCGCTCCGCCTCGGGGCACAGCGGCACGAAGATCGGGAAGATGTGCCACATCTCCCGCCACACCTGCGTGCGCTCCGCTCAGAGGTTCGAGCGAGGCGTGCAGTCAGGCGGCGCGGGAGCTCGAGGAAGGCGCACGCGGGTGTCGCAGAAGACGCCGGCCTCGCGGGCGCGCTGGGCCAGCTGCAGGGCGTCGTCCACGTACACCTGCAGGCAGACGGGCTCGCGGGCCTGGGGCGGCGGGAGAGATGGGTAGGGCGCACGTCGTCGGAGCCGACGACGACCATGAGCGGGGCGAGGCCGTCCAGCGGGCGGCTCGCCGCCGGCATCGTCTCGGGGACGAGCTCCTCGCCCCGCGGCGGCAGGCACTGCAGGACCAGCTCCCGCGTCGACCCTGCTTCCCGCGGACGGCCCCGCGGCCCCGGTCAGCCCGGGCTCAGATCAGATCAGCCTGATCTAGTCCGGGCGCACGGATGTGGACGACGCAGTCATCGATGTCCTTCACGTCGTTGCTGCTCGGGCTGCACTGCGAGCGACAAAGGGGCGCCCCGGCCCGCCCCTCAGCTTCCCCTCGCAGCTGCGCTCCCGGATCCCGGACCCCCGCCTACCATGCGGAAATCGACGACGGGGCTGATCATGACGGCGCCGAGGGGCTGACCCCGGCCCTCGTCCCGCAGCTGCACCATCAGGTGCGCCGCGAGGCCCGCCCCCGCGCTGAGGCGAGGGTGAGCGGGGCCGAGGCGAACTCGCGGATGAAGCCCGAGATCTGATCCGAGGCACCTGTCCCCCATGAGGACGATGCGGGCGGGCGGGACGCGGTGCATCTCCGTGAGCCACGAGAACGCGTTCAACGCCTCCTCCAGCTGCCCGGGCCTGCCCGAGCCCGGCCCAGGCCCCAGACCCTCGGCGCCTTGGCCGTGTGCGCAAGCCGCGCGCGGGGGCGCACCAGCGCAGCTCGGGGGCGAGCGTGTATTCGAGGGCGAAGACGCGCCCCCGTATGCGCTTCGCGAGCTCGTACAGGAAGTAGCGGTAGTGCGCGGTGGATCCCGCCATGAGGCCGCCCCCGTGCTGCACAGGGCGTCACGCGCGCGCTTCACGTCGGCGGGGCGAGCATGCGCAGGGGCGAGAAAATCGAGAGCAGGAGAACTCACGAGGAATAGGACGACCTTCCCATCGTCTTCGCCGTCTGTGCGCTGCACCCAGAGCCCGGAGATGCGCGCCCCGCGATGGCTCGCCTCCACAGGCTGAAACCAGTCGTTCGGCGGCGTAGGAGCCATCAGCGCTGTCAGGTCATACCGCTTGCGCAAGTCCGCGATCTGCGCGCCGGAGTCGGCTCGCAAACTCGCCGTTGGCATGCGCATCGAGCTCGAGCTCGCCGTTCGCGCGCACCGTCCAGTTCGGCGCCTTCGCGCGGAAAAGGAGCCACTTGAGCGCCTTTGCCTTCGGCGTTAGCTCGTCCTGCGCGGAATCCTTTGCGTGTGGCGGGCACTTCGTTACTACTAAACGGCGGACCTTTCGTAACCGGCAACCCTGAAGCGCGTACGGGACGTCGTAGACCAGCGACACGAGGCTGCACGAAGCGCTCAGCAGCACGGCAGAGCCCAGATCTTCATGTACGATTGAAACGAGTCTAGCAGTGCCGAGCGAGGCGCGGCGCACCCGATTGCAGCTCTCGAAATATACGAGGTCATCTGCCCCTGAGAGATCCACGAGTCCGAGCGAGTTGAAGTCCGCCGGGTCCGCCAGTCCGATGAGTCACTAGGGGTATCACTTTCTTCGACAAGTTCTCGGCGACCATACGTATACGTGAACCGTGAAAGACTACAGCTTGCAATGGTGGAGCGCGAGTCGCTCACGCTGCGGGCCTTTGAGGCCAGCCGGCTCGCGTCTGCAGGTGCGCCCAGCCCAGTCATTCCGGCCAGGCGCGTGACGAAGCAACAGATCCGCGAAAGAGCAGGCTACTTCTGATATGCGGGATCGATGGCGGGTCCAGGTGTGCTTGGCTATTCGAAAAAATTCTTGAAACGCGCCTGAGGCCCGTCACCTGCAGCTGCGTCGTGCCTTCGCGGTCTAGCGCGGCAGCCGATACAACCTTCGACGCATCCATTTTCCTAGCAGGACCGCCGGCTAGCAGCGACCGGAGGCCCCAACCGCACGTCCTCACGGCTCGCGTGTGCGACTTGAATGGCAAGGTGCCGCAGTGCCCCAAGTCTCCCGGCGCTTCCTACACGCCCCAGCCCCGCGCTGATCGGCGCCCTCGGGCGCAGGAGTGCGGCGCCGCGCGGCTTGACTTGAGCGCCCTCTTGAACGCCAGCAGCCCAGCGAGCAGGTGCTGCCACCGCTACTACATCCTGAAGACCGCGAACGGCACGCCGGCGGGGCAGCTCCGCCTCGCCATCTCTGCCGGCGGCGCGCCAAGTGCGCAGGCGGCGGCGGGAGGTCAGCCCGGCGCGACTGACGCGCCGCGCCAGGGCGGGTGCACGTGCCGGGGGAGCCCTCGGCGGAGGACGCGCTCACGGCGGGGTTCGACGCGGAGGCCGCGGCGCGCCGCACCCCGCTCGCCCCCCCCCCCATAACATGTACCCAGGCGCTGGAGCCGGAGGCGGACAGCGAGCCGGAGGCGGGCGCGGAGGGGGCGGTTGTGGAGGAGGAGGGGGCCGAGCCGGAGCCGCCGGCCCTCGGCCGCTCCGCCTCCGTGAGGAGCCCCGTCGAGGCGCTCTCGTTGAAGAAGGACGGTACCCCCCCGCGGGGCGACCCCGGGCCGGAGGAGGCGGCGGGGGCGGCGCTGGACGCCCGCCCGCTGCTCGTCCACTGCGACTCGTTCGCGGCGATGCTCGCCCGGAAGCCCCGGGCGGCCGTACCCTTCCCCCAGTTCGCCGCCCCGGCGCCGGACGCGCAGGAGGGCCCCGCCGCGCCGCCCCCGGCCGCGGTGGAAGTGGAGGAGGAGGAAGGGGAGGGACTTCTGGAGCCCGGCGAGAGCATCGGGGCCGGCACCTCGAGCCGCTCCCTTGGCCGCTCCTCCGCCGGGGGGAGCGCCCCGGGGGGGGATGGGGCGGACGACGGGGAGGTGCCCCCCGCACAGCACGGCGGCGACGGCTGCGGGCCCCGCCGCGGCTCTGCGGGCCACCGCCCCGCGGGGGCCGCCCCCTCGCCCCCGCCCCTCGAGGAGGACTCGCGGCACGGCCACTCCCCCCCGCACGTCCCTGTACCCCAGTTCCAGGCCGTCCTCGACGACTAGGCACCCCCCCGATGTCCTGACTGTTTTCAAGCGGCTCGCCAGTTGTACAGTTCAATTGCATTTCAGTACAAATCCGCTGCAGCGCCGGGCTCATGGCTAGAGGAGGGACTGGTTCTGGAAGCTGCCGCGGTAGGTCGCCTCGCCCGCCATCCGCATGAACACGAACTGGCAGATCTTCGTGCCGGGGTACAGCGCGATCGTGTTCGGCGAGGAGTTGAAGATCTCCAGCACCTGGCGGTTGTTGATCCCCTGCGGCCGCCCCGCCCGGAGCGCGAACGTCAGCCCAAGCCCCGATCGGGGCGCGAAGAGAGAGGCGCCGGTGGGGCCTCGCACCGGGTTCACTTGAAGGTGGGAGAGCGAGGGCGCGGGCGAGTCAAGGTCAGGAGGGAAGGTCATGGGCAAGGACGTGAGTGTAGAGGGCTGCGCGGGGGGGCGCACTGAAGCCGGCGGTGATGTGAACGAAGATGCCGAGGCGGGCGAAGCGGCTGCGGCCCTCCAGGAGCCCCTGGACGGCCGCCGGCATTCAAAGATGGGCTGGGCTAGGGCTAGGGCGGGGCGGACGCAGAGGCGCGGGGAGAGGTGGACGATCTCCTCGGTCATGCCGAGGCAGACCTCGCCGGGGGCGAGGTAGAAGGGCTCTGCACCCCCCGCCCCTCAGCACAGCGCGAGGGGGCGACGCAGCTCGTGTCAGCGATACCCGGCCGCACCTCCGTCCTTCAGGCTAACGAGGTCTACGCGTACGCCAACGCGGGCGCGAGCGAATCAGCCGGCGCCGCGGGCGGCGGGCGAGGGGACGCCGGCACCGGTGATATCCTTGTAGCTCTCACTCTCTGTGGACGAGTCGACTTTAACGAGTGGAATTCCGCGTTTAAAAGCCCGAAATTCGGAACTTAGATCAGGTCAGGTCAGGCAGGGGCGCGGCAGAGTCGCGGCGGGGGCGCGGCGGGGGCCGGCGGGTGTGCGCGGACCTGAGGGTGAGATCGATCGACGCCGGGCCCACCTGGCTCGGATCGAAGTTCGGCAGGATCTTAATCTCGCCCTCCTCAATCGCTTTCAGAATCTGCGCCGCGCACGGCCGGGCCCCAGTCTTGATTATCGCGCGCGCACGGCCTGCATGCACGCTGGCGCGCGCGGCGGCTCTGCGTACCTCAAACTGACTCAGAATAGCTCCCGACAGGACTGAGTGAGATGGAACACCCGGAGCTGCGGGTTGACACCCTTAGCTAGAAGCCTAGAAGTTTTGACGTCGTTGTCGAACCAGGGTCCACGGACGCGCGCGCCTCGAAGCGGATGCGCCCTTCGACGTCATCTCTCCTTTCGAACCGCACCGGGGCGCCGTAGAAAGCAGCGCGGGATATCCGCCGTGACGGTTTGGGTGATGGCAGCTGGGAGCTGGTACAGCTTCCAAATATCACTCCCAAGCGAGCCCGCGCCGCCGCCGTGGCCGGCAAGCCCGTCGAGAAGCACTGCATTTGCGATTGCGTACCCGCCTGGTCCCGATCGCATACCCGCCCCCTAACAAGAAAAATTGGCTTCCGCGCGGGCCAGCCCGAGTTCGGCGCAGCTTATTTCTGCTTATGCAAGAAAGTCCGCCTGCGGGCGAATCGCGGCCGGGCCGCTATACTTTGCCCAGGTCGAAGTCTTGGTCAGCCTCGCCTCGCATCCGGTTTTCATCGCCCGAGAAAGGAGGCCTGGTGGATGTGACCCAGAGCACCGGGGCCTCGAAGTCCCGAACCCGCCTTGAGCAAGCACTGGACCCTGACCTCCCGCAAGGCTTTGAAAAGGTTCTTTCAGCCTTGCGATCTAGAAAATCGCCATCCGCCGAGCTGCCGGGTCCGCTCTGACTGAACCGGCCGCTTGGCGCGCGATTGAATTCGCAGCTGATCTGGCTCCAGCGGGCAAGGGCAAAGGAGCTCGTGCGCGTTTCGCGGCTTTTGCGCTGTCCGATCTGAACGCGTACCGCCCCGCAGCTTGAGCGGCGGCCCGTGGATCGGGCGAGCGGCGCCATGTCCGGCTCCGACTACCGGCAGGCGCTCCTGTCGAGCACGCTGCGTAGCTACCACGACTTCTCGCGCGCCGTGCGGCGGGAGCGGGAGGCGGAGGCGGTGGGGACGGCGAGCTCCGACGAGGCGTACCTCACGCGCCGCTTCCGGGACCTGGAGGACGAGATCGCGTCGTCGGCGCGGCCGGCCTCGCCCAGCCGCGCCCGCCGCGCCGCCCTCTTCGATGACCGCCCGGCGCTCTCCGGCCGCCTGAAGTACTCGCCGGTCAAGGCGCCCCTCTCGGCGCCCCCGCGGACGTCGCTCTCGCGCACGTCGGCGCGGCGGATGATGGACGAGCTCACGGTCGAGACGCGCATCGCCGAGCTCCACGAGGAGCTCCTCCAGTGGCGCGCCCGCGTCCACGACCTCCAGGTGCCCCGCGCCGCCCGCCCGCCGCCCCCGCCGCCCCCGCCGGCCCCACCCGTGTTCATTTCGCTCGCAGCTCCTGCTGTCGCGGCACGACCCGCTGCCGACTTACGAGGCCCGGCCGGCCTCGGTCGCCTCGGGCGGCGGCTGGCCCCTCTGGCCATCCCTCCACGCCTCCCTCACCCGGCCCCTCGGCGCCCCCGCCCCCGCCCCGTACCCCCTCTCCGCCTCCTACTCCTCGCCCACCAGCCCCTCCGCCACCGCCTTTCCCACCGCGTACGCGTACCCCGCTGCGCCGCGGCCGGTCCTATACGCCCCCGCTCCGTCCCCCGTGGGGGTGGGCCCGTCCCTCTCGTACCCCATGACGGTCCCGATGGCCGTACCCGCGGCCCCCTCCTACGTGTCCTACGCGATGCCGGGCAGCCCGCACGCCGTCTATGCCGCGCCCGCCCCGGCGCCGGCCGCCGGCCCGGCCCCGACCCCCGTCTACTACGCGGCCGCCCCCGGCCCGTCCCTCTCGTTCGCAGCGGCCAGCCCCTACGTCTCCACAGCGGCGGCGGCGGCGCCGAGGGGCCCGTCGCTTGCCCCGGCGGACGGCTCCCCGCTGCAGGCGAGCTTCGCGGGGGCGTACTCGCCCGGCCCGACGCTCTCGCCGTCCTTCGGCGCGCCGGCCTGCGCCGCCGGGGCCGCCGGCACGGGCTTCGCCGCGCGCCACGCCGACTCTCTCCTCCGCTCGAGCTTCGCCTCGGGGCGGCCGGCGTGGTCCCCGTCCCCCGCCGCCCCCGCGGGGGCCCTGCCGCCTCCCTGCGCCTCGACCCGCCCACGGCGGCCGCCAGCCCGCGGCGGAGGCGCGCCCCGGCACGGCGGAGCGCCCCGCGACGGCCGAGCTCTTCACCCGCTCCCGCTCGGCGCGGGCCAGGGCGCCGCCTCGGGCCCGCCTCCTCTGGGGCGGCCTCGCTCTCGGCGCCGCCCCCGCTGCACCCGCCGCCCCTGCAGCGGCCCGACACCGCCGGCTCCGCCAGCGTGCTGCTCAGCCCCTCTGCCGGGGCCGACCCCTTCGGAAGCAGCGCGGCCGCCGGCGGGCCGCGGGCGCGGGGCGAGCTGGCTCCCCTCTCCTTCTCGGCCTCTGGGAGCGACGCCTCCTGGGCCCGCTCTTCGCTCTCCGCCATCCGCACCCCGGGCAGCGTGCTCCCCCGGACACCTGGGGCCCCGGCGGCGTGCGGACGCGCCCCCGCCCCGCTTCTCGAGGGGGCGGGTAACGGGCGCCCCGCGCAGCTGCACGGGAGCCGCTACGGGGGGGCGTGGCGATCGCGGAGGAGGAGGCCGGGGGCGCCGAGGCCGAGGGCGGGCGCAGGCGACGGCGGCGGCGCACGCGGCGGCCGCGGCGGCGGCCGCGTCGCCGACGGGGCGGGCGGGGACGGCGGGGCGGCGTGGGACGAGGAGGAGGAGGAGCGGGAGCTGGACGCGCAGCGGGAGGCGCTGAAGCGGAGCGACGAGGACATCCACCGCCTCCTCGACCGCATGGCCGCCGCCATGGTCCGCCCGCCCCCCGGCCCCCTCTCCCCGACATGACCCACCCCCCTGCACTCTGGCGTGAGCTCAGCTGAGATAAGACAAGATATGATAAACTCGATTAACCAAGTCTTATGGTCCGCATAAGTGAGCTTAGCCAATCCCTCTAGCGCATCAATCTCTTCCTCGGTTGTCCAAGCTCCTCGCCCCTCTTCTGGATAGACCAAGCCGAGGCTTGACCGACCGAGTTTTTACTCTTTTGCCTCTCGCAGTCGGAGAGCGAGGACGGGCATGTCAGGAGCCGCGGTGCCGGCGCAGCCCAGCGCGAGGTGGCGGCGGCGGGGCCCGCCCCGGCCCCGCCCCCGCCCCCGCCGCCGGGGCCGCCCCCGCAGAGCGCCTTCAGCGTGCCCCTCTCGCCCCCCGCCGAGTCCTAGGCCTTCACTTTCTCGCGCCGTGCTGTCTGTACTTACATACAATCTGCCAAAGTCTCCCACCGCCAACCCCTTGTCGCCTCATCGTTTGGGCAAGTCGAGATACGCTCGCAGCTCTGCGGCGTGGCGAGGCGCGGCGAGTTGGCTCGTGGCAGCGGCCGCGGGGCGATGCCGGCGGCGGCATCGAAACGGGGCCCCGTGCGCACCCTTGATCTTGTCGCCCTCCCAGAAAATGACGTCGGTGCCGGCGAGGCGGTCGCCGTTGATCTCCAACACGAACTCGATGACGCTGACGGGGCGCAGCTGCTGTGTCGCGTCCACGAAGATGTTGCGCGCCCTGAACGAGAGCCTCTGCGTGGCCGTCGCGAAGATGCCCTGCGCACGAAGCCGCGCGTGAGGGGGAGGCGCGCCCCCGCGCCCGGCCCTCTATGATCGTGAGGCGCGGCGCTCGGACTATTCGAACCAGGACGGCCTCGGAGACGGCCTGCTTGCCCTCCTTGTGCATGGCCGGGTCGGTGAGAACGATGTCGTCGGTGAGCATCGCTTTGACTGCGCATGCGGGGCGCGTTGAGCGCTAGCTGTGGCGGCGCCGGGCGCGCCACGCACTCGCGTCGATGTCCTTTGCGTCGAATGCAGCGATGTAAGCCTCGGTCCGCGCACGGATCTGGGCGACCTCCTGTGCTGTGAGCATCTTGCGGGCCACCAGCGCCTGCGAGAATCTAGCTGGGGGCAGCGGCGGATGAGCGCCGGTCACGCTTAGCGGGTGGGCGGAGTCGCGGACCGGTTGAAGGTGCGCTGGTACAGGATGATGCCGCCGAACACGCAGGCGATGAAGATGACCCAACGCGGCCCGAGGGTCGTGCCGGCGAGGTTGTTGGCTGGCATGCAGGGGTGAGGCTGCGAGGACAGCAGCAAGGTGAGGCTGCACGTATAGGAAGCGCTGCTGATTAGGCGAGGCTGCGAGGACAGTAACGAGGTCAGAACCGGGGTACGTGTACGCAGGTTCTTGTTCACCGCGAGAGCTACGGCGCTGCTGATCGAACGTACGTCACGCTCCTTAGCGCCTAGACGGGCGTCAGGTGCCATCGCCTCAGCTTGCCGCGCCCGCGATGGAGGGCGGCAGACGAGGGAGCGAAGACGATGACGGCCGCGGGCCGAATAAGCGCCCGCGTCTTGTCGTGGAGTCCCCGCCAGCGGGGCGGTGTTCATCGGATGTAAGCTTCGAGCTCTGTGACCGAGGCGCAGCAGAGCCTTCGAACCAGGCGACTCCAGTTGCGATTGCCACGGTCGACCTCACGTGCACGCACTCTCAAGATATCGTCGACATCTCCCAAAGCGAGCAGCAGCACCAGCAGCCAGCTGCTGCAGCTGCAGCAGCGCCCGCCGCCCAGCAGCTGGATTCGGCGGCCGCGCCGCCGCCGCCTCGCATGGGCCGCACTATGCAGCTGATGGTCGAGTCGCACGTCGAGTCCGGCCGCCCTCCGCGCCCCTCACTTGCAGGCAGCGTCGTGCGCCTGAGCGCGGAGGGACGGTGGCCGACCTGATGGCCGCGGGCCGCGGAGGGGCTCCCGTCCTCCTCGGCGGGGATGCAGCGGCTCTGGGGCGGCTCGCGCACGCTCTCCTTCGAGGACTGGGACCTCCCACTCGCCGACGTTGGCATCCGCGGGGGCCACGGGCGCACCCTCCGCCACTTGTCCGCTCTCCCCGCCCCCGCCCCCGCCCCCGCCCCCGCCACCGCCCCCGCCCCCGCCTCGGCCCTCTCCGCCGCTGACGCGCCGTTGGAACTGGAAGCCTGGCGGCGGCGGTGGGGGCGTCGCGTGCGTTGCTGCCCGAGCTGGCCGGGCACCTCGCCGAGGGCGAGCCGGTGCAGCGGGGCCCCGAGCGCGTCCGCGTTCTCCTGCGGGACCTCGGGCGCTGGACCAGAGCATCCCCAGCCCCGTGCGCACGCACCCCGCCGCCGCCCCGTCCCCGCCGTGGCTGACGCCCCGACCCGGCCCCGCCCGACCCGCCCGACCCGGCAGGTGCGCAAGATGCTGGTGCGACGCGACATGCCGGGGCCGGCGAGCGCGCGGGCCGCCTCACGAGCGCCTGCGCCTCCCGCGCGCAGCTGTCGAACAGCCTCGTGCGGGCCCGCTGCTCGGTCCGCCCGACCCCGACTCGACCCCCGACGCCGACCCCGGACTGTCTCGGGGCGGCGCTGCTCGGCCCGCCCGACCCCGACTCGGCCTCCCCCGCCGCCCGCGCCTACCGCCGCTCCGTCGTCGAGATGACCGTGCGCGCACTCAGAAGCCCAAGAGGGCTCGGCGCCCGTCCCCTGCACCCCGCCGCCCCACCCCGCCCCCTCCCCCCGGCCCCGCAGGTGGCGTTCCGGGGGGAGGCGGCGCACGGCCCCGGGGTGCTGCGGGAGTACCCGGCCCTCCTCGCGGCGGCGCTGCTCGACCCCCACGCCGCCCTCTTCCGCCCCCTCGACGACGCCCCCGCCGCCTACTACCCCTCCAGGTCCGCTCGCATCCCCCGGGGTACGGGTTCCAATCGCGTGCGCGCTGACGGGCGGACGGCGGCCCCCCCGCAGCGCCGCTTGCGTGCACCCCTGCCACCTCAAGCGCGCTCCGGCACCCCGCCCGCGGCTCTCCGGCGTGCACCCTTCCCTTCGTTCGCTGACGGCGGCCCGCGCAGCATGTTCCGCCTCTGCGGCTGGGCGATGGGCGCCGCCGTCGCGACGGGCTCCGTCTTCCCCGTCTACGTCCGTACCCCGCCCCCCGCCTTCCCCGTATCCCCGCCCACTTCTCCCCCCCTCCAGTTCCCGGAGTGCGTCTACGGGTACCTGCTGGGGCGGGCGCCGGGCCTCGGGGACCTGGCCTCCGTGGAGCCGGCCATCGCCCGCGCCCTCGAGCGCCTCCTCCAGCACGCGCGCCCCCTCCCGCCCCTCTCTCCCTCGGCCCAGGAAAGGCCGGGGTGCGAGCGGGGGGCGGGGGCAGGAGGGCGAGGCCGGCGGGGCCCCCCCCGGGGCCGCCTCGGACCTGGGGATGGTCTTCGCGGTGGACGAGCTCTTCTTCGGGGCGCACCGCACCGTGCCCCTGCGCCCCGGCGGCGAGGCCGAGCCCGTCACCGACGCCAACAAGGCGAGCCGCCTCCCCTCCCGCCTCCCGCTCTGCGCGGGCCTCGCATGGGACTCGTGGCGCCTCGCCTCACGCGCGCCGCGCCGGGGCAGGGGTAGTACGTGAGGCTCGCAGTGGAGTACTACCTCGTCGGGCGCGTCCAGAAGAAGGCCCGTACCCCCTTTCTACCCCCCCCCCTCCCCCCCGTCCTCCCACGTTTCTCTGACGGCGGCGGCGGGCCGCGGGTACAGCTGGAGGCGCTGCGGGAGGGGCTGCGACGGGTGCTGCCGGCGGCGGTGGCGGCGGCGGCGCTGCTGCCGGGCGAGCTGCGGGCGATGGTCGAGGGGCGGGCGGAGGTCGACGTTGCGGACTGGCGCCGCCACACGCGCTACGGCAACGGCCTCTCCGCCGACTCGCAGAAGGCCCGCCCCGCCCCGCTGCCCGAGCCTCGCGTTTCTCTCATCGATGTCCCCGGCCCCGCAGACGGCCTGGTTCTGGGAGTACGTCGAGGCGCTGCCGGCGGCGGGGCGGGGGCGGCTGCTGGCGTTCGCGATGGGGAGGCTGCGGGCGCCGCCGGGCGGCTTCGCGCACCTCGTCGCGTCGAGGGGGCGGCTGGAGCCCTTCCAACTGGTACGGGAGGACCGCGAGGAGCCGGGGAGGCTTCCGATCGCCCGCACGTGCTTCAACCAGCTCGTCCTGCCGCGCTACGCGAGCGCGGGGGCGCTGCGGGCCGCCCCGGACGCCGCCATCGCCGCCGACCACGGCTTCGGCTTCGCGTGACCCTCGCGGGGCACCGGGCGCGCTTCCCGACGCAGCTCCAGAGATACAGGTCTACAGGCGGCCGCCGCTGAAATCAAGGCTTCCTAGGTGAATCACTGAGTCTTTTGCCGCAATGCTGCAGTGCTGGGAAGCATGGGATGCCGTATCTAAGTAATGTATGTGCTGCTGGTTCGTGCAAGATGTGATATTACTTTACTGATACAATGATACTTCTCACGCCGCTGAGCTTCTCAGAGTCTTGAAGCCCTACTAGGCTATATAGCTAGCCAGGAGCAGACTAGTTCTACAGCTACTAGCTACAGGCTACCACATACTACACTTGACCTGCCTCCTGGTCCAAAAAATCCCATTGAAAACTGCGGACACATGCCAAAACAAGATCCAGAAGAGCAAATTAAAGCTTGCGAAGAGCACTGCACATCAAACGAATAGTCCGGCCGTTCGAGAACGCCCAATAGAGAAAAATAGGGAGTCCAGCTGTCGATAGGAAACGACAAGAAAAGGTGGCAGGAGTGGCCGGACATGCGCCGGCGACTCGGGCAAGGAGCGAGCGAGCGGGGGAGACGTGTGGGCGCTCGGGGCCCGGGTCAGGGTGCGGGGGGCCGGCGGTCGCGGAGCTCCTCGACCTGCCTCCGCAGCTCCTCGTTCAGGTCCCCCGCCTGCGCGCCAGGGCCCCCGTGAGGCGCGAGGCGCGCCGGCGGCGGGGGCAACCAGAGCTCGAGCCACTTGGGGGGAGTGCGGGGCGGCAGGGGCCGGGGGGCGGGGCGGGGGGCGTCGCGCACGATCTCGAGGCGCTCGTGGAGCTGGAGGAGGCGCCCCTCGTGCGCCTTCGCCACCCGCGCCAGCTCCCGCGCCTCCCCCCGCGCCGCCTGCACCCCCCGCCCCGCCCCGCCCCGCCTCAGCCTCAGAGCTGCCTCCCCGCCCGTGGCGCTGGGATGGAGAGGGGGCTCCAACGCTAAGCGCATCGGGCGCCGGCGCACCTCGCGCTCGGCCCGGACGCGCCGCAGCTCCTGCTCGAGCGAGGCGCACCGGTGCTCCGCCGCGTCGAGCTCCCGCAGCAGCTCCAGCTGCCCCCGCACCTCTCAGCTTCAAGGAGGAGCTCTGAGCTGTGGTGGGGGGGGGGGAGCTTTGGAACGACATGCTTGAAAAGCCTGGCTTTCAGCTTTCAGCTCTAATCTCAGCAGCCGCAGCGGCGCCAGAGTCTGGCAGCTCTACTTGCTTTGAGATTTGAGCTTAGCGCGGCTTCGAACGTTCGCTCGCTGGGCCGGGGTCGGCGCACCTCCCTCGGGGAGAAGCGCTCCTCGCGCTGCCGGACGGTCGGCGGGGCCTCCCGCCCCTGCAGCGGCGTCGCCGGGGGCGACGACTCCCCGCCCTGCGCTCTCCGTCAGTCTCCACGCGGGGGCGCCAGCGAGCGTGCCACGGTGCGCATAGAGCTCCACCGACTCACCTCGGGAGCCGCGGCGTCGGGGCCGGGGGCGGGCGGCGGGGGCGAGACGGGGGAGAGGGGCGTGGGGCTGGAGGGGAGGGGCTCGTTGACGCGGATGGCGGAGCGGCGCAGCGAGGAGGGCGCCGGCAGCTCGAAGCTCGCCTCCGAGTCGCTCGAGCTCGAGCTCGGGCTCGCCGCCGCCTCCTCCCCGCTCCCGCCGCCTGGCCCCGCGCTCCCAGCCGGCTCCTGCTTCTTGGCGGCGACGAGGAGACTGCGCCGCGGGCTCCTCGGGTCCTCCGCCGGCTCCTCCCCGCACTCCTCCTCCTCCTCCTCCTCGTCCGACCAGGAGCACTGGACGTAGTCGCGCCCCGGGTCCGGGATGCTGCTGACGTCCGAGAGCGCCCGCAGGTGCGGCGCGGGGATCTCCAGCCTCCCCGACGCCACCAGCGCGGCCAGCTGCGACGCGGCGGCGGTTGCGACTGCCGCGGCCGCCGGCGGCGAGGACGGCGGGCAGCTGTTGGCGTCGCCTTCCGCCTCTCCCCCCTCGTCGTCCGCCGCGTCCTCTTCGATCGTCAGCTCGATCGAGGAAGAACACCGCCGCGGCGACCGCGCGCCGCCGGCCGGGGAGGAGTCGCCGGGCCGCCAGCGGGACGCGTCCTCGCCAGCTGCAGGCAACACAACCGCGACCCGATCGTGCACTCTCGGTGGCCTCGGGGGCAGGCAAGCTGCATTCCGAGCTTTGTGTCGAAGCGGCTCGGCTTCTGGCAGCTCGATGAGCAACGAGCCCGTCGCGGATGCAGGCTGATCAGGCGTTCGCGGCTCTGACGGGACTGCCGCTGTGACGAGAATATCTATTTCTGACTCTTCAGACGCTTTGCAGCCGCAGCCGCGCATCCCGGTGTCGCTCTGGTCGCCCCGATCTGCGGCTCGAACCGGTCAATTGCAACGAATTGCGAATTAACACGAAGCACCAAATCGAACGCCGCGCCCTGTTCTACTACTTCTAATACGCTTTAAATACGCCTAGTAAGGCCGCAGATGACTCCGCACCATCAACCGGGACCACAGAGGCCAGGTCACGACCGGGTGATTGGGCATCCACATCAACCTTGAGTGAAGTCGTCGCGGCCACGCCCCACACGGAGCGGTACACCTTCGTTGTCTGCACGTTTAATAAGAGCGCGACGCAGGGCGCAGGGCGCTCTGAGATAGCGCGCTGTGTACCGCTTGACCGGTCGCGGAGACACTCGGCATACTCCGCCAGAGGACGCGCGCACCACCGCGCGCCTCGCCCTCCTGCTATGGGATGCGCGCCGAGTCGGCGGGCCGGAGGTGGCGACCTGTCTGCGTTGTACCCCCTGGGTGACTGCAAATTCTGCAATTTCTGCTAGTCTAACCTCCTGGCAATCACAGTATCACGTGGCGACCGGCGCAGACATGGCGGACGGCGTCGGACACGAACAGGTGCGCCCGCGCCAGAGAACCATATCGAGCCCCCGAACCCCGCCGTCCCCGCCGTCCCTTCCGCTCTCAAATGACAAATAGCCTCCTCTCGAACGCCTTCCGACCGGTTTTGCGCCACCCTCGCTCCTGTGTGTCCACGTACCGTTGCCAACATCTTGGAGACTAAGGCCGTTGCCACGTACTGTTGCCGTACCGCACAGCAGCGCGCCATCAATGGCCCATCAGACCGCACTCGGCTTCGCCACTTACTCGCCAGGCGCCTCAACCGGCCAAGCTGACGCGCGGCTGCAGGCGCTGAAGGACTACGCGGCGTGGCAGCAGCTCCACCCTGTCGACAAAATAAAATACTATTACCCCGGCGTGTCAATGCACCCGCGGGAGCGGTACGCGCGGGGCGCGCAGCGATTGCTATCCCAGCTCGAGCGCTGACGCGAGCGTCCCGCCTCAGCCTCAACATCGCTATGCCGTCCAGGGCATTCATCGGCCTCTTCGGGCGGCGAGGCCACGGCAAGTCCTCGTTCATGGACTCGTGCGTACACATCTTCCGCGGTCTCTTCTTCCAAGAATTCATCCGCGGCGGCAAGGTCCGCGCATCCTCGGCCCCAGGGTCAGCCCCAGCGCGGCGCACTGAGTTGGCGCCGCTCAGAGCGACGAGTCCTTCACGACGAAGCGGGAGGACGCTGAGATCAGGTGCGGCGGATCGTGCATGCGAATGCGAGTTCAAAACCGCCGAGCAAAGCGCGCAGCCAGAAGGTGTCGCTGGTGGACCACCCCGGCCTGCTCAACTTCGGCGAGGAGGCGATCCGCACGACCCTCGAGTCGGTCAAGGAGGAGGAGAACTGGGTTGACAAGAAGATCCACAAGGTCGTCGACAAGGTAGCCACGCGGCGGCGGCGCGCCATCCGCCTGCGCCACTCCGCCCACGCCGTCTCCGCAGGTGCAGGGCAAGCGCAACCGCTTCCGCATCCAAGCGTGCGCTGCCCTCACGCCTCCCACTCCGCCCCGCGGCGCCCCGCGGCGCCCCGCCCCGCGGCCGAAGCTGAACGGGGGCGCCGCTGGCCCCGGAGCGCAGGGCCATCATCTTCTGGGACGCCGAGACGGAGGACGAGCCCGCCCGCATGGTCCGCCGCAGCAGCCGCAGCCCCTGCGCTCAACTTGCCATCCTGACGGCCTGCCTCAGATGCCGCTCATCAACGGCCTCTCGGGCTTCCTCTGTGCGCCCTTAGACCCTGGCCCCCGCCCCCGCCGCACCCGGTATCTTTGACGCCCGCCCTCGCAGGCGGCGAGAAGCCGATCATCGTGGTCACGAAGATCGACAAGGTGCGCACGCCGCCGGCGCCCCGCGGGGCCGGCGTGCAGGTCCTCAAGACGCACCTCACCGTCCGCTCAGATGCCCTCCGCACAAGCGCGCGCCGCCCTCGAGCGCGTGACGGCCGCCACCGGCTGCCAGGCCTTCCCCAGTGCGCCCCCCCGATCCGCCCCGCGCGCGCCGTCCCGCCATCGCCTCGCCTGATCGTGGCCCCTCTGCCTGCCAGTCGCGAACTACACCGTGAACAGCGTCTCGGACGGTGCGCGGGGCCGCGGCTGCGCGTCTGGCACCCGAGATCGCGCCCGCCGCTCACGGCCGTGGCGCAGACCCCAAGATGAACCAGCAGTTCTGCGTGATCCTGGCGGCGGCCCTCGCGTCCGCCGACCGCGCCGCCGTCAAGTCGTGGGCCGCGCGAGGCTAGGATTCAGGCGAAGCTAGAGCCGTGTCTTCTTTCTCTCTATGTGCGATGAGCGCGCTCATGGCAGCGCATGCACAACAGCGCCGGCAGCGCTAGCGCTAGAGCCGAAGCAAAGCACTGTTCGATGCGCACACGCGCATATGCGTGCACGCGTGCGGCGTGCGGCTGGCGCGTGTCGTTGCTAGCTAGCCGCAGCTGGCCATGGCGAGCGCGACCTCTCGCAACGGCAGGCCATAATTTTTCAGTGGGTGTACCCCCTTTGCGCCTCGCTCTACCCCCCACAGATAATAAGCCAGCTTCTCAGCTCGGCTTCCCAGCTCGTGCCATGGACGCGGGCTCTGCCTTTGTTGTGCCGGCGGTTGCGGCGGTCAGCTCCAGCAATGCGCGGGCAGTTCTCACAGCGGGCAGCGTCGCGTCGGATCGGACCCGCAGCGCGCAGGGGATCCGTGCGTCCCGGCGGTTCCTGCACCAGTCCCCAGTAGCTTCGGCGGCGGTTGCCCCCTCGCGCGTGCAGCTGTCCACCTTCCACGGCTTCCGCCGCAGCAATATCGTCGACCGGCTCGGCGGTTCGGGCGATGTGAACGCCGCGCTGCGAGCGAAGGTCGAGGCCGCTGTCAGCTCTGTCGGGGCGACCTTCATCCCTGCTCGCGCGATGTTCGAGAAGTTCACGGAGAAGGCCATCAAGGTCGTCATGCTGTCGCAGGAGGAGGCCCGCCGCCTGGGCCACAACTTCGTCGGCACCGAGCAGATCCTCCTCGGCCTCATTGGCGAGGGCACTGGCATCGCTGCGAAGGTCCTCAAGTCCATGGGCGTGAACCTGAAGGATGCGCGCGTGGAGGTCGAGAAGATTATTGGCCGCGGCTCGGGCTTCGTCGCGGTGGAGATCCCGTTCACTCCTCGTGCGAAGCGTGTTCTGGAGCTTTCTCTCGAGGAGGCGCGCCAGCTGGGCCACAACTACATCGACACCGAGCACCTGCTCCTCGGCCTGATCCGCGAGGGCGAGGGCGTCGCTGCCCGCGTGCTGGAGAACCTTGGCGTTGATGTCAGCAAGGTTCGCACCCAGGTTCTGCGCATGCAGGGCGACACTGTGGAGGTCGGCGGCGGCGCTCAGGGTATGTCCCTTCACTCACTCCCGCCGATTCCTTTACCGTTAATCGTCTCCGGTTCTTCTCATTCTTACACGCGTATCCGCTCTTTCAGGCCGCACCAAGACCCCAACTCTCGAGGAGTTCAGCACGAACCTGTCCGAGAACGCGGAGCAGAACCGCCTGGACCCAGTGATCGGCCGCGCGAAGGAGATCGAGCGTGTGATCCAGATTCTCGGCCGTCGCACGAAGAACAACCCCGTGCTCATCGGCGAGCCCGGTGTCGGGTGTGCACGTGCTAGTCGCGACTCTTCGTGTTCTGCGCGTGGCTGAGGCATGCGCGTGCAGTAAGACGGCTATCGCGGAGGGTCTTGCCCAGCGCATCATCACCGGTGATGTTCCGGAGAACCTGCTGAAGAAGAAGGTCCTCTCGCTCGATATCGGTGCGACGTCGACCCCGTTCAGTACGCTCGCGCCGCGGGGTTGACTCTGCGTCCAAGGTCTGCTCGTTGCTGGCACCAAGTACCGTGGTGAGTTCGAGGAGCGCCTGAAGAAGATCATGGACGAGGTCAAGTCCAGCGGCAACGTCATCCTTGTCATCGACGAGGTCCACACGGTGAGCGAGTAGGTTTGACGCGCGTGCGCGACGCCGTTTAGCTAGCAGTCGCTCATATGCCGCTCGCAGCTTGTCGGCGCCGGCGCGGCGGAGGGCGCCATCGATGCCGCCAACATTCTGAAGCCGGCCCTGGCCCGTGGCGAGCTGCAGTGCATCGGCGCCACCACTGTCGACGAGTACCGCAAGCACATTGAGAAGGACGCCGCCCTCGAGCGCCGCTTCCAGCCCGTCACCGTCGGTACGGCGCCGCGGCCGCCGGCGGTTTCTCGCCGCGCCGCTGACCGCGCGCCGCGCGCAGGCGAGCCCTCTGTTGAAGAGGCGATTGAGATTCTGTACGGTCTGCGCGAGAAGTATGAGACGCACCACAAGCTGAAGATCTCGTGCGCCGCTCCACATCGCCTCGTGCCTTCTTACCCGTCACTTACCGCGGCCCGCGCGCTTGCGCAGCGACGAGGCGCTGGAGGCGGCGTCGAAGCTCTCTTCTCAGTACATCGCCGACCGCTACCTGCCCGACAAGGCCATCGACCTCATCGACGAGGGTGCGCCCGTCCGCCCCGCGCGCAGTCCCTCTCGTGCTGGCCGGCGCTGAGTCCGGCGCGCCCCGCAGCCGGCTCGCGCGTGCGCTTGCTGCGGTCGCAGCTCCCGCCGGAGGCGAAGGAGCTCGAGAAGCAGCTCAACGCCATCCGCAAGGAGAAGGACGAGGCCGTTCGCAACAAGGACTTCGAGAAGGTGCATTCCGCATCGATCCCGCCCTTGTGCTCGCTGACCCTGGCCGGTGCAGTCGGGGGCGCTGCGCGACAAGGAGCTCGAGATCCGGGCGCAGATCGCGGCGATCACGCGCGCGAAGCGTGAGGAGAACGAGGACAAGGACGACGAGGAGATGCCGGTGGTGACCGAGGAGGACATCGCGGACGTCGTGTCGCAGTGGACGGGCATCCCGCTCAAGAAGCTCTCGCTCTCCGAGTCGGACAAGCTGATGCACCTGGAGGAGACGCTCCACGGGCGCGTCATCGGGCAGGACGAGGCCGTCAAGGCCATCTCCCGCGCCATCCGCCGCGGCCGGGTCGGCCTCAAGAACCCCAACCGCCCCATCGCCTCGTTCATCTTCTCGGGCCCGACCGGTGTCGGCAAGACGGAGCTCACCAAGGCCCTCGCCTCGTACTACTTCGGCGCCGAGGACTCGATGATCCGCCTCGACATGTGCGGCCCGCGCTCCCCCGCGCCGCCAGCTCCCTCCCCCCTTTCAACGCCCCGCCCCGCCCAGGTCCGAGTACATGGAGCGGCACACGGTCTCCAAGCTCATCGGCTCGCCCCCGGGCTACGTCGGCTACAACGAGGGCGGCCAGCTCACCGAGGCCGTGCGGCGGCGGCCGTACAGCGTCGTCCTGCTCGACGAAATCGAGAAGGCGCACCCCGACATCTTCGACCTCATGCTCCAGGTCCTCGAGGACGGCCGCCTCACCGACTCCAAGGTGCCCCGCCGCGCGGCGCGGCGAGCGAGCTGTGCCCCCCGCGGTTCTGACGGCCGCACCCCCGCAGGGCCGCGTGGTGGACTTCAAGAACACGATGATCATCATGACCTCGAACATCGGCTCCAAGGTCATCGAGAAGGGCGGCGCCTCGATCGGCTTCGAGATCGGCAACGAGGACAGCGAGGAGGAGAACAAGTACGTCCGCATCAAGTCGCTCGTGCTGGAGGAGCTCAAGCAGTACTTCCGCCCCGAGTTCCTGAACCGTGTCGACGAGGTCATCGTCTTCCGGCAGCTGACCAAGTCGGAGGTCCGCGAGATCGCGGACATCCTCCTCAAGGAGGTCTTCGACCGCATGAAGACCAAGGGGATGTCGCTGGAGGTCACCGAGGCCTTCAAGAACCGGCTGGTGGACGAGGGGTACAACCCGAGCTACGGCGCGCGGCCGCTGCGGCGGGCGATCATGCGGCTGCTCGAGGACGAGCTCTCCGAGTCGATGCTCTCGGGCCGCCTCAAGGAGGGCGACTCGGCCATAGTCGACGTCGACGCCACCGGCCAGACCAAGGTCCTCGTCTCCGGCGAGGTCGCCCCCGCCAGCGCCTAAGCGCCAGCCCGACGGCGCCAGCCCCGCCCGCGCCCCGCGCCCCGGTCCCGTGGAACTCTCTCCTCCTCCGCGACACCCCTTCCCCTCTGCTTCCGCCCGCCCCGCCGCCCCCGCGGCGGCGGTCGGGCTCGCGCCTCCCGCCGGCCCGCCGCCGGGGGTTTGCAGCAGAGCCGCCGCTCTCCTTCCTCCCCCTTCTCCGCCCGCGGCTCGTAAGCCACAAGGTTTCGCCACAAGCTCATTCGATTTCAATGCAGACGACTCTGTACCAGTACTTACTCGGGTGCCAATTTCAACAAATGCATTTGCAATTTGCCTTCGGGTCCGAGCATGCCGTGCCGTCGGCACGGGGTGGGCGGGCGGGCGGGTGCATGCGGTGCATGCACTATTGGGTGGGGCGCGGCCGCGCGTGATCAAATCGGTTTGGGCACACGTGCACGCAGGTACAGGGTCGAGGGCGGAAGCGGAAGCGGGGGGGCGGCGCCTCAGCGGCCGGCGGGCGGGGTCGGCGAGGGGGCGGCGGGGGCCTTCGCGGCGCGCGCGGCGGCGACGAGTGCCCGCGCGGCGCTGGCGTGGACCAGCCGCACCTGTGCAAGCGCGCGCTCGGCCCCCGGCGGGACGGGGGCGCGGGGCGGGCAAAGAAGGGGAAGCGTACCTCTGCGCGGCGGGCGCAGGCGGCGGCGGCCTCGACGGCGGCGGCGGCGCTGGCGGCGTCGAAGGCGGCGAGGGTGCGCGGCCCGCCGGCGAGGGCGGCGAGGGCCGCCAGGCCGGCGGCGGCGGCCGAGGCGGCGGCGGCGGCGAGTGCCGCGGCCTCGGCGAGGGCGTCCCGGGCGGCCGGGTCGGCGGCCTCGGCGGCGGCGGCGAGGAGCGGGGCCGGGTCGAGGCGGGCCCAGCAGGTGAGGGCGGCAGCGGTCCGCTCGAGCTCCTCGAGAGGGGCGCGGAGGGCGGGCCCCGCCTCCGGGTCCGAGCGGAGGGGCGACTCGGGCTGTGCGCAGTCGACAAGGCGGGGCGGCAGGGCGGCGCAGGTGAGGCGGTGCCAGGTGCGCTCGCGGGTGCGCTCGTGGAGGCCCCGGGGCTCCACGAGGGCCGCCACCTCGCGCAGGGCGGCCCCCGCCGGGCAGCCGCCGGGGCGCCCCGGCAGCAGCCGCTCTAGCGCCGCCTCCAGCTCCCCGCGCGGGTCGATGCCGAGCGGCGGCAGCACCTGCGCGCGCGCGCGCGTGCGGCGCCGGTCGGAGGGCGGAGGCTGGCGGGGGCAGAGGAGAGGAGGAGGAGGGGCGGGCGGACGCGGTCGCGGAAGAAGGCGAGGCGGGCGTCCAGCGCGGCGTCGCGCGCCGGCTCCGACTCGCCCTCGCCGCTCCCCTCACCCCCCGCGCCCTTCCCCTCCCCCGCGCCCCGCTCCGGCGGGCCGCACCACAGCCGCTCGGCCTGCGAGCCGAGCGGTCGACGTAGGCGCGCCGGGGCGGGGCGGGAGGGATCGGGCCCGGGCGCACGATCGCGGCGAGGCGGGGCCAGAGGCGCGAGGCGATGTTTGTGCGGTCCACGAGTTCGCCCCTGCGCCGAGGATTCCCAATAAACGATGGGCGGAGGGCTGGGCGGCGCGGAGTCGCCTCGCTCGCACCACATGCAGGCCTCGCCGCCGAGGACGGCGCCGCGCGGGGCGGGCGCCCCGCAGGCGCCCGGGTCGAAGCGCGCGTGCCACGCCGCGCTGCGCATGTGGTCCAGGTAGTAGCCGCAGGAGAGGATCCCGGGGCGCCCTGCGCGGGGAGTCGAGGCGCGGCGCTGGGCGACTGACCGCTGAGAAATCGGCCCCGAGGCGCACCGGTGGCGGCGGCTTCGGCGAGCGAGTCGAGGCCGCGCCAGGACTGCACGACGGCGCCCGGGGGCAGCCGCGGGTGCAGCACCTCGTCCCTGCCTCGCGTCGCGGGGAGCGCGGGGCGGGAGCGAGGCGCGCGCGCACCAGCCGACGGCCCGCTTGCCGTGCCCCGCTAGGATCCCGCAGAGCCGAGCGTTGAAGAAGGCCTGCGCGTGCGGGCGGGCGGGTCGCGCGCGCCGGCGGAGGCCGGATGCGGCGCGCTCGCGTGCGTGCGCGCCTGCAGGTCAGAGTTGTCCGCGAGGCCGTACTGCCTCTTGAAGCGCGCGACGCGCTCGCTCTCGTCCCTGCGCGCCCGCCGCCCGGCCCGCTCGATCGCAGAAGAGAAGGCGGAGGGGCGCGCGCGGAGGCCCCGGCGCGCCAGTGGACGCCAGTAACCTCGTCCCCGCCGATGTGAAACATCTCGCTGGGGAAGAGCTGAAACCCCACGCGCGATACGATCAAACCCAGGTCAAATTCGGATCAAATTCGGCTGTGCGCACGGAAGCCATCTCGCCGAAAAGCCCGTCGAGGAACTCGTACGTCTCCGGCAGGCTCGGGTCCAAGCACGCGTCGTATATGCCCGTGCGGGCTGACGCCGTGTACTGGCCCCGCCGCGTCGCCAGCTCCGGGTAGCTTCGAAAGAAAGAGGTGAGAAATTCGAGTGAGATTGTGGAGAAGACGGCGGGCGCACGCGGCGAGGATGGCGGAGCTGTGGCCGGGCACGTCGATTTCTGGAACCTGAGGACGCGCTCGCCAAATACAAAAGATTCAAACGGGGAGGCGCACGACGCAGATGCCGCGCTCCGCAGCGTATGCGACGATGTGCCGGACCTCCTCCTGCGTGTAGTGCTCGCCCGAGACCTCCTGGAGCCTCGGGTACGCGCGCGACTCGACGCGGAAGCCCTGGTCGTCGCTGAGATGCAGGTGGAGGACGTTCATTTTGCAGAGCGCCAGGCCGTCGATGACGCTGAGCACGGTCTCCAGCGGGAGGAAGCGCTTCGAGCGTGTAAGAATAGGGGTAAAGAAGCGATACCGGCGCTCACCCGCGCCTGCAGCAGACCATGAGCGGGAAGCGCAAGGCGCCTGAGACGAGGAGTGCGGACCGTGTCGATCAAAAGCCCGCGGTAGAGGAATCGCGGCGCATCCTCGATGACGAGTTGCGGGAGTGCGAACGCGCCGTTCGAGACGTCGACGGAAGCCGCCAAAACTTGGTACAGAGACTCTAGCCCGTGCAGCGCGCCGAGTTGGGAGCTCGCCACGACGAACGCGTCGCCATCCTCTGATATCTGCAATCGGTACGCCTCCGCGTCTGCGCTGCCGGGGCTAGAGGCCCAGTGGAGGACTTCTTCTTTTCCACAAAGCTCGGCTTTCGAGCCGTCATTGACGAAAAGAGAGAGCAAGAGCGGGGCTAGATCAAGAGCAGGAGCGCTCTCGGGCGCCAGCAAGCGCTCTGCACGGTCGACAAGGCGCTGCACGGCTGCAGCAACGACACCGGCGCTCGGGGTCGCAGCGCGCACCACGCCGCGCGCGAAGCGCTTGCTCGAACCCGTCGAGACGGACGCTGGGCGCGGGATGAGCTCCATGGCTTAGAAATCGATGAAGAAGCGCCCCCGCTCGCGTACCCCCCTCCATGCCGCGCCGGCCCGCGCCGCGACGTTTCGATGCGCGCGCGCGCCGCGCCTCCAAGCCTTCTTCTCTTGCCCCAGCTGCCAGCTTGCTCTGCGTGGCGGCTGCGCACAGCCGATGAAGAAGGCGCTGCTGCAGCTGCTCGCGCCGCGCCCAGTCGATGCGCCCCGGCTGCAGGATGCTAGGGGCAAGGTGAAGCACGAGCGAAAGAAGAGCGGAGGATTCGAGAAGAATCCAAGCTTCAGAGAGCGTCCACCTCCGTCGCCAGTGCGCCCCGCCCGGGGCGCCCAAGCTCGCTCCCCTGAGGGGCTAGCCGGCTTTGTGGGCTTCTGATGCGCATGCAGAGAGAGGTGCTTGCGGGTGGTGCGGTGCAGGCTTGCCGTGACCTGGCGGCGGTCGCGGAGGCCGCGGCGAGGGCCGCCGCCAGCAGGAAGAGGGTCTGTCCATCCGCTCTGCAGCCGCCGGGCCGTCCGTGCCGACCTTCTCCGCAGGAACGCGCCTCGTTGGAGCTCAGCCGCAGCGGTTCGGCTCTTGCTCACCGGCCATGGGCACGGCTGAGATGCATGGGCCGCATGCGCGCAGGGGCCCTGGCCGTCCCTCCCGCCCGACCGGCCTCGTTCCCGGAGCCACGAACAGAGTACGACGACGACGGCGGCGGTGCGTGCGCCGGGGCCGGGGCCGGCGGCCGCCCCCCGCCCCTTCCCTCCCAACCCAACGCCCGCCCGCGCAGTCTCGCGCCGGCCGCTCATCCCGAAGGCTCCGTCGGCGTCGGCGTCGGGGTCGGCGGCGGGCCGCGGTCTGGTGAGGCCGACCCCGGCCTCGGGCGGGGACGCTCCGCCTCCGGCTCCCGAGCCGCCGGCCAGGCAGCCGCCCGCCCAGCCGCAGGCGCCTCCCCTGCCCCCTCGGCTCCACATCCCCCCGCCCCGCCCCCTCTCCCTCGCCGCCTGCTCCCCGCGCGGCGCCGGCGGCGGCGCCCTCCGACGCCCGAGCGGCGCTCTTCGACCAGATCCGCGGGGGCGCCTTCAAGCTCCGCCCCGCCGCCGCGCCCGTGGGGGCCGCGGCGTGCCTCTGAAAGCTTCGCCGCCGGCAGAAGAGGCGCCGGCTCCTCCGGCGCCCGCCCCAGCGGCGCGAGCCGCGGCCCCGCCCCCCGCCGGCTCGGATCCCCGCGCTGCCCTTTTCGACCAGCTCAAGGCGGGCGCGTTCCGCCTCCGGGCGGTCTCTCCCACACCGGCCCCCGCACCGGCCCCGCCCTCGCCGCCGGCGCCCCGCCAGCCCCCGCCAGCGAAAGCGCCCCCGCCCCTCTCCCCGCCGCTCCCGCTCCGCTCGGCCGCCGCCGACGCAGTACCCCCGGCGCCCACCGCGGCGAATCCGGCGCCAGCTGCGGCCGACGCGCGGGCCGTGCTCTTTGATCAGATTCGCGGCGGCGCATTTAAGCTCCGGCCGGCGTCTGCGCCTGCCTCGCGGCCCGCTGCTTCGGCCGCCCCGCGCCTCGCGGCGCCGCCCTCTCCGCTGCGATGCGCTCCCGTCTCTTCGACGCCCGCCGCACCCCCGCCCCCGCCCCGCGCCCGTCCCCTTCGGAAGGCCCCGGAGCCTCGGGGTAGGGCAGGGGCCGGCCCCCCGTGCCCCGCTTCCCCCGCGCGGCCCCCGCCCGTGCCCCGTGCGGCCTTCGCGCCGCTTCCCCCGCCGCCCCCCGCCGCCTCCGCCCCTCCCCTCCTCCGGCTAATGAGCCCGCTCCGCCCGTGCCCCCTCCAGCGCCCGCACCGCCCCGGGCCGCTCCCCGCGCGGCGCCGGCGGTGGCGCCCTCCGACGCCCGAGCGGCGCTCTTCGACCAGATCCGCGGGGGCGCCTTCAAGCTCCGCCCCGCCGCCGCGCCGGCCCCGACAAGCAGGCGTCCCGTGCCGGACGCGGCGGCGGCGCAGGCGGCGCCTCGGGCGCCGTCGCTGGCGGACGTGATGCACGAGCGGATGCGGGAGGCGATGCGGCGGCGGCGGCAGCGCCTCTCCGACAGCACAGCTTCGAGCTCCGGGGCGTGGGAAAGCACGTAGCTGTAGCTGTAGCAAGAGTCGTGCATCAGGGCCTAACGGGGGCATCGGCGAGTGTAAATAGTCGTCTTCGTGTGGATGGGTGGATCATCGGATGTAACATCGAATCTTTCATCTTAACGCACTAGATCTCTGTCTCGATCTTAAGCTACATCTCTGTCGACCTCGAATCATGACGGACCGTCGGACGCTGAGCTGAGACTGCCAGGCTGTGTGCACGTGGAGGGCAGGGGCGGGGCGCAGGCGCGGGCAGGCGGCTAGTGCACATGACATATGCGCATTACACCCAAATTTTAGCGCCTTTTATTTACGACATTCAGTAACAACTTTACGATTCCCGACAATCGGAAAATATCACCACCCAATAAACCCATTTAATCGAGAGATTCCCGATGAAACCTACAACAATCGAGAGATTCCCGACAATTCACCATCGGACAATCGATGAAATACCCATTTAATCGATTGAATCCATAAAAAACAAGCGCATTACACCCAAATTTTAGCGCCTTTTATTTACGACATTCAGTAACAACTTTACGATTCCCGACAATCGGAAAATATCACCACCCAATAAACCCATTTAATCGAGAGATTCCCGATGAAACCTACAACAATCGAGAGATTCCCGACAATTCACCATCGGACAATCGATGAAATACCCATTTAATCGATTGAATCCATAAAAAACAACAACCACTAAACCATTCACAGTTACACCCGTTACACTTCCACATCTCCGATTGATTCACATTACACCCATCACATTCGCATAAATTGCATCCAAGTAGCAGGATTAGCAATACTTACGTCTGATTCGGAAGACATACCTTTTTGGTAATTATAACAGAATTCACAAAGTAGTCCCTGAGACATTGGTTTGAGTTTTTCAGTATCTCCACAAATCATACAACAGTTTCGGGTTCCCATTCGTTCATACATAGCATTTGCTTTTGCCTGTTGTGAATGTGTTAATTTCAATTCGCCGACGTTTTCATTTACCATAGAAACAACCGGACGTCCACTTTTAGCGCCGACGTATTCAGTCATATTACGATGTCGTTCACTTGCTTTTCTCTTACCCATCGTTATTACTACTTCTCAGATTCCTTTTAAACTTTGTCAAATTTTGCCCCGATGCAAAAAATGACGCTTTAAAACTTAAAACTTTACAACGATACACTTGTAATCAATGGCGACCAAACGAACCGCGGACATTCTGTGTTATAACATGGACTTCTTACCTAATTCAAATAGTGTTTACGCTGATTTTTTCGGAGATAATCTAACTGATGAATCTATTTCGATTATATTTGGTGTATACAAGTGTTTGCATCAATTCCAAGGTGTAACATCAGATATGCTACACAAATGCTTCCTTACCAATAGACTCGATGAATTGATTCATAAAAGAAATAAAAATAATCCATCGGGCTATTTCAAGAAGTTGAAAGAAAAAGGAATTATTATAGGAAAAACTTGTTTTTCAGAGCAGCAAGACATACCTAAATTCGAAATACTTGATGACAGTTATTGTATTAATTGTGGGCATGCAGATTATCTAACAGAAAATCACCCACGATTCACAGCGCCACCTGATTGTTATGTTTGTTGTGAATTTCTTTGTAAAAAGTGCGCATACTACGACAAACAAAAGTATTCATTCGTGCATTTCAAATGTAGCCCAAAAATGGGCAAAAAATGATGTCCCAAAAAAATAACAATTAAAAACAATGGATTACTACGGAGTTTACATGTTGGATATTGAAAATCCGGAATTACATAAAGATCTTCTCGAAAACAACGGGGCTGAATGGGATCCGGACACAAAATTATGGTTTGTCGAAGACGAAAATAACGAACTTTTAAAACAATTCCGTGTAAAACATCCGGGTGAATTCGACCAAGATTACGTTAAACAATTCCACCGCCAGTATTTCGTGGCTGATATCAAAGCAAGACTACCGGAGATTGCGGCAAAGCGTATATTTACTCAGTCATCATTACGCAAATATATTAAAAAACAAGGCGCTACATACGATCCTCAGTATCGTTTATGGTATGTTACTGATCCTGAAAGTGAGATATGCAAGATCTTTAAGATGTTCACACTCGAACAGGTAGAAGATCTGAGAAGACCAAATTAAACCGTAATCGTCGTGGGTTCATTACTAATTCTTATCGATTCTCTCTTTTTTATCGCTCGTCTCTTAACAAACTTGCGAAACGCTTTCATGTCATCATCTGTTATTATTGCACGGTCTGTGTATACTTTGATGTCATAACCTTGTAACCCAGTTATAACGGTCTGATAATTGTAACCCCAAAGTCTATGTAGTTCTTTGTAAGTCTTCTTGTCCAATCCACCGTTATATTCATCGAATGCACAGTTAAACTCTTTCTCATTTCCTAAAATGTTAAAGAATACCACAAATTCCACATTACGACGAATGGTAGTAGAAATAGAACATATACGTTGGACATTGAAAATAACGGTTATACCATAATGTCTTCCGCTCGTTACCAGTTTGGATAACACAGCCGAATTATGCATATCCAAATTAGAACCTATCATGTCATCTAAAATTATTACCAAACTATTACGCTTCTCATTGTTTTCGATTCGTTTCTTTTGCATACTAATTAGTTTCACTACCACATTATCATCCCATTCCTCATAGATGTTACCAGGATGCGTTATATCTCTGAATTGCCCAGTAAACGCAGTGGAACTAAATATTACAATCTGATCGATCTTATCCCGCAGTTCATAGAGTAGATACTTACAATAAGTTGTCTTACCAGAGTTGGAGCGTCCGGCAAGCAAAAAACGCGAAGGGAGTTTAGCTGTCCTTGCAGGGTCGAATTCGGGAATATCATCAAGGTCGATCTCCATTACTACGTTGTCCGTTACAGTAATAAGATAAAAAACAAAAGCATGCGCTAACCTATACGCGATTCGCAGGCTTCCTACTTTAAAGAAAGAAAAGAACTTTTAAAAGTTGGAAACTTTCAGTGTCGAAATGTTATAGCCATTGAGAACCATGACATTGTGACGGAGCGCGAAAATGTCGACCTGAACCGGTGCAGCATCAGTGCAACCAGAAACGGTCAGATCCATATACGAACTCGAACTATTGAAGAAGTCCTGATAACCCATGACTGAATTATGGAGCGAATCCTTACCATTCTTGCTGAGAACAACACCATAGACACATCCACTCTCGAAACCAAAACCAGCATTGCCTACGGTTGCACCTTTGTAATGCGATGGGATATGGTTAGCAGCAGAAAGGAAACCAGATATGGGTTTATTAGAGATTTCAAGCGATCGGTTGTTGTGGAAAATTTGGAACTCATCGATTTTCACAGCAGATCCAACACCGTAGAAATCGGAATGAGTGTATTTGTCCAGCTTGTTAACGTCACGAACAGTCATAAGGATTGAATGCACCAGACCGGAAACGTTAGCCAGTGTAACCTCGACCGCCTCGCCAGAATCGGCAGTTTTAAGTGATCGGGTCTTTTTGTGGATGACTTCCGTAATTGGAATGCGAATACCTCCCTGTTCATTCGCCATTTTAAGGAGAGTCTCAGCCTCCGCAGAAGCAATGTTAACGAATTGACAGATTAGCCCGCAATCACTCACGGTAACAGTTCCACCAGCAGGAACGTTAACTACCGCAGCCTCGCGAAAATCTACCTCGATGGTGGGCATATCCGCAAGAACGCAAAGGGGGAAATATGCATCGTCCCAGAAAGCAGCCGGAATTTTAACTACATATTCAGTCGACTTGTCGGTAGATTCACGGGTAGCTTCCGCTCCGAGACCAAGGGACATATACATAGCGCTCAGTCCCGATACATCATTATCGATCAGAGTGTTTACAGTGATCCAATCGCCAGGGATGATATACTTGAACCCACCATGGACAAAACGAACCTCTTTAATGAAAGAAGAACCACCATTGGGAAGATCACAAGCAACACCACCACCGGTAGTAACCTTAAAGTAAAGCGAAACGCCACTAAGCAGTTGCTTGCGTGGTAGATCAAAGTAAGCGGTCGTCTTAAACCCGAAAGTGTTACCGCGTGGGCGAACCTGTTCAAGGAACGGCTTATACTTGGGGTTGGTTCCAATTTGGAGACCGGGAGATAGGTAAATTTGATCCGATCCGGGAGTAACGAGGAGTTCTTTAAGGGTCGTTCCAGTAAGCGCCATGTCTTATGTTTAAAATACGAAAAGAAATTTTTAAATTACATTATTAAACAGAATGACGCGTTACTATCTTAATATTGATTCCCGGGATCGGGATGATGGAACCCCTACAAACTATTCTTATAAACTTCCCCATGCAATCCAAAATGTTAAAGCATGCCGTGTTACCAATTTCGAAATGTTTAATAACATTTACAATCTCAGCGAAAACGGAGCGCTTGTAACATCCACACGCGATGGACAAGGAGTAACCAAAACGAAAAACAACGTGATTTCGAAAGGGACTTACACAGCGGATAGTTTGGTGAATTATCTAAATGCTCTTCTGATATCTCAGGTCTACGGTGCAGCAGGGACTACATACACCCGTCATTTCAATGTGTCTTATGATCCAATAACAATGAAACTAAGGATTATTGGTGAAGTAGCATTTACCATACGTTTCGGTAGCATGATTTTAGCCAATTTCCTCGGTTTCCCGGATCCATCACTAAATGGCTCGGCGGGTGTAGGTTATCCATCTACTCCTCTCGATTCACCACAGCAAGTAGGTGCTTATACTTATAATCACTATCTCGACAGTGTCATACCGCTCGACCTTCTGTTTAATTCTTACATCCTTCTACATGTCGATCCACTCAAAGGTAATTACGTAAGCAAGAATACCAGCGACGATAAAGCGTTAGCTAAAATTGAAATTGACCAGACGGTAGGTAGTCTCCTAAAATACGATTCTACCAATAACTCTATGATCATCCATGAGCAAAACGGATTAGTGGAAGTTGAGACGCTTAAAGTGCGTTTGACGTATTGGAATGGTAACGAAACGGACATTACCACGGATTGGTCAATGACTCTCGAACTGATCACCGAAGATGAAAAGGATCTTACGAAAGCAGCATTGAAAAACGTTATAAGGGATTTGGAAAATGTCTATTTACCGTTTGGTCGTAATATGTAATTTTGCGTTATATTTTTGTCTTGTTATTTCAAATGGCTCGTAAGACACAACCGAAGAGCGGCTCGCAAGCGAGCCTTGGCTCGCGCCTTTTCTTAGCGAAACCCGTCGAACAAGCGGAACCGGAACGGAAGCATTACAAGAAATCGAAAGGAACCGCAGCATACGGAACCGCTGATATCGAAAAGAATATTAATAATACGATTAATTCCAGTGCTGTGGCGCCAGTAGACGACATTAACGATGGTAACGCCTTAGTTGAGCAAGTGCCGCTAAACCGTATGCCGGGTGCAAAGCGTGGGATTAAGAAAGGACAATTTAAGAGCGCGACAATCGATAAGGTCGATAAAAAGTCGACTCTTCTTAAACTCCTCGATGGTGGCGAGCGTCTGTATTCCACATATTCGGAAAAAGACCACCGTAACCGTTACTTTATCAGAGCAACTACCGGTGGACTGAAAACGATCACATACAAACACGCTAAAAGTCTCATTGAGGGAATCGCCGATGAGACGCAGAAAGAGAAGAAGATAACGGAGCAACCGATAACCAAAGAGAAGGTAGACAAGAAACCCGATGTTACGTTTGATGTCCTTCCCGATCCAATCAAAGAGGAGAAACACACACCGACGGAATTAATCGCTAAGACGATCGATTACCAAGAATCCAATAAAACGGATTTGCCGGTGTTAAATAAATCAATCTTGCGGGTTGCTACATCGCAATCTGACCCGCTTAACTCCATTCCCAATGCGGCGCCCATGCTTTCCGGATTCGCTAAATTGGGTCTCCGTCCCGGTTACAGGCGTTAAGCATCATTCTTACTTTAAAATTTTCTTTTCAAAGAATAGCGTTAAACATCCATCTCCGAATTTTAGCGCTCACGTTTACTTATTTTTATAAGTGGCGTTGTAGAGAAGTTGTGATATCCATGTATCACGCTTTTTAATCACCTGTTCTACGGGGTTCAATCGTAGAATCGAGGAAGCGAAGCCTTTCGACTTATTTTTCCGGCATCTTCTTATTATCGATGCGCAAAAAATGACAGCGTTTTAAAAAACTGATCGACATGTTATATACACGATAAGAAAAGGACTTAAAGATTTCTTGCTATATATCAGAAGAGGAACAGCAAGAGAATGCCGCTAAGCGAATCTCAGAAACGCGCGATTTATCGCTACCGCAGCACAGAAAAGGGTATGTTAGCGCTTGCGCGATTCAATGAAAAGCGCAATGTTAAGTGGAGTGAATTGTATAATAACGATGACGCATTTAGACAGAAACACATAGCAACGTCATGCAAGGCGCAGTATGTAAATAACACGATTCTATACATTAAGTATCTATTCGACGTCCCGCGAACTAATCGTGGTCGCCCATCAATTCATTGTTAATCCTTTTTTCCCGGCGCGATCGCTGAGGAAGACAGGCGCAACCGCGCTTAAAACAATACACTGTTTGAGTTATTTTTAAGACCATCGAATGGTGGTCGACCCTTTTGTTATTTTTATTAAACCCTCAAAGTCGCATGCACTAATCGATTTTGCGGATTTTGCGGTGGCGCCAAAAAATGACGCAATGTATGAAAAGCACTTAAAGAAATAAAATATAGTGTATATAATAAGAACGCCTATAAGATGTTTTCATTTGCAACAGTGAAGAATATCATCGGATCTGTGGTAGAGTCCATTAGCAATCTACCCGGTATTCGCAGCATCCCGTTTATCGGTAATGCAATTAAGCGAATCGCTAATGATCGTTTCGAAAGAGTCGTAAAGGAACTCGAAGCAAGGAAGAGTGAGAAGAAGGAGAAGACTAAGGAGGAAATCCGCGAAGAGCGGAAGAAGCGCAAGCAGGAGAAGAAGGAGAAGCGCGCACTGAGAACGATTAAGAACATTCAGAAGCAAGAAGGGAAGAAGTTCAAGGGAAAGGTAAGGCGTCTCATTCGTCGTATTGAAGCAGAAAATGGCGAAACTGTTTCGGTTCATGTAAGATTCTATACACTTCCCGATGATATCGATAATCTACCACAGGGCTATGATGTTATCTTACACAAAGACACGCCTTACGTTGAGACACAGAAGAGCGGAAAGAGGGCATTAATTATGACTTGCCCGAAAGACGTATTGATTGCAAGACTTACCGAAGTCGAAGACGAATTTAATAACTTTCTTGCCGTTTGGTCGCTCGATACTATCGCCGCTTTCCTTCTTAATATCGCTGATCGTAACGCAAATAACAGGGATTACAATTATGTGCGAATTTTCGCTTACCCACAACTCCGTGAGTCTCCTATTTCATATCCCGATGTTATGACAATTGAGGAAATTGTAGTAAGTGACAATACCACTGTATACCCTCTGAATGAAAGAGCGCTTAGAGACGGAGAGGCGCCTAAGATCGTTTCGCGTTTCATCAAATATTCACTTAATGGTGGCGCAAAATCTGTATTGGATCAGATTAAACCCGATGGGTCACTTATCATCAAGGATTGCTTAATAGAGGCGCTACATCAGGTCATTGTGAAATCTTTCGAATATGCCCACAGTATCAGCAAATACAAGAAGGTTAAGTATTCGAAGGAATGGCTTTATGAGCAGATCAAAGGACACGCGCCTACTGACACATCCGATTGGGGGACGTCCTTTAACGAAATACTACCATTCTTGCAAAAGTGGCGCATCCGCTTTATCGCAATCGGAAAAGACGACAAGGTTATACATTCTCTGTGTTACAAACCTACCCGGACAAATTCACACCTTGTCCCGGCAAGCGTTTACGTTCAGATCTCTAACGATCACGTGTATGTGTTGAATAAAGACCTTAGTAAACTTGTGCGATCTTTCAATGGAACAGCGGCGCGCGAAACAAAAGCGGTGGGTTCATCGTCGTTAAAATACAAGATCAAAACACAGTTTAACGATATCAGCTATCCGGCATACTCTGAGGAAGAAATAGTGGAGATTGTTAAACGTGAGAAGGAAAACGCAACCTCAAAAATCACGATCACTTACAGTAAACCGTTATTCGAATTGTTGGGAAGTTTCAGAAGAGCAAACCACGAAGTTAACGCGACTATTTCCGATGAAGGTATAGTTAGCTACATCCATTACAAGATCGAAGACAAAGATGTAGTTATACTACCGCCAGGCAATATGGTGAATATGGATGATGTCGACGTTAACCTTAGGGATGAAGAACACCGAAAACTCTTTAACGAAATGTCGCAGATGCTAAACCGTGCGCTCATTAACAAACATGTTAAGAGCAAATACAACCCGGAGACATTCGCCGCATTCACGAAAGGACAACAGAGCGCATTAAATGGGTTTTTCGTGACTTCTAACGCTGAATTGCGGGAATTGTTTGAAGGTGTTATGTGTGGCGCGATCGATACGTATAAATTGGATATCTCCAAAGCATACACACATATTGTATCGAAACTCATCAAAAACTTCCCGGTTTTCAGCTCATTCGATCGATTCGAAAAGGTTGTGGTAACGTGTAGCGATGATATCGAAGCGGACGCCTTCTATTCAGTGAAAGTAAGAGCGAAACACTTTACGGTAAATCGTAAAGACCAATTGATTAACAACATGTCGCCATACAAACGTATCCTTGTAGACTCAAAATACAACCTTCTGTATGGTGGCGTGTTGAAAGAGTTCTACGATGACATCCGCGACGACGTGATTATAGAAGCAGTGGTAAGACCATACCGGGTTGTTAAAAACGTCACATTGCAGGCTTTCAAGCAGTTGTTTGCGTCTAACCTTTCGATCAAGGAAAAGAAGGATATCAGTAATCACAATATCGGGAAGTTTGGTAAGAAATCCCAGCAAAAAGTGCAAACAACGATATTCTTTAACAAGAACGACGCGCTTAACTTTGTCCGAGAGAACGGCGGTAAACTGAGATCGCTAAATTTCGATTCAAAGAAGCCGAAGCGGACGACTGTAAGGAATGAGGCAAAGACGGAGACACCGATGTTATGGTATGTAAACCAGCTCGGAGAAGAGAAGACGCTTATAGATGGTTTCCTACCTATCCAGTGTCAGATTTACAGTATCATGCGTGGGGTCATGTATAAACTGTCTAAGGATCTATTGGCTAATGGTGTTGGAGTTCTACGCATCAGAACCGATGAGTTTCTTATAGACAAGCCATACCCATTTGAGCCGTTTGACCGCGACCTTTTCGAAAACACCGGAAAGTATGACGTGAAACCGTTTAATGTTACTCCGATTATATCACAGGAGTCAAAGAAGAAGCGGAATAATGCTAATGGGTGGATCACATTCGACAGACTGAGACAACGCGACGAGAGGTTTATTACGGTCGAGAAGGTGAATCATAAGGTGTTCAAGTTTAAGGATGAATACAACGTGGAAGCCATCGTGAATGCTATGGACGGAAAGGGTAACGTGATTATTCGCGGTGTCAAACCCGGGACAGGTAAGACCACGTTAGCGAAGGCGATGACACGGAAGTATGGTAAAAACTGTCTTTTCATTGCGCCGACTAACATTCGATGCAAGCAGCTACGCATGGAATTGAAAAAGGAGTGGAGCGAAGTTGACATGGTCGATGTGAAGACTATCTACAAGTCACTACATCTGAATATCGACCCCGAGAAGATGAATGACAACGTAGGTAAACAGGTTACCGATTTATCCAAGTATCAATGCTTTGTAATCGATGAGGTTTACCAGTTCCAGATTCGCGAATTGGAGGCGTTGAGAGACATTATGACTATCCATTTTCCGGATAAGTTATACATCGTTACGGGTGACCCATTCCAGATTCCACCGATTCAATTTATCGATATCGACCATCGCGACTACTACAACAAGATCTTTGACCGGTTGTTTAAGAATGAGGTTTACCTACAAGTCGGAAAGCGACACAAAGACCCCGAAGATCAGGTTAAAATAGATCAATTGAAACATGATCTATTCGTTACAAAAATGCGTGTTCCGGAGGCAGCGGCGCGGTTGGGTCTTGCAGTTGTGAATGAAATGGAAAAAGGCGACATTTCCATAGTTCAATCTAACCGCAAGTCCGCGCAAGTGAATAATGAAATGCACAGGATGCTTTACGGTGTTGACATGGTTTATAAGGAAGGCGTGCATTTGATTGCAAAGTATCAAATCACAACAAATGAGGGTATCATTTATCGCGGATTTGAATATGAAGTACCGAAAAGGTTCTTACGCTAAAAGACATCGACAGCGAAGAAATCTATAATGCGAAGCCCGAAGACATCAAATATTTCGCATTATCGCATGGTTTCACTTGTTACAGCATTCAAGGTGACACTATCAGAGATAAGCGGGTAGTTGTGTATCAGATGACCTCGCCATACATGACCGCTGAGAGTTTCTATGTTGCAGTTACGCGAACCGAAAGACTTTCTGACACTGTTATTTTCGTAGATGAGGACGAAAGACGGAGAGTGGGTATGGAGAAGGCAGAGTTTGCCGTTAAAATCAGATCACACAAGGCAGAAGACAAGAAGTGTAACCGTGAGTTTGACGCAGCAGATTACGTCGATTGGGAATGGAAGGGTTACCGCTTTGGTAAGCAGCATGGACGCTGTGGAAGGTGTGGCGATATTATGGATCCGGAAGATGCAACAGTAGACCGTTACAACAACGCAATCGCCCACATTAAGCCGAACTGTTTCTTATCTCATAATAGGTGTAATTGTGCAGCGCAGTAATGGATAACATATTATCTTACAAGAAATACCGCCAGAAGTTGATAAACGATAAAGTGACATTTGATGAAGCAGAATTAAAGAAACGTTTTATAAATTCCGAAGTGCATCAGATATTCAAGAAACCAAAGAAACCAAAGACATTTCTAAGAATTGTTGCTATGCCTTATTCCTTTCAGGTGGACATAATGAATTTTAAAGGATATCAAACCGCGAATAATGGGATTTACAAGATGATAAGTTTTATTGATATATTGAGTCGGAAGGCTTTTGTGTATCCGTTTAAGAAAAATGAAGAAATCCGTAATATTTTGAATAAGTTTAAGGTTGAGGCAGGTAAGGTTAATGGATTGGCGGGAGATCATGAGTTTAGCAGTGCGATGTATAAAGAATGGTGTGATGCTAACGGTGTGAGATTATATACAGATGTGGCGAAAGATGACCATGTAACCGTTGGAAATAAGTTAGGAATTATTGACAGATTCACACGGACATTTAAGCAATATTTGAGGAAGGCGATGACATCAAAGGGAACCACAAAATGGATAGATTTAATAGGTGAAGTTCTTTCGATTTACAATGGTTCACCTCATAGTTCCTTAAAAGATGATTCACCCAATGCAGTATTTGCAAGTGATCAGAAACAGCTTTTTATACATCTACGTGATGTTGTGCATAACAAGCATGTGCAAGAGAAGGAAAAGAAGGATACAGTAAAACCGGGTGATACTGTGCGAGTGTTGGAAGGTAAAAAAAGTGCGTTTGAGAAAGAAGGCGCGCGATTCAGTCAGAAGGTCTATAAAGTCGGAAGATCTGACGGGAATAGGTTTAAGGTGTTGGAGGATATGGACGGAGACGAGAAGGAGGTAAAGAGGCGCTTTAAGAAGCAAGAGTTACAGAAGGTGAGCGTGAAAGATGTAATTAAGATACCGTCGCAAAAACGAATAGAACGAGTAAAAAGGTAAATGCTGTGAATCAGAAGATGAAGAAGGAAGGGATTAAACCGAATCGAAAAGTAACCGTGAGGAAGAAGTATAATTTAAGAAGTAGTGCAAAGGGTGTAATGTGAATCAATCGGAGATGTGGAAGTGTAACGGGTGTAACTGTGAATGGTTTAGTGGTTGTTGTTTTTTATGGATTCAATCGATTAAATGGGTATTTCATCGATTGTCCGATGGTGAATTGTCGGGAATCTCTCGATTGTTGTAGGTTTCATCGGGAATCTCTCGATTAAATGGGTTTATTGGGTGGTGATATTTTCCGATTGTCGGGAATCGTAAAGTTGTTACTGAATGTCGTAAATAAAAGGCGCTAAAATTTGGGTGTAATGCGCTTGTTTTTTATGGATTCAATCGATTAAATGGGTATTTCATCGATTGTCCGATGGTGAATTGTCGGGAATCTCTCGATTGTTGTAGGTTTCATCGGGAATCTCTCGATTAAATGGGTTTATTGGGTGGTGATATTTTCCGATTGTCGGGAATCGTAAAGTTGTTACTGAATGTCGTAAATAAAAGGCGCTAAAATTTGGGTGTAATGCGCATATGTCATGTAGTGCTCGGTCCAGGCGAGGGCGTCGAGGGCGAGCTCGAGGGCGGGGGCCTCGAGCGGGGCCTGCCAGGCCGCCCCGCAGGCCTCCTCGAGCTCGAGCGCCTCGAAGGGCGCAGAGCCGTGCGCCAAGTCGAGCCCCGCCGCCTCGAGCTCCCCCTCGGGCCCCCCCCACGTGTACGCTTCGAACGCCTCCCCGGCCTGATCAGCATCCCACGCGCCCCGTGAGCGGCGGGGGCGTCGGCGCGGGGTGGCGCAGGAGAGGGCGCACATCGGGCGCGGCGTCGGGCGCGTCGACGTCGGAGGAGGCGGCCGCCTCGTCGAGCTGGAGGCCCTTCAGGAGGCGCCCGCAGGCGCCGGCCCCGTACGCGCTCGCGAACATCTTGCTCCCCATGTCGCAGTTGTACGCCCGCAGGTTGTGCAGGTCCTGCGACCGCCCCGCCCCGCGCGCACCCGAACGTCGGCCGCAAGGCGAGAGGGGCACATGGGGAGGGGGGCGAGGTGGGCGAGAGCTCGAGGGGTAGGCATCGCCCACCCTCTCTCTCAGCTCCTAGCGGCGTCCCCGCCCCCTCTCACCTTGGCGTCGCCGTTGAGGACGAGGCCGGTCCTCAGGGCGCCCTTCCGCGCCCCGCTCTTGTCGTAGAAGCCCTCCCCTGAACCCCGGAGGTCAGAGCTCCCGGAGCGTAGGCTCGGGGTGCAGGTAGGTGGCTGACCGCGCTTGAGGACGGGGCAGCGGGAGGCCGGGGCGTCCCTGGGGCAGAGGATGGGCACGTCGCGTCCCACGTGCACGAGGGGCACGCCTGTGTGCGCCGCGTCGCCGTCGCCAGTCGTGAGGACGACGGTGCTCCCACCGACCTGCGCGGTGCTAAGGAGGGGCGGATGGGAGGAGCAGAGGGCGGAGGTGCGGATGCGGCGGACCCAGTCCGGGAAGGTGCCGTCCTTGGAGTAGTGGAGGACGCGGTCGAACGAGACGCGGTCCCTGCGCGCGCAATCTCCCTCAGAGGGAAGCCGATGCAAGCGGGGAAGGTCGAAGTGCCGGGGCCGGCAGGCAGGACAGGGAAGGGCGGGGCTGAGCGTGGCGCACCCGGCGGCGCTGGTGAGGTCGGCGAAGAAGCGCGCGAAGGCGGCGTCGCCGGCGGCCCACTGCCCGAACGTGACCGCCTTCAGGCCCTTCAGGTTGGGCAGCGAGGCCCGCCTCGCCCCGCCCTCGCCCCGCGCGTCGGAGCCGACGTCGCCCCCCGGCCCCTCGTGGAGCCTGCGGGCCTCCTGTGAGAGGGGCGGGGAGGGGGCGGCTGGCGATGGGAGAGGGGATCCGGAGGGTGCGGGGGCGCCTGGAGCGGAGGAGGGCCTCGACGAAGGCGAACTGGGCCATGGCGCCCCCCAGCGAGTGGCCCGTCACCGCCAGCTCCCAGCCCCCGGCCCCGGCGCACGCCGCGTCCACCGCCTCCAGCGCCCCCATCACCTGGCCCTCGTACGCGCTCCTGAAGCTGGGGGGGGGGGGGGGGGAATGAGGGGGGATACAGTTACAGCTTGAAGGGACGCTTTCGGCGCACTGGTTCTGAAGGCCGCCGTGGAGGGTGCCGTAGCAGCCCTCGCCGAGGGCGCAGGGCGCCGGCGTGACGTCCGTGTTCGCCTCGAGCTCCCCCGGGCCGTTCGGCACCGTACCCCGGAAGGCCAGCACGAGCTTGCACTCCCTCGTTCCGTCGAGCTTGAACAGGGCGGCCCCGGTGGGGCCCTGGCCGTTCGAGAACGCGAACCCTGGCGCCACCTGCGGGGGCGGCCGGGGTCAGGGCCTCCAAACCGAAATCATAGCTAGCCGTACGCGTAGGAATCGTAGATCAATGTAGCTACAGCTATAGCTGAATTTGAACTGTCCACCAAAAGCCTAGAGAAATTGCTACATGGAAGCTCTTGAGTTTTAGACCTCGATCGGGCCTGGGGCGCACCGGGAGGTGGAAGAGCTTGAGGATGGTGTAGCGCTCGTCGCCGAGGCGCAGGGCGCGGGAGAGGTCCAGCCCCGAGGCCGCCTCCACGGCCTCCGCCGGCCCCGCCCCCGTCGCCATCGCGTACTCCGCCCGGAAGATCCCGTACCTGCGCGGGGAGGGGTACAATGCACGCTCGATCGCGACGGCACCGGATCGGAAGTGGACTGGAGCCGGATCCGGAGCGCACGCTGCCTCGCTGAACACCCCCATCTTTTCTATGAACTCCTTCTCCGCCGGGGCTGCCGGCGTGGTTGGCGTTGGAAGGGGCAGGGGCGGAAGGCGGGGCGCGCGGGGCGGGGTAGAAGCTCACTCAGGTCAACGGGAGCAACGGGAGTTCCACCGTCGGCGAGGGACTTCGGGGGTATCCAGTTCTAGGGGGGTACGCGTGAGGTAGGGGTACGGTTAGAGTACGCGGGCCGGCTCACCCCCACGAGCCTGGGCGCGTTCATGACGACGTCAGGCAGCCAGTTGCTCGCTGCCGCGAGGCTTGGGCGCGTGCGCGGAAGGCGAGGGGCTGGATTTGAGCGCGCACCCCCTAGCAATGTTGCCCGCAGGTCCAGAACCGCTGCGCGCGCGAATAAGGCGCGTGAGGTGCCGCGACGTCGACGCAGCCATGCCAGACACTCCGAGGCTCAGCCCCGGCCCACGAGCGCACTGCTTTTGAAATCCCTCGCCGCATCTTCGACCTTGTCGACAGCTGCGGCGGGCCCTCAGTTCGGGCAGCTGCAATGCGCTCGCGGGCGGGCTAGCCGTCCCGCTGCTGCCGTTGCAAGCGCGCCGCACACCTCTCGAGAAGAACCTCCGGGCCTGCGCGTCGCTCACGATAAGCTAATGGGAAATGGCGGGCGAGTCTTGGGCGAGCTGCCGACCTTGTCTTTGAGACCCATCAGCTGCAGGATCCCAGCTAATTATAAGCAGCCCAGCTGGCTTGCTGCACTGATCTAAGCGTTTCCGAGATGAAGGCAAGATCAGCCGCCACCCCGGACTACCAAGACAGCGACCAGGGCGGCGGCGGCCGAACTCGAAAGCTCGCCGGCGCCCGGCGGCCGCGCGCGGCGGCGTCCGAAGGTCGGGACGCACGCGCGCGGCTCGCCGAAGTTGCAGGCTGCACCCTGCAGGCGGATCGATATCGAGCCTAGCTATAGTCCTCCTGGTGAACTCAACGCGGCGTTCGTTGCCAAGTTGGCCTGGGGTACCGCCATTGACGCCTCTTCACCAGCTACACACACGTACGTGCACAGCCGCCGGCGCGACCCACCTCAGCTGCTGAGCTGCGCATGCAACCGCGCTCCGTCAGTACTTGCTGCCCCCCGATGCGACCTCTCAGGTGCACTTCGAACTCCAACGCGTGGCGGCACGTGCACATGAGTTGAGAGGGATTGTCCTGGGGCCTAGCCTGTCTACCTGCCTGCCTGCCTGCCTGCCCAAGCACAGGCCTCGCTACAGCTAGCCTGCCTGCGACGGCGGCGTCGGCCCCCGGGGCCGAGGAGGGGCGGCCGGGCCTAGGGCTGGGCGGGGGGCGCCGGGGAGGGGGCGCGGGGGCCCTGGGCGCGGTCGCCGCCGAAGCCGAAGAAGAGGCGGGGCGGGGCGGAGGAGGCGTCGGCGTGGAGCGAGTTCCACTCCCGCAGCTGCCGCACGGGGAGCGAGTTCTCGACCACCGAGGGCCGCACCAGGGCCCGCGCCCGGGCGAAGTCCTCCGCCGTCACGGCCCGCATCGCGTCGGCCTCGTAGGGGGCGGCGGCCCCCGAGGCGAGCAGCTCGCGCACGGGCTCGTACGCGGCCGCGATGCAGAGGTTCTTGAGGTCGGAGCCGGTATAGCCCTCGGTCGAGCGGGCGAGGGCCGGGACGTCGAAGCCGGGGGCGAGCGACTCGTCGCGGAGGAGGAGGGAGAGGATGGAGAGGCGCGCGTCGTAGTCGGGGACGTCGATGAGGACGCGCTTGGGCAGGCGCCGCAGCACGGCGTCGTCGAGGTCGAAGGGCCGGTTGGTGGCGGCGAGCACGACGACGCGCTCGCCCTCGGTCGAGCTGAAGCCGTCCCAGGCCGCCATCAGCTCGTTCTGGAGGCGGCGGCTGGCGTCGTGGTCCGCGGTGTGGCGCCGGCCCAGCAGCGAGTCGACCTCGTCGAAGAAGAGGACGCAGGGCTGCAGCTTGCGCGCCAGGCTGAAGATGGCGGCGCCGAACTTCTCGCTCTCGCCGAACCACTTGGAGGTGAGGCTCGAGGAGGAGACGTTGAGGAAGCAGGCGCCCGACTCCCGCGCGAGGGCCTTGGCCAGCAGCGACTTGCCCGTGCCCGGGGGCCCGAAGAGGAGGACGCCGCGGGTGGTCCGCCTGAGGTTGCCCCGCGCGAAGAGCTTCGGGTGCCGCAGCGGCAGGATCACGATCTCGTGCAGGGCCGCCTTGGCCGCCTCCAGCCCCCCGATGTCCTCGAACCGCACCCCGCTGCGCGAGCCGTCGCCTCGGAGCAGGATACGGTAACGCAAGGGGAGGCGCGGGGGGGGGGGGGGGGGGGGGGGGGGCCGAACGCGCACATGTCCTCGGGGCGGACGACGGAGGGGAGCAGCTGCTTCTCGGAGCTGTCCAAATGCGGGAGCACGCTCCGCAGCCTGCCGGATTTCAGGGAGGTCAAGGGGGTAGGGGGGTACGGGGGTAGAGGGGCCGCTGACCGCTCGTCGGAGGGGGCGCCGCTGCCGGGGCCGAGCTGGGGCGGGGCGGGGGCCATCGGGTGTCGGCCGCCGGAGAGGCCGAGGACGCGCTGGCCCAGCTCCCGCGCCCAGGCCGGCATCGGGGGGCCCTCCGGCCCCACGTCCGGCCTCCGCCCGCGTCCCACGAGCTCCTGCACGGCCGCCGTCGGTCAGGGGCGGCGAGGGCCGAGGCGCCGGAAAACGAAGGAAAGGAGGCGAGGAGGAGAAAGGGGCGGGGGCGGGATGTGTGTGGCCGGCTGAAATGGCCGACGGGCCAGAGGGAGGGGCCCGGCGGTAAAGTGAGGCGGCGTCTCTCTGGGACTCCAACTGAACCGGAGGCGCACAGCGCTGGCGCGCGGCCCGTCGCCGACGGGCAGTGTTGGCGTCCCGCCGCGGGAGCTAGGAGGGGGCGGCGAGGGGCGGCGAGGGGTGGGGAGTGTCGCCGAAGCGTATGACCGGCGGGCACGGGATCGGCCCAACGGTAAAGTGAGTTCGGCTGGTCTTCTCCCGCGCCTTTTGACCCGAACGGCGACCGAAGACGCGCCGAGCGGGCTTCGAAACGCGGGATGAAATAGGGAGCTGGGGGCTAGAGGAGGGAGCTAGCGGTGGTGTGTAGCGGAGCTGTATAACCGACGCCCCTCGAGGCGGGCGGCGGGCAAGTTAGTCCGCGTGGCTCTGGAATACACTTTGACCCGTGCCGCGCACCCCGGGGCGAGCCCCGGTAGCGGACAGGCTTCGAAGTATTCCGTCCCGTCCCAAAGAAACGAAAGGCGAAAGAAGAAAGCGGAAAAGGCGAAGCACATGGAAGAACGAACGAACCGTGAGGGCGATCCAGAAGCGGAGCGGGAAGGGCTGGGGCGCGGAAGAAGAAGAGGAGGAGGAGGAAGGGGAGGAGGCGGCGGCGCGCTTGTGGAAGGCCTGGGCGGAGGTGTAGGCCATGAGGACGAGGCGCTTGGCGTCGTCCTCGTCGAGGACGAAGCTGCCGAGCTTGGCGCGCAGGCCCGGCAGCTGCGTCGCCTCGTCCCGCCCCAGCTCCTCGTACCGCGGCCCCAGCGGCCGCAGCACGCTCTGCCCCCGACGCCCCTCAGCGGCGCTCGCGCCAGCGGCGCTCGACCCATCTGAGCGAGCGAGCTCACCCGGATGAGGTGGAGGTTCTGCTGCGCGATCTCCTCCTTCTCGTCCCGCGCGAGCCGATCCGCCCAGCGCGCCGCCCGCTCGGGGCCCAGCGGGGGGAGGACGGCGACCTCCTGCGGGCAGAGCTGCCGCTGCGCGCGGCACGCGACGAGCGCCTCAGCAAGCGCTCGCGCCGCCCACGGAGGAGGAAGGAAGGAGGGGACCTGGAGGTTCGTGATGAGGGCCTCGGAGCGGTTGGAGCGGCGCTGCCGCCACCCCTCCTCCTCCTCCAGCTCGTCCTCCAGGTCGCCCACCTCCTGCACGCGCCCCGGCCACCATCACCACCGCCGCCGCCGAGAGGCGAGGCGCGGGGGTAGAGCGCACATAGGGCTCGTCGTCGTCGTCGTCGTCGTCCTCGTCGTCGTCCTCGTGCTGGAGGGAGGACGAGGCGGGGCGCGTCAAGCGGGGCGCAGGGGTGCGAGTGGGGGGCGGGAGGGCAAGGGGACGAGCCTCCTGGGCGGAGAATTGCATGCGCTGCTCGTGGTCGGAGAAGGTGGCGCTCCCGACGACCATCACCCGCCAGTTCTGCCCGGCCTCGACGCCGGCGCGTGCCTCCAGCTCCCTCAGCGCCTCCTGCATCCGCCTCCGCCCGGACTCGAGCAGCTGCTCCCGCGGCCGCTTCCCCTCCGGCTTCCCCTCCGCCTTCTCCGGCTTGACCAGGCGGCCCTTCTTCGGCACGAGCCGCGGGCCCTTCTCCGCCTTCTCCGCCTTTTCGCCGCCGCCAGCGGCCGCCGCCCCCGCCGCAGGGGCGGCCGAGTCCGCCGGGGCCTTCTCAGCGGCCAGCACGAGGGCGGGGCGCTCCCCCGGCCGCTGCGCCGTCGCCTCCTCGAGCGCCCTGCGAGCCGCCGAGGTCGGCCGCGGCGCGCGCGAGCAAGGAAGGAAGGAGAAGAAGGGCGGACCGGAGGAAGAGGTGGAACTTCTCGGCGTGGGACTGGTTGAGGAGCGTGCGGGAGAGGCACCCGTTGCCGATGAAGAGCACGGCCGGCGTGATCGACGGGTGCGCGTCGGCGGCCGCCGGCTTGGCGGCGCGGTGCTCAACGACCGACTCGAATATCTTGGAGAGGAGGAAGTCCTCGAAGGCCTGGTCCCACGGCGGCTTGAAGTTGCTGTCGTCCGCGCCGAACAGCGTCTGGCTGGCGATGCCGGCCGTCGCCTCCGCCTCCGCCGCAGCGGCGGTCTCCTCCGCGGCCGGAGGCGGGGCGGGGCCGCCCTCGTTCACGGCCGCCTTCAGCGCAGAAGGCACGTCCTGCCCGGGCAGGGCCGCGGCGCGCGCGGACGTGGATCTCCTGCGCTTCTCCTGCTGCTGTTTGAAGTGATCGAGGTCGTATTGGGACGGGTCGTTGACGAAGGCAGCGCCGTGAACCGACGCCACCGCCTCCGCGAGGCGCCGCATGTACAGGTGCGAGCCATCGGGGCCCCTGATGCAGACACCGAAGCCGAGGGAGTTGAGAAGGGCACCGATGCCGCGGAGCTCGTCGTCTGACAGCGGCTGCAGGCGCGCCGATGCTATGGAATCCAGCAGGTGCTCAATGTGCTCGTTGTTGCTATTGGCGTACTCTTCCGCAATTGCTACAAACTCCGGATGCCGCGGCCGCGTGAAGTGATGATCGCCGTCGGGAGCGGCCGCAGGCGAAGCGGCAGGAGGCTCGTTTGGCGGTGCGGGAGGTATTGCCGCTGAGCCGTATCGCCTCCTGTGGTGTATCCAACTCGCCGCGACGGTTGAACGCGCTCGCCTGTGCCTCGACCCGGCGAGGGCGGAGCCATCTGCGGAAGCGCGTCAGCAGGCCGGCTCGTTCGACGAAGCCGATCACGGGATGAGGTCTTCTCACCGTTCGTGTGCGCGATTGGAGCGCGTCGCGGGCTTTCTAGGGGCACGCGCGCGGGCGGCAGGCCATCACGCGAGTGGGCGGGCTGAACGCTTCGAAGCAGCCTCAGGTGCTTCAGCGTCACCCTCGCGTCGAGCCCGTGGGCCCTTCGAATCGCCAGCATCGAGCCTGCCTGTTTGCCGGTACCCCCTACCGAGCTGACCCCCCAGCCGTCGAGGGCAGCTCCAGCTGCAGTGACTCGGCACGATGCCGACGCTGCTGCCGAGCCTAGGTGCGCGTTCTCTCGATCGCGGGTGCGCCGCTCACGCGCGCCGCGCGAAGACGAGGTCCACAAGGAGATCCTGTCGTGGAGCTACTACCAGCTCGAGGCGGACGAGGGGAAGGCGAGCGCAGTAGCTAAGAGCGACCCTCCATCGCTTCGCGTACTGACAGGGCCGCCCGCTGCGTGCCGCCGCTGGCGCTCGCGCGAGCGCAGGACGTGAAGGGCATTCGCAAAGTGCCGAACACCTTCGCGTCGACGGATGAGTACCTGGAGGTCTTCGAGCCGCTGCTCATGCAGGAGTGCAAGTCCCAGATCGTGCGCGCGAAGGAGGAGGCCGGTGCGCCGCGCCGTCCCGCGCCTCGACCGATCGCGCCCCGCCAAGCGAGCGGCGCTGGGCGGCGTGCGCAGACGAGCCGCACCTGCTGCGGCTCGCGTCGGCGGAGAAAGTGCAGGCATTCGTGTACGCGCGCTTCGAGGTCCCGTGGGAGTCTGAGCAGAAGTTCGCCAACAACGACCTCGTCCTGGTGTCCCGCGAGGAGGCGCGCCGCCCCTCCCGTACCCCGCAGCTCTCGTGCGCCTGACCGTGGCGGCAGCCCGGAAAGGTCCAGAAGGTCCACGTGATCGGCCTCGTCGAGAGCGAGGCCTCCCAGGCGCGCCTGCCCCTGCCACCCCCCTCTCCGCTTCCCGTACCCCCTCTCAGGCCGCCCGGCAGCTGCTCGAGCTGCGGCTCTTCCTGAGACACAACGACGAGCGCTGCCGCGCCGTCGCCGCCTCCCTCGCCTTCAACTCCCTCTGGTATGTCACCCGGGTGCGCCCGTACCCCGCCCCCGCCCGCTGCCCCTCCCCACACCCCCCGTAAACTCAAACCCCCCCCATCCCCCCGGCAGCTGGCGAACATGGTGACGATCAACCGGGAGTACCAGTCGCTGCACGCGATCCGGGAGCTGCCGCTGGGGCCCCTCATCCTGGACCCCGTCGCCGTGCCGACCTCGGCGTCGGCCCCGCTCCACATCCCCTCCCTCATGTTCGACCGCCTCGTCGAGACCTACAACCAGTCCCAGCTCGACGCCATGCAGGCCCGCCCTCCGCCCCCTCCCCACCCGCCCCCACGCCCCGCCGCGCCGCGGCGCCGCGCTGCGCTTTGAGCTGAGCTGCGGGGCAGGCGGCGCTGAAGCGGAAGGGGTTCACGCTTATCCAGGGCCCGCCGGGGACGGGGAAGACGAAGACGATCCTGGGCCTCCTCTCCGTCCTCCTCAACTCGACGACGGTCAAGAACAGGGCCCTCGCGTCGGACCCCGACGGGGCCGGCTTCGTGGCCCCCCCGCCCCTCTCGGACGCCGAGCGCGAGGCGGCCCTCCGCCAGCGCCGAGCCAAGTGGGCCCGCGCCATGCCCTGGATGCAGCCCGACTACGAGCCGCCGGGTGCGCCCCCCCGCCCCGCGCGCTCGCCTCCCGCCCCCGTCTCTTAGAGGAGGCGGGCGGGGCGGGCAGGGCCGGACTACGGGCCGGAGGACTTCAGCGAGGGCGTGGCGGCGTGCTACCCGCGGGCGCCCCAGACCGACAAGGCGGGTGAAGCGGGGAGGGGGCGGGGCTCCCTCCTGCTCAGGGGGTGGGGCCGCGGGGGGCAGGTGATCGAGCTGGCGACGGGGGGGGCCACGGAGCGGCCGCGGCACATCCTCGTGTGCGCCCCCTCCAACGCCGCCATCGACGAGATCGTCATCCGCCTCCTCGAGGCCCGCCCCGCCCCCCTCCCCTCCCGCCTGCGCCCTCTGAGGGGGCGGCAGGTGGGCCTCTTCAACGCCGACGGGCTCCTCTACACGCCCAACGTCATCCGCGTCGTGCGCCCGCTGGCTGCCCGCCCCGCCGCGCCGCGCCGCGCCTTGCAGAACGCGGGGGCGGCAGGGCCCGAACTACCACCCGCTGCTGAAGAACGTGGCGCTGGACAACGTCCTCCAGATGCGCCTCACCTCGGGGGTCCGCCCCCGCCCCGCCCCCCTCCCTCTTCTCCCCGCGGGGCCTGCTCACTGCTCACCCCCCGCTTCTTCCTCGCCGCCAGGCGGGGGAGCAGAACGCCGATATGCTGCGCCTCCAGGTCCGCCCTCCCCCTCCCCCACCCTCCTCCCCCCCCCTCCCCCTCCCCTTCCTCCCCCCGGCCCCCCGGGCCCGTGCGAGGGCAACGCGGACGCCGCGGCCGCCGGGGTCATCGCCGCCCTCCGCCCCGCCACCGCTAGCGCCAGCGCTGCCTGCCCGCCTCCTCGCCCTCAGGCGGCCGGGGCGGCGGCAGATCCTGAACGAGGCCTCGATCGTGGCGACGACGCTCTCCGGCTCGGGCGCCACGCTCTTCTCCCAGGTGCCCCGCAGCCCCCTCGCCGATGCAGGCCGAAGCAGCCTCGGCTCGCCTGACAGTGGGGGCGGGGGCGGGCAGATCGCGCACGCTTTCGACACGGTGCTGCTGGACGAGGCCGGCCAGGCCGTCGAGCTCTCCACCCTCATCCCCCTCAAGGTCCCCCGCCCCCTCCCCCTCCAGCCCCCGCACCTCCCCGCCGGGCGCGGGGCGAGCGGAGGGGCGGCGCAGTACGGCTGCGAGCGGTGCATCATGGTCGGGGACCCCAACCAGGTCCGTTGGGGAAGGGGCGGCGCTCAGGGGCCCCTCGGGAGGCACCCCGCCGGCCCCGCCCCGTGATGCAAGGGGCGGCTCCGCGAGGGAGCCCCGAGCGCCGGGCACGGGGGGCGGAGCGGGCGGGGCCCCTGCGCACCGCTGCGGCTGACCGCGGGGGTGGGCAGCTGCCGGCGACGGTCTTCTCGACGGTGGCGAAGGAGTACATGTACGAGCGCTCCCTCTTCAAGCGCTTCCAGGACTCCTCCTTCAAGGCCCGGCCCCCGCCCCCCTCGGGCGCGCCTGCTGCGCCGCCCTCTGAGCGGCCGCCTGCAGGTGTGGATGCTGCGGACGCAGTACCGCATGCACCCCGAGATCTCCAAGTTCCCCTCGCGCGCCTTCTACGACGGGATCCTCGAGGACGGGCCCAACATGGCCGCCACCAACGCCCAGCCCTTCCACAAGTTCCGCGTGCGCCCCGCCCCCTCCCCTCCGCCACCCGCGCCCCGGCCTCCCTCACGCAGGGCCCCCGCCCAGGCCTTCCGCCCGTACCTCTTCTACGACATGGTCTCCCAGCAGAAGCGCGCCCCCTGACACGCCAGCGCCCTCGGGCGGCGGGCTCGCTGACGGCGGGGGGCAGGACGGGAGCGACGTCGTCGTACTACAACGCCGACGAGGCCTACTTCGCGACGCTCCTCTACCGCAACCTCGCCAAGATCGCCAAGGACCCCAACGCGCGCCCCGCCCCGCCCCGCCCCGCCCCCCGGCCGCCCCCCGACGCGCCCCGCCGCAGCTGCCGCGGCGCGTGGGCGTCATCACGCCGTACAAGCAGCAGGTGGCGGAGCTCAAGAAGCAGTTCGGCAAGTTCCTGGGGCCCGAGGTCGCCGAGCAGATCGACATCAACACCGTCGTGCGGCCCCTCCCCGCCACCCCCCCCCTGCCTCCCCCGCTCAGCCGGCTCCGCTGCCCCGGCGCGCAGGACGGCTTCCAGGGGCGCGAGAAGGACATCATCCTCTTCTCCTGCGTGCGCTCCCACGCCAAGAGTGCGCCCTGCCCCTCCCGGATGCTGCCCCTCTCCCGCCCCTCGCCCCGGCCGAGGCGGCGGGGCCGCTGCAGACAAGCGGATCGGGTTCCTGGCGGACCTCCGCCGCATGAACGTCGGCATCACGCGCGCCCGCCAGGCCCGCCCCGCCCCGCCCCGCGCACGGGACCAGGGCGCTCGCCTTCGTCGCCCCGCCCGACGCCTGACGCGCCTGCGCGGCGCCGGCAGAGCCTCTTCGTGGTGGGGAACGCGCAGCAGCTGATGCACAACGAGCAGTGGTCCAAGTTCGTGCAGGACGCCGCCGAGCGAGACTGCTGTCCGCCCCGCCCCCCGCCCCCGCCCCGCCCCGCCCCGCGCCCCACGCCCCGCGGCTCCGCCCGGCCCCGAGTCTGAGGGCCTGCGGGGGGGCAGACATCGAGGTGGAGAAGCCGCTGAAGACGTTCTTCCAGCGGATCATGGCCGCCGACCCCGCCGCCGCCGACGTCCAGGCCCGCCCCCGCCCCCGCCCCGCCCCCTCCTCGAGCTCAGAGCTAGGAGGCTCACGCGGGGGCTGGCGGCGGCAGCTGGGGGCGGAGGGGGCCGGGGACGAGGACGCGGCGCCCGAGGCGCGGTCGGCTGTGCGCGGCCTCGGCGACGCGGAGGCGGAGGGCGAGGCGGCGGGCGGCGAGGCCGACGCCGCGATGCCGGACGCCCCCACCGAGCCCTCGCTCATCGACCTCGACGCCAAGGCAACGGGCGGGAAGCGCCCGCCGGAGCCGGCCAGCTCCGTCGGGTCCACGGGGTCGGGAGGGGCGCCGGCGCCTCCCAAGCCACGCGCCTCGCCCTCGGCCTCCCCCGGGCCCGCCGCGGCCGCGGCCGACGGCGAGGCCCCCGCCGCCGCGACCCCGGCGGGCCGGGCAAGCCCAAGGCCAGGGCCGGCCGATAGCTGTAGCGGCGCGCGGCCCCCGGGGGCCGCACGTTCGGGCCTCGCGGGCCGCGTTGCCCATAGCTCTAGTCTAGGTTTAGCGCTAGCAGTTGTAGCAGTTTCAACAGGAGCAGCAATGCACGCCTACGTGCTCCGCGCCGCGGCGGAGCTGATCCAAAGACCACGATGGGGGATGCCATCCGAGGGGGGTATGCGAGCTTAAGCGACAGCTGCCCGGCCGTGGGAGTTAGGCTTAGAAGTCGATCCAGCTAACTCTGCTTTACATCGGAGACCCGGATTTGCGGTTGAGATCGGCGCGACCCCGCGGACCGACTGTGAATCGTCGCTAAGATAGATTCGGAGCCCCCGCGCGGTTAGATAGAATGCACAGCTCTGATAGCGCCGCCCGGCGTGCGGCAGCGTACGCGGGCGCGCTGGTCGCGCCCGTGCGGACGTCCCCGTCGCTGCGGCCGGCGCCGGTTTCAGGGTCCGCAGCAGCGATTACGCCGTCGGGGCGCACTCGAGCTCGGCGACGCGGCAGCGAGAGCGTGCTGAAAAGAGCGGAGCCCGAGCTTTTGGCGCGCGCGGGGCGGCGCACGACGTTCCTCGGGCATGCGGTCGGACCGCGGCCGCGGCCGGCGCCGTGCGCTTGCTTCTGCACCCCGGGGCTCAAGCCGGGCGCTCATCCCCGCTTGCAGAATGGGCGCAGCGGGCATTTCGCGCCCGTCCGTCGCGCAAGCTGGAGTCGCACTCGCATCAGCGAACATAGCAGAGCAGGCGCGCGCGGCCGCCCGCCGACGCTCCTCGCGCTGACCGCGGCGGGGCGGCGCGGTGGCAGGTGGCTGAGGAGACGCGGCGTGCGGTGGGCGAGGGGAGCGTGGTGGTGGCCGAGGGCCCCGCGCGCGTCGTCGCGACGGTGCCGCAGCCGCGGGACGAGGGCGGCGTGCTCTCGCTCCTGCCCGCCCTCATCGCGGTACGGCCAAGCAGCAGCGTTTCATCGACAAGCCCGCGGGCCTCTCGCTGACTCGCTGATCGCAGCTGCTCAAGATCCACCGCTTCTCGGCGCCGCGGATCCGGGCAGAGGGCTCGGCGGAAGGCGTCCACCTGACCTTCTCCTACCAGCCGCGGGAGCCGCACCCGGCCGCCTCGTGCCCCTGCGAGCGCCGCTTCACCGTCACCATTCGCCCGGGGCGCCCCGACGAGACGTGGACGCTCGCCTGGGAGAAGGACGGCTGGGGCGACGACGCAGCAGGTCGCCCAGGGGGCCGTGCGGCGACAGGAGCGCGAGTAAAACTAACTGCACATCGCAGACTTTGCCACGGCGCCGGTTCTCTTCCGGGCGTTCGCCCTCATCGCCTCCGGGGCGGGGGACGCAATGAGCCTGCCCCGACTCCTCCCCCCCGAGCACCTCAGGGAGCTCGCCGACTGCGTGCGCGCCCCGTTCCTACCTTCTCGCGGGGCCTGCCAGGCTGAGGGCCGCGCAGGCCGAGCAACTGGCGCCGCCCCCCCGGCTGGAGTGCTACGACCTGCGGCGCCCGCCCCCCGTCGACGAGGGCGACCTCTTCGTGCCCTCCGAGGCCCTCCGGGAGCGGCTGCACCCCCCTCCCGCGGGGGGCGAGGCGGCGGTGACGGGGGAGGGGAGGCTGGCGGCGAGGCTGCCGGCGCCGGCGGGCTTCCCCGTGGCGGCGCTGGCGCGGCTGCTGGGCCTCCTGCAGCCCTGGTGGCGCGCCCCCGACCCCGCCGACTTCCTCCTCCCCGCCCCCGCCCCGGGGCCCTCCACCCCCGCCTTCGCCCTGCCCCTCCCCGCCTTCACCCGCGCCTGCCTCCTCTACCCCCCGGGGGCCCTCGGGCCGCAGGCGCCGCCCCCGCCCAGCCTCCAGTTCGAGTCGCTGGGACCGGTGCACCCCTCCGACGCCGACGCGCTCGTAGGATTCCTCGCCGCCGCTCCCTGGTACCCCCCGTTTCCCCGCCTCCTCCCTTCTCCTCTCTCCTTCCCGCCCTTACGCGCGGCAGGGGTACACCCTGCGAGCACTTCGTCGACCCCCGCGCGAGTCCCGTGCGCCGCGCCCCTCGTACCCCCTCCCATCTCCACTCCCCCCCTCACCCGCCCGCCCTTTTTCTTCAGGGGGCTGCGCGGGTCGCGGTTCCTGACCACGAGCTCGAGCCGCACCTCAACGCGCGCCCCGTACCCCCCGCCACACACGCTTCGCTCCCCCGCCCCACCTCTTACCCCCTCCCGCAGGACGCGATGCGGCTCCTGCGCGATGCGGCGAACGAAGGAGGGGGCGCCGCCCTCCTCTTCGTTCGCCAGCTCGCCGCCGTGCGCCGGCGCCCGTATCCCCCCCCCTCCCCCCTCACGCCCTCTGGCAGGAGCGGGGCGCCTCGCTGCGGGCGACGGAGGCGGGGAAGCTGGAGGGGGCGGTGCGGGCGGGGCTGCGGGGGGCCTTCCCGGGGCTGGACCCCGCCGGCCGCGCCTCCCTCCCCGACCTCCTCTCCGCCCTCCGCGCAGAGTGAGCCCCCTCTCTCCTGCGCCCGCATCCCCCGCACTCCCGAGCCTTCCAATGCATCCTAGCTTTGCGGCCAGTTTCTTCTGGCGAGATGACTCTAACCGTGGGAACTCCGCGCAGGCCGCGTGGCTCCCAGCGGCGGCGGGCGTTCTACACGGTGCAGGAGTTCCTGTCGAGGGCCGGCCTCGGGGCCGTCCGGGTGCCCGACGGGCAAGCCGCCCCTGACGGCTTCGGCGCGGCGTTCCTGGAGGCGGCGCCGGCCCCCGTCCCCATCGAGAAGGACGACGACGAGGAGGAGGAGGAGGTGCTCGACGAAGAGGGGTACTACGACGAGGAGGAGGAGGGGTACGGGGGCATGGACGTCGCGGCGCAGCTCGGGGCCCACATGGCCGAGTTCCGCGACCTTTTCTCCGGTACCCTGGAGTGCGTCGAGGGGGTATTGCTTGCGTGCAGCGGACGGATCCCGCTAACTTAAGCGCCTAGCAGCCGAGCGACGGCGGCGGGGCTGAGGGCGGGCGGGGATCCGGAGGAGGGCGAGGAGGAGTGGAGGGGCGGCGGGGAGGCGGAGGCGGGCGGGGGCGGGGAGGGCCCGCGGGGGTCGGACCCCAAGCAGTGGGGCGGCAAGGTTCGCGACCCGCTGGGGCTAGGACGCGGACCAGGGCCGGCCAGCCGCGGAGGCGGAGGGGCCGGCGAAGCTGCGGAGCACACGGAGGCGTCGCTGCGGGGGAGGCTCCAGGCTCGTTCCCAGCTGAGGCGGGTCCCCGCAGGTGAAGCTCGAGCCGGAGGAGTGCCAGCAGCGCCTCGAGTCCGTCGGCGCCATCGTCTACGCCCCCGCGCCCCCGGGGCCCGCCGGCGGCGGCATCGACTGGTGCGCCCCCGCCCTCCCGCCCCTCCACCGCTGTCTTCTTTCCCGGCACCGCCCCCTCTCCCACCCCCAACCCCCCATCTTCCGATTCATCCCCCTCCCCCAGGGGGGAGTTCCGGGGGTACGCGGGGGTGAAGAACCAGATCGAGGAGTCGCTCGTCTCCGTGTTCCAGGACGCCCCCCTCGTCCGCCGCGTGCGCCCTTCTGCCCCCGCCCGCCCCCTCCAGCCCCACCCGCCCCCTCTCCCCCAGCCCCTCCCTCGCCCCTCCACCCCCGCGCCCTGAGCCGCCCGCGGGCCAGATCGCGAAGAAGACGCGGGGCGGGGCGGGGGGCCCCGCCGTGCCCCGCGCCGTCCTATTTCAAGTGCGCCGTCCCTTCATCGGGACCTTGAGGGGCGCGTGCGGGGCGCTCTGATGCGCCGGCGGCCGCGTCTCTCGGCAGGGGGGCCCCGGGGTGGGGAAGACCCTCTGCGCCCGCATCATGGCCCAGCGCTGCTCCGCCCACATGGTCTACCTCGCAGGTGCCCCCCTCGAGCCCCCGCCCCGCGCCCGCGCGCGCTATAGCTATCGTGCCCACTTCGCGCGTCAAACCGATGACCTTCGGACGGGCCCCGCTAAGACCGCCCGTCTCCCCCGGGCCTGTTGCGCCCGCAGTCCCCCGGCGCCCTCAGACGGGCCGCCCGTTAGAGCCCCCTTTATCGTGCGATAGCGCGCGCACGCGGCGCCTGGCGCTAGCCAAAAAAGCCCAATGTGCCTGGCGTCGAGGCGAAATGTGGGGCGGCGTGGCCTGGAGCTGACGTGTGTTTGCGGGGCAGCGGAGATGGTGCTCTCGCGGTGGCACGGGGAGAGCGAGACGGCGCTCGCCCGCGTCTTCTCCCTCGCCCGCGGCCTCGGCGACCGGGCGAGCCCCTCTCCTTCTAGCGCTCACCTTCTAGCGCTTCTTCTTCCTCCTCTTTAGGATGCTCATCATACTTCCTCGCCCCACTCCGCCGCCTTTCAAATTTGCTGCTCTCCCCCCAGCTTAGATGGCTTCGCATACCCCCCCCCCTCCCCCCCCTTCCCGAGCATCTTCAAAAACCCTGGTTGACGGCTGAGAATCGCTAGCGGCACCGCCTCCTCCTTCCCGTGCTCCCTCGGGGGAGCCCCGGCTGAGCGGGGCGGCACGCTGCGCGCTCGCGCTCGCGCGCAGGTGATCGTCTTCATCGACGAGATCGACACCCTCGTGCGCCCGCCCCTTGGTGCCCTCGCGGGTGCGAGGCTGAGCTCGGGGGGGCGGGGGCCAGGTGGTGGGGCGCGAGCGGAGCGCGGAGGCGTCGCACGGGACGGAGGGCCGCATGCTCTCCGTCCTCCTCCGCCAGGTGCCCCGCCTCGGCACCTCGAGCGCATCGCGCCGCGCCGTCGCCCTCTAGCCTCCTTCTAGCGTGCCTTTGGATCCTCTGCCCTGCGGGCGGCGCGATGCAGCTGACCCTGACGGGGCCCGCGCCCGCGCCGGGCAGCTGGACGGCTTCGAGTCGGCGGAGAGCGACTGCGCCCTCACCCTCGTCGGGTCCGCCCCCGCCGCCCCGGCCCCGCCCCCTCCCCGTCCTCTAGATTCGAATACGTGCTGCGCGCTGCGCCCTGCGCTGCTGCTCGCTGCTCTCGAAGCTGCCTCGGGCGCCGCACGTCGCTGATCACGAGGGCGGGGCGGGGGCAGGGCGACGAACCGGCGGGAGGACCTCGACGAGGCGATGCAGTCCCGCTTCGAGGTCGTCGTCGAGGCGCGTTGCGTACCCCCGGGCGGGGCGAGGGCGGGGGGGGTACGGTGATGGCTGAGTGGCGCGCCCGCGTCGCAGTTCGGGGCCCCGGGGGAGGAGGACCGCGGTGAGATCCTGCGGGAGTACGCCAGGCGAGTCCGGATTCGAATTCGCCTAAGGCCGATCACGAGACTCTGGCGGGGCTTGGTCTGACATCGAATTCGCGGCGATGGAGCAGGCACCTGGCGGGGGAGGAGGTGGCGGGGCTCGCGAGGGCGGCGGAGGGCCTCTCCGGCCGCAACCTCCGCGACGCCGCCGTCCGCGCCGAGCGCAGGCGAGCCGCCCCCGCCCCCGCCCTCGCGATGATTCGATGGGCTTGCGGGGCGCGCTCAGGCTGGTGCACGAGCTGCGGCGGCGGCGGGAGGCGGGGCGGGAGTGCCTGGACTCGGGCCCGGGGGCGGACCCCCTGGACGGCCCCATCTCTGAGCTGGCGGTGGAGGACCCGGAGGACGGGACGCCGCTCCCCAGCGCCCGCCTCTACCGCTGGGCCCTCGACGAGACCCGCGCCAAGGAGCGCCTAGCCGGCGCCGAGGGGGCCCGCGGGTCGGCCCCGCGCCGGAGGCTCGGCCCCGGCACCTTCACCGCCTGAGCCGGCCACGGGGCGGCGCGGGGCGGGACGTGTGGATTTTGGGAGAGACGGAGTGCGTTAATTTCGCCAGTGCACGTAGTTTTTTCGATTGCGTCTTTGCCGGTCCTGATCATGTCTAGATCTTGATTCATTTTGTTTCGCGAATTAAATGCATTTGATCAATGCAGTGCTTACGGAGCCACACGATCGCGAACTTAGTCTGACGCACGTCTAGCAGTACAAGTACGAGTACGGGACTCTGGATCCGGAAAGAAGCTGTAGCTTGGAATTGAAGTGCTACGTAGACCGCAGAACGCGTAGCGCAGCACTAGTTGACCCGATATTGTTGCCCCGGGCCGCTGGCTCTGCAGGACTGAAATTTACAAGCGCGCCGGCTCCGCAAGACCGTCGGGCGCGCGGGGCGGGGCCCGGCCCGGGCAAGATCTAGGGCTTCACATCTAGATTCGGACCCGGGCGAGAGCTACTCGCGGGTGGCTCCGAGGCCGAGGTTGGGGTCGACGGGCTCCGCGGGGGGCGGGATCTCGCGCCCGACCTCCACCCCGAAGCCCCCCGGAGGCCCCGCCGGCACGAAGGCCGGCGCGGCCGCGCGCAGGGCGGGCGCCGCCCCCGAAGTCCCCAGGCTCCCCGCGCTCGGCGCCCGCGGCCGCCCCCACGCCGAGCCGGCGGCCGCGGCGTGCGTGTGCGCCTCGGCCCCGCGGAACTCCGCCGCGAAACTCGCGATCGCCTTCGAGAGCGACTTGTCGACCGCGCTGCCGGAACGGTGAGAAGGAAAGTAAGCTGAAGGGAAGGAAAGGGAAGGAAGCCGGGAAGAAGCGGACCAGGAGATGAGATCCAAGCGGTGGCGGACGAGCTCCGAGAGGCCGGCGCTCACGCTCAGGTTCGCGGAGCGCAGCGCCTCGATCGCCTCCGCCGGCGCCCCCACCGCCTCCGCCTGATCATGAGACCGGAAATTCGATCCGAGCGAATCGGATTTTGAATTCAAACTTCGCACGCACGCGGAGCGAGGCGTGCGTCCAGTGGTGGTCGACGAGGTCGCGCAGCTCCCGGTCGAAGGCTGCGCGCTCCGCCGGCAGAATCTGCCGGCGCCGTGCACGGAGGCGCAAAAATCAGTTTCGCACGCGAAATCCCAACAAATCTAATCAGGATGCAGCAATCGATATCCTTAGCTGCGCGCAGGCACCGTACCTTCGCGAGCTCGTCGCGGACCTCCTCGAGCAGCGCCTGCAAAACAGTCCGGTCCGACGGTCAGCTCGCGTTCTCTCAGGCCATGAGGCTAGCTAACTTGAAGGGTCTGGCCGGGCCAAGATCTAATTCTAAAAGCTCGCAATGACCTTGGCGCGGTCGCTGGTCGAGCCGATGGAGAGCTGCTCCATGCGCCCCACGGCCAGCGTCTGCGAGCACATCATGATCAGGGTCTGCATTTGCAGTTGCAGATCTAGACAGATCAAATTCGACTGAATTCGAAAAGTTGATTTCCGGACCCGCTCGAGGTCTTGGATGCCGCAGTGCGGGCGTTCGCGGCCTCGAGCTCGCGCTCCAGGAACCGGCGGCGGTCCGCCAGCTCGTTGAACGTCGCTTCCGCCCTCGTGAGAAGGTCTGCGTGTGCGTGAAATTAAATGAAAAATCAATCTGAAGTTGAAATCGATCGCCGGTCGCGGGATTTCGAAATTATTTTAAAATTTGCGGACCGTGTGCGTCGTCGCGCTCGCCCTCCAGCTTCGCGTTTTGCGCTATGGCCTCCGACCGGTCCATCTCCGCCTGGTACGGGAAAATTAAAGACACCGACCGGCACGGCGCCGGCCTCATGATCAGCGCTGAGATCTAGAATGCTCATGATCGCAGTAGAGTGAGAGACACGTGCACGGCACCTGCGCCAGCTGGAATTCCATCTCCTGAAGCTTCAGCTGCGACAGCGTCAGAACTGGATCGGAAGCCAAAATTAAACCATGATCAACCGCGGCACCTGCGCCTCGCCGATGGCAGCCAGAAGCTGGCACGAGCTTATAAGCAGCGACGACGCGATCCAGATCAGGCGCCCCGCGCACCTTCTCCTTCTCCATCTCGCGCTCGATCTCAGCATCCTCGAGGCTTTTGACACGCTCCTTCAGATCCACATTTTCTTGCCGCAGTCCGAGCAGCGAGATCTCGTCGCTCCGCGTGCGCTCCAACAGCTCTTTGACGTGTCGAGCCGACGCCTCCAGCTCTGCGGAGGATGCCGTGCGAAAATCAGATTCCGCGAAATTGTTTTGGAGCGACGCCCGCAAATTTCCGCGTGCGCCCGCGCTCCCGCATTGCCCGCGCACCCTTTGACATCAGGAGCTTCTCGTGGCCCAGCAGCGTCGCGCGCGTCGCTGTCTCCGTGGCCAGAAGCTCTTCATTTCGCCCTTCCGACTGCGCGAGCGGCCGCGGCGCGTCGGCGCGCGCCTTCAGAAAAGAGCGCGGGCGCTGCAGAATACTCTGCGTACCGCGAGGCGCCGTGAGAGCTGCGCAAGGCGATCCGTATCCTGTTCCATTGTGTCCAACGCCGTCGTGCGCTCGACCACGAGCTTCGCCCCCTGCTCGCCTACCATCGTCTTCTCAATCGTTTCCATCGCTGCGTCTCTGGTGCCGCCGATGCTGCTGGAGCCGAATCGAAGAGCGTGGTTTTGATTTTGTGAATTTCTGAGCTGAGGCGGGTACATGTATACGCAGCCCGGTTCCTCTCCGGATCCTATACCTCTCGAGCTCTTAATTCTCCAAAAGCCCGGCCCCTTCTCTTCGAAATTCCAGCTCCTCTTCCAAGAATTTCTCTCGAGCTCCGGCCAGCCCTGCATCATCATGGCATGGCATGCATGTGAATCCGAATTCTCCTTTCCTCTCCCCTCCAATTTTGCCAAGTTGAACAACTTTCCCCCTCTAGGCGGCGGGCGAATCCACGGCCGCCGTAATCCATAAGCTAGCTGGCTGGTGCCGGCGCCCACTAGCTGGAGAGAATGGCCGGGCCCACAGCAGGTCCCGCTGCCGGCGCCTCCTCCGCTCCTGCGGCCCCGGCCCATTGTAGTTTGTTGGACCCAGGGGGATCGTGCGTGCGCTGTCTGCGGCTTCTCGCCTCGAAGGAAGCGACGCCGCAGCTGGAGCTAGCTCTTGCGTAATCCGCAGTGCATGCGGTTATGATTAAGAATGCCAAGAATGGCGAGGAGGGTCGGGAGGGGGTGCGGGGAGGAGGGCGCCCCTATCGGTCGCGGTCGCCGGCGCGGCGCTCGCTGCGGGCGAAGGAGATGTAGAGCCCCTCGTTGTCGTTCCGGTCCATCCGGTACCCCTGAGCGCCGGAAGGCGTGTGAGGAGAGGCGCGGGGCGTCGCAGAGGGGAGGGGAGGGGAGGGGCGGGGGCGGGCCTGGGAGGAGCGGAGGGCGATGAAGGCCTGGACGCGGTCCTCGAACTCGACGAAGCCGTACTTGCCCTGCCCCGACTTCCGCTCCAGCAGCCGCACCGACAGGTACCCCGCGAACGGCCGGAAGATGTCTGCCCACCGTCACCGCGGGAGCAAGGGTCGCGGGGGTACAGGGTAGAAGAAGCGCGCACGGGCGATCTCGCGCTCGGTGGCGTCGCCGGGAACGCCCTGCACGTAGAGGGTCTTGGTCGCCTCCATGGGCACCTCCCGCGGCTGCTCGCGCTCAGCCGAGGGCGAACGAAGGCGCCCGTGGCGGGGTACGGGCGTACGTCGACCAGGGGCATGCCGAGGCCCATCGGGGCGCCCTGCCGACAGCGGCGCGCGCGCGTTAGCGGGGGCACGGGCCGGGTGCCGGCCGGGCGAGGCGAGACGGGGCTCGGCGGCGCGGGCGGCGGGCGGGCGCGGGGCGGGGCATGCGGGGTCGGGCGGCGGCGGAGCGGCAAGAAGGTACTCACGGCCATGAAGGGGTATGCGGCGGGGCCGGGGAAGAAGCCAGGGTCCATGAACGAGGGGTAGCCGGGCATTGGGGGCGGGAAGAAGGCGTCTCGGCCGCGCCCGGGCGGGCTTCGGGACCGGCGGCGCTCCCGGCGGTCGTCTACACGGCGGGCGGCGGCGGGGCGGTCGGAGGCGGCCGGTGGGCGATCAGGGGAGGGGCGAAGGCTAGGCACTGGCTCGGTCCCTCTAGGGATGCCGGACACAACGGCGCACCCGTCTCGTCGTCCCGCCCGCGCTTGGGCCGACTCGAAGCACTCCTCGCGAACTCGACGGGTGGAACGCGCCGGTCAAGGGCACGCAGGCGGGCCGGAGAGGCGCGTGGGCGGGGCGGCGCGAAGGATATCGAGCGGCTTCGCCGCGTTCTCCAGCCGCGTCCCGTCCAGCTTGTCCTTCGCGTGCTCCGCCGATCCCCTGTCCCGAAACTCGATGAAGCCGACGAGACTGCATGTCTCGTCAGCCTTTGAGCGGAACTGAAGGGGCTGGCGGGTGGATGGCGGGCAATTATGATTCGGGCTTCGCGAGCTCGCGAGCACCCCGACTTTGCTACTGGTCAAGCTTACCTGCCATTCCGGTCCGAGCGGAGCCGCGAGGACACGTATCCTGGGAGCGAGTTCACTTGCTGCTGAAAAGCATCTTCCGACATTCCATGCGGCAGCTCCGCGACAAACAAAGTTGTGCTGTCGCTATTTTCTGCCATCTGCGCTGTCGCCTCTTGCGTTAGAACGCGACGATCGGCTCTCGAATGGCGAGGTCCGATCAGGATTGCGAACCTCACAACTTGGTTTCAAACAGCTTGTTTCGATGGGTCTGCACTCCGGCTCCTGCTTCGCTGTGGGTTCCGCTTGCTGGGGGAGGGGACGAATCGCCTCCCGGGTACGCCGCTCATGACAGCGCGGACGCTCCACCTCATCCTCCTTCTCGCAACCTTCGCCCTCGCCCTCTCGCACGGCCCCGGAGCGCATCTCCATCACAGCGGTCACACTTCGAATTCGCTAGGTCATCCGGCAGCGGCAGTGGCAAATATGGCGGCGACTCGCGAGCAGTACGATGTCATCGTCGTGGGCGGCGGCTTTGCGGGCCTCGCGGCGGCCCTCGAGGCCTCTGACGCGGGTGCGAGCGTCGCCATCCTCGAGAAGGAGCCCAAGACCGGCGGCAACTCGGCCAAGGCCTCCTCGGGTGAGCGCGTGCACCGCGTCCGCCGCGCGTCATTCTTCCGCATTGCATGCAGCTGCCCTGTAAAAATTCTCAGTCCTCACTGACGTCGCGTCTGCTGCCCGCCAGGCATGAATTCGGTCGGAACGGCCGCGCAGGAGAAGCGCAACATCCCGGACACGAAGGAGCTCTTCACGGAGGACACAATCAAGTCCGGCGACGGGCTTTCGGACCCCGAGCTCGTACGCATCCTTGCGGAGAACGCCAAGGGCGCCATCGAATGGCTCAACAAGATGGGCCAGAACGAGACTTTGAAGATGAACGGTGCGCTGGCGGGTCTCGTCAAGCGTGGCGCCCGTACCTTTGCTGAAGTTCCTTGCCTCTGTCGTTTCGCGTCGTAGACGTCGTGCTGTGCGGCGGACACGCGGTCCCGCGGACCCACCGGTCAGAGGCGGACCCGTCGGGGAAGCCCGCCCCGAACATCGGCTTCGAGATCGTCTCGACGCTGGCGAAGCGCGTGAAGGAGCGCGCGCAACTGATCGACACCATCACGGGCGCCCACGTCGTGGGGCTCCTCCGCGACGACTCGGGCGCCGTCGTCGGCGTCGAGTTCCACCAGCACCCCGCCCCGCCGGCGCCGGGCGCGCCCGCGCAGGCGCCAGCCAGCGGCGAGCACAGCGGTCCCGTCCTCAAGGTTCGCCTGACTGGTCGAGACTCGCGCTGCCGTCGCGCCGCCGCCGCCGCCGCCGCGCCACCTGACACCGCGCGCGCGCAGCTGAAGGCGAAGGCCGTCGTCCTCGCGGCGGGCGGCTACGCGGCCGACCGCGCGGGCCTCCTGGCGAAGTACACGCCGGACAAGGCGAAGCTGGCGACGACGAACGGGGCGTGGGCGACGGGGGACGGCGTCAAGCTCGCGGAGCGCATCGGGGCCGACCTCATCCACATGGACAAGGTCCAGGTCCACCCCACGGGCCTCGTCGACCCCGCCGACCCCACCGTTCGCTCCGCCCGCCCGCCCGCCCACCCGCCCCACCCCCGCTTCCCGGCCCGCCTGAGGCCGGGCGGGCGCAGGCGGGCACCAAGTTCCTGGGCCCGGAGGCTCTCCGCGGCGTCGGCGGCATCCTCATCAATCACGAGGGCAAGGTATCCCCTCCCCTCCCTCCCTCCCTCGCCCCGCGCCGCGTGATCGTTCTCGGCGCAGCGCTTTGTGAACGAGCTGGGGCGGCGCGACAACGTGACGTCGGCGATCTTCGCGCACTGCAAGCCGCTGGCCGTGTCGGCGCCGAAAGCCGCGGGCGGCACGGAGCCGCCAGTCGTAGCCTATCTCGTGCTCTCCGACGACGGCAAGGCCCGCTACGGCGCCGGCGCGATCAACTTCTACGCCTCGAAGAAGCTCTTCATCTCGTACCCCAACGCCAAGGCCTTCGCCGAGGGCGCCGGGCTCCCCGCCGAGGCCCTCGAGAAGGCCCTCGCCGAGTACTCGGCGGCGGCGGAGAGCGGCGCGGCGGACGCCTTCGGCCGCAAGGACCGCGCGGCGGCCCCGCGGCCGGACCAGCCGCTCCACGTCGCGATCATGACGCCGTCGCTGCACTACACGATGGGCGGCGTCCGCATGTCCCCCAAGACCGAGCTGCTGGCCGGCGGGAAGCCCATCCCGGGCCTCTACGGCGCCGGCGAGGTGACGGGCGGGGTGCACGGCGAGAACCGCCTCGCCGGCAACTCTCTCCTCGAGTGCTGCGTCTTCGGTCGCATCGCTGGCCGCGAGGCGGCCGCCCGCGCCAAGCTCTGAGCATCGGGCCCCGCTCCCGCCCGCCCTCATTTCTTTATCGGCTTTCTCGCTTTTCCTTGAGTTCGAGCATGTCATTAAAACCATGCATTTGATAGTGACACGTGATGTTCGCTAGCGGCTAGCTAGCAGCACATCTGTGGTCTAGGCTACCATGTACAGTTGTCCCGTCAGTCGGGACCTGCAGCTGCATTTCAGACACGACCAACGACATCTGGACTAGCCCTAGCAGCTGTTTGGCTAGCAGTGGGCCGCCGGTCGAGTCGTAAGGGCTCAGACAGATAGGCAAGTGACGTCGAAAATCGAAATCGAATACCGAAGCTCGAGATCGAAACCTAGGTCTACTTACCCTACGGGCTTAAGATCAAAAGATCAAAGGTGCGGGCCGTGCCCGGAGGCTCGCCCGTTCCCGCCACGGACTGGCCGCTAAGGAGGAGGAATGCTGCCCGAGGGGGCCGGAACCCCAACGAGCCCCTCTCAAGCAACACGGTACCTCTCAAGCAACGCTTCCAACAGTGCGCTCATGTCGTGAGGAGGCTAATTATAAGGCTAGGTCTAGTTATGTGCCGAGCGCACGCGCAGGTTGGACATGCATTGCCGATCTGTGCGTGCGGCGGCTTCGCTACTCGGGGCCTTTCAACGTGGACCTGCCGGAGCCCTTTGTAATGCAGCTGCTGCGCTCCTCCGAGTTCCAGAAAGGGCTCGGCTTGACTCAGTGAATCTCGGCGAGGTGCGCCCTTGCGCCCCCATGCGCCGCGCGCTTTCGGCGCCCTGACGCAGCGATGCTATTTGTTCGTGTTTGTTTTGACTGTGCGCATGATTGCAAGGGGGGGTCAGCTGCTCAAACCCCCCTTGCTACCCGTCGGATTGTCTGTCCTTTTGTCCAAGTCGGCTAGTTCGCAACATGGACTTTTTCCCGTCGTCGAAATGTTTTTGAAGTACCCCGCGGCCGGCCCGGCGGCCCCGGCCGGCGCCGGCGGCCGGCGCCGCAGCGCAGCTTCTACTAGGCTAGCCGCGCATTCTCAGTTCCGAAAAGTTCGTGGCATGCAATCGAGCCTGCGCGCGCGGTGGCAAACCGGCGAGCTCGAGCCTCGAGGCTTATAGCTAGCTAGCCTAGTAGCGGCGACGCCGGCGAGTAGGCGAGTGGCGAGCGAGCGGCCGCGGGCGGCCGCCGGGCCGCTTGACTTGCTGCTCACCGACCCGCCTCCCGCAGCTCCTCAGGGGCCTAGGCCTGCGCCGTCACGAAGGCCGCGCCATCACCGATCACGGAACCGCGCGCGCTGCTGCGGATCACGGGGCGGTGCCGCAGTGCGAAGCGCGCGCGGCGTGCGGCGGGACTCTCCGGACGCGGCAGAGACAAGACAGATCTAGACAGCGGTGCAGCTGCTTCGGGCGGCTGCGCGGGTCGCTGGGCGAGGCGGAGGCGGTGCGGGCCGGGCACCGGCGCGCGGCGCTCGCCGGAATTCGAAGGGGCGGAGGCGCGCGCGGCGGGCGGCTGCGCGGCTCGGCGGGCGGAGCGGAGGCGCGGCGGGCAGCTGCGCAGCTCGGCGGGCAGGGCGGATCCGGATCCCGGAGGCGCAGCGGGCGGCGGCGCGGCTCGCTGGGCGGGGCGGAGGCGCGGCGCGGCGCGCGGCGGCGCGGCTCGCTGGATCGTCGGACGGGCCCGGGGCGGAAGCGCGGCGGGCGGTGGCGCGGCTCGTCGGGCGGCGGCGCGCCTCGCCGGGCAGGCTGGGGCGCAGCGGGCGGCGGCGCAGCTCGCCAGGCGAGGCGGGAGGCGCGGCGGGCGGCGGCAGCCTCGCCTGGCGGGGCGGAGGCTCGGCGGGCGGCGGCGCGGCTTGCGGGGCGGAGGCACTAGCGCCGGAGGTGCGAGCTGTTCGAAGTCGAGCTACGCATAGCGAGCGCTAGTTGCAGGACGAACAGATAGCTTTAAATGGACACTGTTCATTTAATTTAGACCCCACTTTGCACATCCTGAGACGAGCAGGGGGGGGGGCGAGTCGAAGACCTAGTATAATTACCCCCGCCGCTGCTGCCTTGCTCCCCGCTGGCGCGCCCGCCATGCCCATCGTCGACGTCCTATAGCTAACTCCAAACCGCGCCAGCCTGCCCTTGCAGCTGCAGCTGCAGTGAGACTTTCGCGCCGGCGCATACGCGTCTATGTCTTAGGGTTGAACTTGACAAAGTTAGCCCCGCATTCAGTGAATTGAAACCGTCCATATTCGAGTTCATACCCGACCCGGCCCGGCCTCCCACGATTCAGAGATTCGTATGCTGGGGGCCTGGGTCTACTAGGCAATTGGCATGCTGGTTCGAAAACAATTCAGGTTTGTGCTACCTACGCTTGGATTATGCGGTTTTCTACGCTACTGAAGCTTGGAAGGATACACGGGATGCCGCAGTGCGGCGAGAAGGCCGCCGCGCGATCAGACGCCGGCGACGCAGCCGGCGGGCCCGCGGACGTTGAGGCCGAAGCTGCCCGAGGCGGCGCCGTACCCCTCCACGAGGAGGTAGTACACGCCGGGGGCGAGGGAGGCCGAGATGGTGCTCGGCTCGAAGGGCGCGACGTCCGTCAGGCACACCGGCCCGTCGTCATTCGCCGACACTGCGCCGCGAATCAGGGGATCGAAGCACGAAAAGGGCGCGAAAACGGTCTCAGGGCGCACCGAGCCTGCCTTCGTAGACGGACTTGCACGATGAGTCGAAGTCGGCCGGGCAGCCATTGTAGAGGCGAAGGTACGTGTCGAAGTTCGTCGCGCCGGAGCAGAGGTCGAAGCTGCGCGGCGGGCTCTCAGCGGGCGGGGCGGGCGGGAAGGGGCCCGGGGCGCACGTGTAGGTGCCGGGAGTAGTCACGTTGAAGCGGTACAGGACGTCTCCGGAGGGGTTCGTCCCCACAATGTTGCTTGCGCCCGCGTTCGTCCCGACGCGGTTCTGCGCGCCGAGCCGGTGGGCGGCGGCCCACGAGGGGTGGGCGGGGGGCTCTCGGGCGGGCGCACGGTGACACTGCAGGGGCTCAGGGTCGGGACGGAGCTGCACATCGTGTTGTACGAGAGCGAGACTGCGCGGGAGGTCGGCGGTGGCGGGGGAAAGGCCGCGCGCGGGGCTGCCAGGCACCGCCGCAGGAGGCCGGGTCCTGGATGCTCAAGCCGTAAGAGCCGGTGGCGTTGCCGTACCCCGACACGACCGCGAAGTACCTGGCGGGCGTGAGGTCACGCATGAACGCAGCGGAAGAGACGGGGCCAGGCACCAGCCAGAGGTGAGGAAGAGGCTGAGCTCGGACGGGGAATACACGGCCCGCGAGAGGGAGCAGACCGGGCCATCGTCTGGCGCGCGCGGTCGTTGGGATCGGGGCGGACGGCCGCACCCGGAAGCGATGGGAGGCTGGCGTGCGCACCGTTGAAAGCCATCTGCTTGGAGCCGGAGAGCGCCGGGCAGGTCTTGTACACGCGGAGCGTCGCGTCGTAGTCCGTGGTCGAGGAGCAGAGGGAGAGGCGGACGGTGCCGGAGCGGCGGACGTTGAAATAGTACGTCACGTCGCCCGCCTTGCCGCCCGTGACGCTCGGCATGCCGACGCTGCTGCCGCGGAAGTTCGTCGTGAAGCACGTGTCGACCTGCGTCACGTCCGCGTTCGAGCAGGAGCTCAGCAGGGCGCAGCTTGAGCCGACCCAGCCTGCGCCCGTGCAAAAGTGAGGACGGCCGGGAACCTCGGGGCCTGGGAGAGAGCGGGGCGCACCGGGGTTGCAGTCGCACTTTCCGTAGGCGCAGACGCCCTGCTGGACGTAGTTGTTGCTGCTGCAGTTGTTCGGGCAGGGGTACGAGCACGGGCCGGTCGCTGCGGGCCGGGCGGTCAAGGAGGCGGGCGCCAACGCCTCTGCAGGGCGAGGCACCGGCCGGCAGGGACGACTCGAGGGCATAGTTGACGACGCCGCGGGCGGTGAGCATGCGGTTCGGCGTGCCCCTGCGAGCGCCGTAAGAGCGCAGAGGCGGGCGCCGGAGAGGGCGAGCCGCACGCGGGGAGGTTCTGGACGATGTTCTTGATCGAGGCGCTGACGATAGCGTTGACGAGCTCGGAGGGCCGCGCAGTGGGGTACAGCTCCAGGTAGACCGCTGCGGACGGCGCTCATGATCAGATCTAGAGGCCGGCGGTGGGAGGGACGACGGGCGGCGGACCGATGGATCCAGTGACGTGCGGGGTAGCCATTGAAGAGCCCCACTGGTACGAGGTGGCCGTGAGCGAGCTGCCGACCCAGGTGGAGAGGACTGCGGGGCGGTCCGGAGTCAAGGAAATGCTTCAATTGCGCGATGAAGGCGCGCACTGCTGGAGCCGGGGGCGAAAACATCGACGCAGGCGCCGTAGTTGCTGTAGGACGCGCGGCCGTCCAGTGGGTTGGGGGCGTCCGTCGCGCCGACCGTCAGGGCCGCTGGCGCAGAGGCCGGCGAGTACTGGCAGGCATCTGGGCGGGGCATGAGGAATCAGACCTTGACGCCGCTCTGCCCGATTCCTAGAGAAGACATGCGCACCGGCATTCGCGTTGCCGGCGCCAGCGACCACTTGAATGCCGGCGGCGACAGTGCTGCGCCGCAAACTGCGGTCAGGCACCGCGCGGAGGACGTGAGGCAAGGCTGGGCGGACTTGGTGACGGCGTCGTTCCTGCGCCGCAAACTGCAGTAAGACACCGTGCGGAGGCGACGCGAGGCAAGGCTGGGCGGACATAGCCTGGAAGTAGCCGCCGGCGACCGAGAGGTTGATGACCGCCGGGCGCTTGCCGTTCTTCACGACCCAGTCAAGCGCGTCGATCAGCGCCGAGTACTGTCCCAGCGCCCGTGAGCAGAGGCAGCGCAGAGAAGAAGAAACGAGCTCGAACCGTGGTTCCTCCGGTGCAGCTGACAGCGCGGACGGACCAGACATTCACTTTCTTGGCGACTCCGTACGTGGACGAGCCCAAGATGCCCGCCACGCTGCGCAAAAGATGATAAACCGGAAAGTTCGGCGCAAAACAAGAACACAATTCGCGGGACGCACTGGGTGCCGTGGCCGTGACAGTCGTACGCGTACGAGGCTCCGGTGCCGCCTTGATTGTCGTACGCGCGGAACTGATCAAGAGAGGGTGAGAACATGCGAAGTAACGCTCGCGGGGAGGGCAAGCCAGACCGCGCGGCCGCCGAAATCAACGTGGTCGACCTGAGGAACTGATTAGAAAATAATTCCGAAGCGGAACGCCCACATAAATCACGCGCCGTCACGCCCGTGTCGATAACGTAAGCGTTGACGCCGCAGCCGGTCGCGTTGTAGATGTACGAGCTGTCCAGCGGAAGCGCCGTCTGGTCTGCGAGAAGGAACGAAAAGAGTGAGGACCGGGGCGAAACGCCGAGATCAAATTAGAGCGGAAGAGAGCAATCCACACCGATGCGGTCGAGCCCCCAGTTGCCCGGCGACCGTTGCAGGAACGCGGAAATGGAAAGGGCCTGGTCGCAGGCAATGTAGTTCACGTACGAAGAGCGCTGGAGCGCGTCAATGGCATACGGGCTCAACCTGTGCAGCAAACGAATGCTCAACGCTTTGAGCAGATACATGCAGGACAGCGAGCGACGCACACGCCGGAGAAGCCGTTGATCGCGGAGCCGTACTTGAACTTGACCTCGGGCGCGACGTCGTTCGGCCGCTTTTCATCGGCCTTGACCGAGTAGATCATGTTCACGGCGCTGATGTGGGCCTGTGAAGCAGCCGAGTCAGGCGCACAGCGACGAGAGCGCAAATTTGATCTCACCGACACGGCGGCAGGAGAGGCGTCATTCTGCATCACCTGTGCGCGAAATCAATCGAAGGAGAGGTTTTGTAATTAAACATAAGCGCCCAAAGCCCCGCGCACGACGACCCAGCTCCCTGCGAAAATTTGAACTCCGTCAGCCGGGCATGGCGAATCTCGCCAGGGAGCGCGCGAACCGGGGATGCAGGCCGCGGAATCGGACTCTGCCAGCACCGTCGCCCGCTTCGGGGTGTTCGGGTCCGTGATCTCTTCGAAGAGCTGGGAAACGTTGAATGGCGCCGAGCCGGCGCCCGGAACGAGCAGGATCGTAGCGTCTGGCTCATCCTGAGCGCAGGCCGTGATGCTGGCTGAAAGGAAGACCGCCAGGAAGGCGAGGAGCGGGAGGGACACCGCCGGTCTCATTTTCGCAATCGGAAAATTGTGTACCGCAACTCGGGGGGTACGGCGCAAATATTCCACATCGCGGGCGGCCCGATGGAGGCAGCCCCGAGCGTGGCGACCTGCATGCGCATACGCTGCGCAATCAGGAAGAGGCGCGGCGCTGGCGCGCCTGGGACGCGGCACAGCTGCGGGGGAAAGTGCGCTGGCTCCCTCGGAGATCTAGAACATCGCCGTCGACGGCACGGACTGCGGTGCTGGCAGCGGCGCGCGGCGAGCGCGGCCTGTGGGGACGCTTGCGAGTCGCGGTGGTCACACACGTGCACTCGAGAGCTTTTCAGAACCTGCGCACTGCGCACTGCGGTGGCTCGGGATGATAAGCCATAGCAGACGTGCGGCCCTGCGCATGCTGGGCCTGATTCATGATGAGGGGGCCCGCTTAGCGACGCCGGCCGCACCAAGTCGTTGAGCTCCGAGGCTCTTTGTTCGCTTTGGGGTTGCACAACTTGCGAGCAGACTGCTGGTCACACTGGCCATGGCCTCCGCGCGCGCTGTGGCGGGTTCCCGGGCCCAATGGCGCACCACGGCTCGCCTATCGTCCGTCGGACCGGAGGTTGCCGCCGCATCAGGCGCTGAGCGCCAGCTCTGAGGTCAACGCGGTACCCCGGCGAGCAAAAAAAGCCAACAGTTGGCCGCGCAACCGCTTGCTGCCATGTCTGAGGCAGCGGCGATGTTCAAGGCAAGATGGGGGCGCAACAAGTCCACGAAATTCAAGGAGTCTGCCTCGTCAATAAAGCCGGCATCGCGCCGATACATCGCACAGCCAGCAATCGGCACGCAGAGCCCTCGTACGGGAGATGCCTGCAACATACAGGACGATGCTATGCTGCAAGCAGAGCTAAGGCTTAGGCTAGCCGCAGTGAACAGCAAGGTCGAGGTGCGCGGTCGCCGGCCGGTTCAGGCGCGGCCTCACCACGCGGCCCCAGGATCTCATGGACGACTATGACGCGTTCCGGCGGCGTCGCCTCTACGACGCTATGGATGCGGCAGAGACGGCGGGGCAGCGCGATCCGGACAAGCTGCTGGAGCTGGAGAAGGTCATCGCAGAGACCAAGCCCGAGTTAGAGTCTGGAGCGGTGCGCGGAGTCCTGGTGTCTTGAAAGCGCTCCAGAGCCAGCAGCTAAGCTTGCGCCCGCCCCCGCCCCGGCCCCGCAGATTCGAGGCATCGTAGACGTGCGGCCGCGCTCGGGCTCAGCGCGTGCCAGCCGCCGACGCCACCGCCCGCAGGACTTTCAGCGCGTTGCGGACGACAGGGAGTTCCTCCTCTCGCACGTGTACAAGTGGTTCTCGAAGCACGAGGCGCGCCCCGGCCCCACGACCGCGCGCCGATTCGGGCCCGCGTGCTGACGCCGCCGGCGCGGGCACAGGAGGACGATGAGAAGAGCCTGGACGGGGATCGTGAGCACGAGCTAGAGGCGGGAATCATGGCCCCCGAAACCTTCACGGTCGACTTCATGGGCTTCGAGCGCGCCCGGCAGCAGAAGTGACCGACACCGTCCTCGCGCATCTCGCCCGCCGGCGCCGTCCTCAGGCCCCGCGCGCGCGTGCAGGCGGGAAGAGCTCAAGACGCTGCACGACCAGGAGCTGCTGAATATCCTTCGACCGCCCCGCGCCTCCGCCGGCGCCCCGCGCCCCGCGCCCCTCGCCGCCACCTTGACGCGCGCCGGCCGCACTGCTGGAGAGGCGGCTGCTGAAGGTGATGACGGAGGGAGGGCCGCAGACGCCGGCGCCGAACCTGGACGCGCTGGAGGAGCTGAAGGAGGAGTTCCGGGCGGCCAAGAAGCAGGTCCAGGAGGCCGAGCTCCGCATGCTCGACATCAAGATGCAGTTCGAGGCGCGCCCGCCCGCCTGCTTTGCGCGCGTTACATCCAGGCGCGCAGCGCGACTCACGTGCGCGGGGCGGGGGGCACAGACGAAGGAGAAGGAGCTGGAGACGCGGGGCCGGGAGCTGGACTCGCTCCGGGTACAGCTTCTTCAACGGGACAAGGCGCGTGGGGCCAGAGCCGGGGCTGGTGCCGGGAGGAGTACGCAGAGAACGGTCGGCTGAGGCGGGGCGGGGCGGGGCGGGGCGCACAGGAGCTGGAGCAGAAGGACCAGAAGCTGGAAGAGGCGCGGCAGCGGATGGAGGCCCTGAAGGACCGCGCCCGCGACTGTGCGCCCCACTTGCTTGGCTCTCCTCTCTATCGTGACTCCAACTGATCGCCGCGCTCGGGCGCAGACTCGACGGCGCGGGACACGGAGGAGCGGGCGAAGAAGGAGATGACGGACCGGCTGGAGCGGGCGATCGCGACGGCGAACCGCACGGAGGCGGACCTGCTCGCAGCCCGCAAGGCCGCGCAGGAGGCCGAGGATCGCGAGGCGAGGCTCAAGGGCGAGCTGGCGGAGGCGGCGGGGGCGCTGGAGCGGGAGCAGCGGCTGCGGGCGCAGCGCGAGGAGGACCTCGCGGGCCGGGACACAATCGTGAGGCACCTCAAGGCCCAGATCGAGGAGCTCTCCTCCGAGGGCCGCGCCGCCGAGGCCCGGGCGGCGCGGGCGGCGGAGGAGGCGGCGCGCGAGGCGGCGGCGGCGCGCGAGGCGGCGGCGCACCAGTGCGACCACGCGGAGGAGATCGGCGCCATGCGGGAGCTCCTCGCCCAGGCGAGCCCCCTGCTCTGCTCTCTCCGCGTTCGGCTCTGATGAGGGGCGGGGGGCGCAGCTGCAAGGGCGGCTGCGCGACGCGAAGCGGGACGTCAGGGAGGCCGCCATCGCCTCCGAGCGGGCGCGCGCTCCCCGCCGCTTCCGGCACCCCCGCAGCTCACCCTCGCGCCCCGCGCAGGCCTTCCGCGGCTCCGTCGCGTCGACTCCGGCGGGCGGGGCCACCCCGCGGGCCGTTTCGCCCGTCCCCGAGCACGGGCACGAGGAGGAGCGGGCGGCCCCGGCCCCAGCTCCGGCTGAGGCGGGCGAGGCGGAAGCGGGGGCGCTCGTGGCGACGCCGCCGCGGGGGCAGGCGGGCGAGGAGCGGCGCGGGGCCTCATGAAGGTCCGCGGCAACTCGTTCCGCAAGCCGGCCTCATCGGGCGCAAGCTTCGGGGCCAAGCCGGCGCCAGCTGCGGCGGCCGCGGCGGCCGTCGCCGCCGCCCCTCCGCCTCGGCGCCGGGGACGCCGACATCGGCGCCGGTGACGGCCCCCCCGTCGATGCCCCTCTCGCCCCTCAACGTCGGCGGCGCCATCGCCGCCCTCCGGAACGAGGTGCGGTCCCGGCAAGCGCAAGGCGTGGCCGGCGGCGGAGGGGCCGACGCGGGGGGCAGATCGAGGCGACGTCGGAGGCGGCGGTGCGGATGGAGGCGGCGGCCGGGGACCTCGAGCTCGAGGCGACGCGGGGCGAGCTCAAGGCGGCCCTCAAGCGCGAGCGCGCCGCCCAGCGCGCCGCCCAGGAGAGCGTGCGCCTGGCCGGCGAGCTCCGCTCCCAGCTCGAGGCGGCGGCGGCGGAAGCGCAGGGGAAGGAGGAGGCGGCGCAGGACGCGCTCTTCCGCCTCGAGCTGGCGCAGGCGGAGCTCGCCAAGGTCGAGGAGCTGCAGAAGGTCCTCGCCGAGCGCGAGGCGACCGTCGGCGAGCTCCGCGCCCTCGTCCAGCAGCTGCGCGAGTCGTCGGCGGGGGACCAGCGCCGCATCGAGGAGCTGCTGGCGGCGGGGGCGCGCATGCAGGCCGAGGCGCGGGAGCAGGCGGTGGAGATCCGGGGGGGACCCAAGGAGGAGGCCCTCCCCAAGATCGAGCGCTTCCTGAAGCGCATGGAGGAGACGAACAAGGTGACGGCGGAGCGCTGGGAGGCCAAGAAGGGCCTCATCCTGCAGGAGACGCGCCGCCGCCTCGAGGCGCTCCTCGTCGTGGTCGACAAGGAGCAGGACCGGGCCAAGACCCTCACGCAGATCGCCTCGCTCATCGACACGCAGGCCGCCGCCCGCCGCGTCGCCGCCAACGGCCGCGGCGTCGGCCTCTTCGTCCCCAAGCTCCAGACCGCCGTCGCCGCGGCGCTCGCCGAAGCGGCCCAGCGCGCCGCGCTCGCCGCCTCCGACCGGGCGCAGACGGAGCGCGCCCCGCCGCGCGGCGCCGCCGCCGCGCGGGAACGCTTCACGTGGAGCCCGCCCGAGCGGCGACCCAACTCGGCGTGCGTCGCGCCCCCTTTCCTCCCCCGCCACGAGCGGGCCCGGCGCGACTCATTCCGATCGCAGGGTGCTGGGGCCGCCGGTGCGGCGGGCCGTCCTCGAGCTCGAGCTCACGGGGGCGCCCCGCACCGCCCCGGGCCTCCCCGTCGCCCTGCCCCCCGCCCGCGGCGCCTTCGACGGGCTCGCCCCCGGCACCGCCCCTCGGGGGTCCTCCGCCCGCCTCGGCCCCGGGCTCCCACGGGGCCGGCCACAGCCTCGCCCCCCCTCCTTCCGCCGTCGCTACAGCGGCTCCGAAGAGTCCGCCGCCCGCCCGCCCCGCGCCCCCTCTGGGGCGCCATTCCAAGCGCCGGCGCTGACGCTCGCCCGCGCAGGAGCGGCAACGAGAGCGGCGGCGGCGGCGGCGGCGGCCTCGGCGGGCTGGCGCGGCCGCTCTCTGGCTCCGTGACGGATGGAGAGGCGTTCTTCCGCCGCCCCGCGGGGCGTCCGCACCAGCGGACACCGGGGGAGGGCGGCACCCGTGGCTCGCCCACCCGCCGCCCGCCGCTCGCCATAGGCGCCGGCGCGGGGCCCCTCCGGCGGAGCGCCCCGGAATCAGTTGGGGGCGAGGGTCCGCCCCTCGGCCTTCCCAGCGCCCGCTTCGAGCACTCGCGCGGCTCCCTCCCCTCCGCCAGCCGCGGCCGCCACTCTGCCCGCCCCGCCCACACCCCCGTCTACCTCCTCAGCTAGCGCCCCTCCCCGCGCCTCCCCCGGGGCTGCCGGGCGCGGTCGCCTACGGGCTCGGCCTCCCGCCTGACACGCCTCCGTTTATTGTCAAGTTGTAGATTACCGAATAATTTACTAAATACTAAGAACTCTTATTCCTCTTTCGCTAGCTAGCTACCTCCCATGCAGGCTCCCCCCCTCGAGCGCTCCGTAGACCTCTAAAGAAATTTCTCTCTAGCTCGCGAATTTTCCCTCAAATTCTTACTTCCAAGCTCCGTGCATTTCAGACACGACCAACGACATCTGGACTAGCCCTAGTAGCTGTTTGGCTAGCAGTGGGCCGCCGGTCGAATCCATGGGCTCAGTCAGATGGGCAAGCGACGTCGAAAATCGAAATCGAATACCGAAGCTCGAGATCGAAACCCTAGGTCTACTTGCCCTACGTGCTTAAGATCGGAAGATCAGAGGTGCGGGCCGTGCCCGGAGGCTCGCCCGTTCCCGCCACGGACTGGCCGCTAAGGGAGAGGAATACTGCCCCGGACCGGGACACCGGTACCGGGCCTCCCCCGCTCCCGAAGGTGCGTAAGGTGGAGCCGCATCGCGCCGCGTCGGATCGAAGCTGGGGTGCTGGGGCCATCGCAATCCGTGCGGATCGCCTGCGCGACGCCGCGCGCGAGATCAAATTAATTAGAGAAAACACGCGAAATCGAAGACGAAGGGCCAGATCGCGCGAGAGCGGGGCGAGGGCCAGATCGCGCGAGAGCGGGGCGAGGCGAGCGCTAGCATACGTGCGCTAGCGGGGGTCGTGCTCGTTTGTATCGCAGCACGCGCGCTTTCGTGCGGCGCACCGTGTTCATTCCTGGTCGTTCGCGGGAGGCTGGCCGTGCGGGGCGTGAGCGGGGTTGAAAGGCGCGGTGCGCGGGGAGGCTCACTGTAGCGCTGTTTTCCGGCGTGGTCGGCGTAGCCTGCTCGCGCAGGGCCCTGCAGCTGTCCGTTCTACGGGCGTGAAGGGGTACTGCAATCGTGAATCGTCCAACTTTCGTCCAACTTTCGTCCAACTTTCGTCCAGCTTTCGTCCAACTTTCGTCCAACTTTCGTCCAACTTTCGTCCAACTTTCGTCCAACTTAAGCTTCCGTCCAAGTACTAGTGCCAGTCGACGTCGTAATCCGGGTGCCCGACGATGAGGTGGGCGGGGGGCTCGCGTCAGCTCCACACTGCTGAAGCTAGGGGAGCTCGAGATCTAGATCTAGATATCGATCTAGAGTCGAGCTCGAGCTCGACGCCCTGTACGTATACATGTATATATGCATGTATACGTGCGTACAGCGCTAGCTATATATATATAGCTATATATATATATAGAGCTCGAGCTCGAGCTCGAAGGCGCCGCAGCGCTGATTGATATTCACGTGATATTCATCGGAATAGCTAGCCAGACAAGCTCCGTGAAATGAGACCAGCCAGGTCTCTCATTCTCGCCGTGCTCCTCGCTGCAGCTGCAGTTTGCAGTTTAGCGGGCCATGGCCAGCTGCAGGCGGGGCCAGCCCCCGCGAAGGCGGCGCCCAGCGGCGGCGGAGATCTCGAAGACACGCTGGGCAGCGAGGACACGCCCGTCCAAGCGCGTGTGGAGCTCAACTCCGAGCGCTTGTGTCTTCCGGGTGCACATCATGATCAGTCCTTTCCTCTCGCCGGATCATGACGTGACTCGCCGAGTCGCGATGTCTGTCTAGATCGCTGGATCGTCGTTCGTGGAACTCTCGAGTCTCCTGCGCGTGTGTCTAATGGTGTTCGCAGGTCTTCAAGCCCGCAGCCTCTGATTTGGACATCAGCGTGAGCGTTTTTCGCGCGAATTTCACGTCTTGTCGCGAAACTCAAATCCCGCTTCGCAGGCGCACATCGATGCAATCAAGCGGATCGTTTCCCGCCCGGTGCTCACGAAGGGGAGCGCTAGCTACGCAGACAGCGTGCCTCCGGAGATCCTCTTCCGCTTTACGCGTGGTTTTGCAAGCCGGTGAGCTTTGTAATTGTAAAACAAAAACTGATTACTCTTCTCATAATCTTGACATATATAGTTCTCACATGTGGTCAGGTTGGGCCCTATCGCCGTGCTTGCCCTCCAGCGGTCGAGCCTGGTGAGCTGGATCGAGTGCGATCAGCCAGCGTCGGTGTACGAGGTCGCCCAGCCCATCGGGAACGAGACGGCGAACGTCACCGCTTTTTTGCAGTCCGTCCCTGCAGTCATCTACCGCTCGAACTGGGGCCTCGATCGCATCGGCACGCACGAGGCCCTTGAATTTGATCTATTTATCGCGGCCCTCTGATTCTGATTGCGCCGAGCAGACCAGCTTTTTCCGCCCCTGGACCAGCAGTACGTCTACAACGCGACCGGCTGCGGCGTCAACGCGTACGTCATCGACACGGGCGTCGCGGTGTGTATGTGCATGCGTGACGAATATTCCAGCATCATGATCATTATCAGCCGCGCGGTCTAATTTTGCACTCAGGTCGATCACGGGGACTTTCAAGGCCGCGCGGTGGGGCTTCATTCCCGATCCGCCGTCTTTCCTGTCGGCCCCGCCCTTGACTTATATTTACTTTTAAATTTGCGCAGTTTCGCGCTTACGACAATCAGGGCGGCTCTGGTTTTGCCTACGCGTACGACTGCCACGGTCACGGAACCCAGTGCGCATGCGTCCCGGCCCCGCAAATTTCGCTTTTCCGCGCGAAACACGCCGGCCCATCCTTTATGGCGCAGCGTGGCGGGCATCCTAGGCTCGACCACGTACGGCGTCGCAAAGCGGGTCACGCTCTGGTCCGTCCGCGCCGTCGGCTGCGGCGGAACAACCTCGGTGCCGTTGATTGCTATCGGTATCGCCGCAACGGCGCGCGGCGCCGCCCGCTGCTTCCCGTCTAAGATGGAGCCGTGTGTGCAGGTGGCGGCGCTGATTGACGGGATTTCGTGGGTGGCGCGGAACGGCCGGCGCCCCGCCGTCATCAACATTTCCGTCGTCTCGGGCTACTCCGCCGCCCTCAACGAGTACACCGCCTGGTCCGCTCCGCCATCACATGCATCCAGGGGAGCGGAGGGGGCCGTGATCGGAGGTGCCGAACAGGGCCGTCGCGTCGGGGATCGCGGTGGTCGTCGGCGCCGGCAACTCGAACAAGGACGCCTGCAGCCGCTCTCCCGCCTCCGCCGCGGCCGCCATCACCGTGGGGGGCACCGACCGGCCCGACCCCTGGGACGGCAAGGCCCTCTACAGCAACTACGGGCCCTGCGTCGACGTCTTCGCTCCCGGCACGGACAGCGCGCCCTTCTCTCCTTTGTTCTTAAGCAAAGTTAACAGTCCTTTAGATCTAGATGTCACGAACTGACTCCGAGCTCATGATCACGAGCAGTCCTCTCGCTGGCGCCTGGCCCGGCGCGCACCGAAGTCGCGTACAAGTCGGGCACCTCCATGGCCACGCCGCACGTGGCCGGCGCCGTCGGTGCTCCGATCCCTTCGCCTCACGGTCGACTCGAAGCCGTAGTCACCGAGCCTCTTGCCCGCCTCAGCGACGTACCTGGAGCTGTACCCCGCGGCGTCGCCGGCGGAGGTCGCCCGCGCCGTCGTCGCCGCGTCGGCCGTCAACGTCATCCTCGGCCTCCCCGCGTCCGCCCCGGGCCCCGCCCCGGCACCCCGCGCTCTTGAGCTCACGGCCGGGCTCTCGCAGGGGCACGCCCAACCGGCTGCTCTCCACGCGCGGTATTGTGAACTACAACCTCCCCTCCGCCCTACCCGCCGGTCCGCCCCGCCCCGGCCTCCTCCTTTTCTCCTGATCTGTTCGACTGATCGCGACGTCGACCCTTCGCCGGCTGCAGCGACGGGCGCGTGCGCGTACGAGTGCCCTGAGAACTGCAGCAGCACGCCCTCGGTCCAGCAGGGCGTCTGCGCCTTCGGGAAGTGCGTCTGCAGCACGGGGTGGACGGGCGCGGCCTGCGGCACCCTCGCCTTCTGCGGAGTCGAGGCGGCGCAGCTCGACGTGTGCGAGGCTGCCGGGGTGCGGGGGAGCACGGCGGGCGGGGAGGCGACGTTCTACTTCCGCGTCCGCTCGACGGGCAACGTCCGCCTCTCCCTCTGCTCGCGCGCCACCGACCACGACGCGAGCCTCCGAGTCTTCCGCAACTGCCCCGCCCCCCCGCCCCGCAACAAGGCCCTCGCCTACAGCGGTCCGCCCCCCCGGCCCCGTTTGCAGCTGCACCTCGCCCCAGCCGCTCGCGACTCTGGCCGCTTCGCGCACAGCGGCTGGGGAGGGTCCGATGTGCGGGGCGGGGCGCTCGCCCTCCAGCCCCCCCGAGCTCAACCTGTACCTGGCGCCGGGCTGGCGAGCCGCCTCTCCCCCTCGCCCTCTTGCGCTCTCTTACGTTGCGAGGCTCGCAGGTACTTTGCCGTGGTGGCGGGCCTGCGGGGCGCCCGCGGCTCGTTCGGCCTCTCCCTCCAGAGCCCCGCCTCCTGCGGCCGTGCGCCCCGCCCGTCGCCTCGCCTCGCCCACGCCTCCTGCGCGCCTGACGCGGGCGGCGGGCGGCGCGCAGCGTCAGGGGTGCTCGAGCTGCAGTACTCGCAGCTCTGCGCCAACGTCCCCGCCATCAGCGCCTGCTCGGCCGTGCGCCGCCCCCCTCCTCCCGTCCCTCTCCCACCAGGATCCCCCCGGAACGTTGACGAATTCGAACCGCCTCAGAGCGTGAACGGGAGCACGGCGGGGGTACCCCCCATGGTCGGCACGAACCCCTCGGGGGGCCTCGTCTACCGCCTCGACGTTGCCGTACCCGGGCTCCACGCGTGCGCCCCGCGCCCCGTACCCCCTCGCCTTCTCCTCCGGATCTGACCGGCACGCCGTGGACCGGCCACGGCCAGGTTCGACCTGTGCTCCCCAGCGACGACCTTCGACACGAACCTGGCCCTCTTCGCCTCGTGCCCCATGGGCCTGGCGGACCCCCTCGCCAGCCTCCGTCCGTGCTGTCCTTCCCTCCCCTTCCCGCCCCCTGCTTAATGCGCCGCGCCTTGCTTTCCTTCGATCTGCAGTGGCCGCGAACGACGACGGGCCGCCCTGCCGCGTGCACGGTGCCCCGCCGGCCTCGCAGCCCAGCGCCCTCTCCGCCGTGCTCCAGCCCGGCGTGTACTACCTCCTCGTGGAGGGGTACGGCGCCGCCTCGGGCAGCTTCGGCCTCAACGTCCGCGGGCCCGCCGGCTGCGTCCCGTGATCTGAGCACGTGCTCCGCTGCGGTGTCCCCGACGCGTTTGTATATACGTAAACAGCATAGCAAGCTAGCTGAACCCGCGCCTGGCCCTCGCTCGAGCTCGCGACCGTAGGAACCGTATTTGCATTCTCTCCAAGGCAAAGATGTAGTCTGTACAAGACGCCTCGGCGCGGGTCTCGGGAGGCCGCGGCCGCACGGCGGGGCCGGCCCGTCAGTTAGCCGATCTTGCCAAGACCGCTGGCCTCCTGCGGGCGGGGCGGGTGAGCCGGGGCCGGAAAAGGAGGGCGCGCGGGCGGCACGGCACGGCACGCACGTTCCTAGGACGGGGAAGGCACAGGGGAAGGGCCGGGAAAGTTAGTGCGGCGCATGCGAACGAATCGAACGAAGCGCGGGCTCACTCCCAGGGGTACACGAGCCACGTCGCGTCGGTCTCCTGCGCCGGCGGGGAGCTCGGCGGAAGGCGAGCGACAGAAAACTACGAGAGAGCGGCGCACGCGGGCGAAGAAGTCGGGCTTGTCGTCGGGGAACTTGCTCTCGGTGGACTTCCAGTGGAGGACGGCGACGGTGACGGAGGAGGCGCCGGCGCGGAGGACGCGGTCCTTCACCGCCATGATCGTCGAGCCCGTGTCCCAGCAGTCGTCCACCAGCAGCACCTTCTTCCCCTCGAAGATCACGTCGCTGCGCCCCCGCGGCGCGCCCGAGGCAACGATCAGCGGCGCGGCGGCCAAGGGCGAGGGCGGGGGCGTGGGGAGGCGGCAGCGCACTTCGGGAACTGAAGGAAGGCGGGCGTCTCGAGCGTCAGGCCCGCCGCGTTGCCCGTGTAGAACATCACCTGCCGGCGGCGTGTCGGCGGCGGGGCCGGGGGCGCGGGGCGCGGCGCGGCCGGGCGCGGCCGCACCGACGCGGTGAGGCACTGGCGCAGCTCAAGCGCCTCGCTGACAAGGCACCCGGGCACCATGCCTGCAGGACAGAGTCGGGAACAGTCTGCGCGAGTTGATGCGGTGTGGATTCGGACCGCCGCGGGTGATGGCCAGAAGCAGGTCGTACGTCCGACGCGCGGAGTTGCCGTGCAAGCTCTCCTTCAGCTGTTGCACGACGTCGCCAGCTAGCTGCGTGACCTGCGGGCGGGGGCCTCGAACGGGCCCTGGTAAGTCGTTCCGCAAAAGGACGCGGACCTCGTCCCAGCTTATGACAAGACGCTTGTCCTCATCGAGCACATCGTCATCGGAGATGACTTCCGCCTGCGCGTCGCCTGGAACGATCGGGGGCGATCAGTCTTCGATCCTGTGCACACGTCCCGAGGGTCGCTGCTCTCACTCTGGCCAGTGATCGTCAGGCGTTCGGCACGCCGCCGAACTTCAGTGTCGTTCTGAGAGGGTCGTAGTCCACGGTGCCGTCCCAGCCAGACGCACTGCGCGTACGTGGGCCCGCGTCACACGCGGGACGTCACTGGCCAGACAGTAGTCACGCGTACCGTCGCGGAACCGTGAAACGTGGATCGCACGGCTCCGGGGGCACGGGCAACGGTGCTCGACTCCCGGTGAGCTGGGGCAGACAGCGAAGAAATATGGGTCGTCTCTAAGCCCACGAAAGGGGCAGGGGCCCTGGCGAGGAGGGCGGCGTTCGCGAAAGCCATTGCCTGGGGGTACTGCAGAATTGCGTGGGGGTATAGGACACACAACACACCTCGACTTGTTCCGCAAGCCACGCGGCCGCAATCTTGAATCTTTAACGCGGGGCTTGACGTTGGTACAACAGGCGAGAAATCAGCCGTCTGGTTTCGGTGCCCGCTGTCCTTACGCGTGCGTTTTCATTCAGAACGAGAATGGCGTCGACGTCGTTCGTAGCAGCCGTACCGTTGCCGACCGGGCGCCCTGCAGAACCTCGGCGGGTGAGTCTGCGTCCCCGCGCGTGCCGAAAAGCCGGCGGCGGCGCGCGGAGGCGTGCTGTAGAGTTCTGATCGAGCTTCAGGCGACGCTCCTGCGGCCGGCGGTGGCGCGGAAGCTGCGGCGGGCAGCGCCGGCGCACCCGCGGCCGCATCGCGCCGGCGGCGCCCCCCGCCTGCCCGCCATCGAGGCGGCAGACAACAATTCGATTACCGGAACGCCGACGATCACTTGGAGCGACCCGCCGGCGGATCCCATGGATCCTTTCGGCAAGCGCGGCCCGCGCATCGAGGAGGGCGTCGCCCCGGGCAGCGTCGCCGTGCTGGGGAAGGCGAGCGCCGGCCACTCCTTCGCCTGCAGAGCCCCGGCGGCGACTCGCTGACCTCGGCTCGCAGTTCGACGCGCTGCACAGGGGCCACCGCTCGCTGGCCTCGCGGGCGGCCGACGTCGGGAACCCCGTCCTCTTGAGCTTCAACCAGATGGCGCGCCCCCTCGGCTTCCGCTCTGCGCTGCCGACTCGCTGACTCGCCCGGCGACGCGGGGCAGGCGGCCGTGCTGGGCTGGGAGGGCCGCCTCCCCTTCGTGGCCCCCGCCGACCGCCACCGCGTCCTCTCCGGCTGGGCCGCCCTCGTCAACGTCCGCAAACCCCCCGCCCCCGCCTGCAGCCTCCGCACGAGCCCGCTGACGCCGCCCTCGCCCCCGCAGAGGCCGGTGGGGTACCTCACCCTGCCCTTCGGCCAGATCCGCGAGATGCAGGTGCGCCCGTGCCCTCCTGGCCGGCCCGCCCCGAGGCCCGAGTTCTCCCGTACTCCAGCCGCGGGATTTCGTTGGGCTCCTGCGGGACATGGGATTCGAGGGGGCGGTCGCCGGCCACAATTTCAGGTTCGGCGGAAGAGGGGAAATGTCGCTTCGTGCCTGGCCGGACCCATCCGAACAAAGCGTTTTCTCAACTCAGGTTTGGCTACCACCGCACGGGCGACATCCAGGCCCGTGCACGTGCCCCCCATCCGGTTTTCCCCTCGCCCCGCGTCCGAGCAGGGGTACCCGCGCAGGCGCTGCACGCGCACGGGGCAACTTTCGGCCTTCGCACCGCGTGCCTCGCCATCGTACCCGACGACAGGCACGCCCCTAGGGCCCCCCGCGCACCCTGGTCGCTCTTACTCCCCTCCTCTCACAGGGAGGGTACGCCGGTGAGCTCGACGCGGTGCAGGCGTGCGCTGGCGGCGGGAGACTTGCCACTGACCACCGAGCTGCTCGGGAGGCCCCACCGGTACCCCCCCCCCCCCCCCCCCCCCCCCCGCGGCCCCCGCCCCCGCCCCCCGCGTCCCGTCCTGTGCCCCCCGCCTCGCATCCCCGCACATCTGAACCCCCCTCCCCTTGCCAGGGTGCTGGGCGAGGCGGAGGCACTGCCGGCGCCCGCAACGCCGGCGGGGGATGGAGCCTCGGATGCAGAGGGCCCCGGATTCGAACCGGAGCTGGTTGTGCGGAGACCCGTCAACTTCTGCCCGCCCCCGGGGCGCTACTGCGGGTACCTGCGGGCCCCCGGCCTCGCTGCCGCCCTCCCCAGCCTGGTGCTGCCGCCGCGCTCTGAGCAGGGGGCGGGGCTGCGCGCGCGGTTCGAGGGCTGAGCTGCGGGGCGGGCAGCTGGAGGTGCGGGAGGGCGAGCGGAGCCTCGAGCTCTACATCGCGCCCCTCTCCGAGGGCCCCAGGGCGCGCCCCCGCCCCCCCTCAAGCTCGCCGCCCCATGGCCAGGCCCTGCGCCCCGCCGGGCTGACTGCGGCAGCAGGCGGGGCAGCTGCAGGGTCCGGTGGGGCTGGACCTGATCGACGCGGTCGCCTCCCCGTGCGTCCCCCGCCCCGGCCCCCTGCAATGCTGCATCTTGCCTGACGCGAGGCCGCCGCTTCCGTCGCCCCGCACGCCCCAAGGTACGAGGCGATGAGCGTTCTGAGGCAGGGCTCCCGGCCTCCTTGCGCATAGCACCGACTCTGCCACCGAGCCGCCGAGCACTTGAGCAAAAAACGTCTGCGCATCCGGCCGCGGCTGTACATGCCATGATGTTCTAGACTTCTAGTACTGTACTACGGTACGTATACAATTGCAAGTGATTCTTTTATGATGGGAACCGCTTTTGAACAGTAACAACGCTGTTACAACTTACAACAGTTTACTAAGTTAGAAACTTGAAACATGAAGGCTTTTTGAATCCGCCATTTTTCGAATTCTTGTGCATGTACATGTGCGGTCACACGTGCACTGCGGCACTGCGGTGAATTCCATTGGTACGGGTACACTGATCCGGGCTGTCAACTGGCCACTGCCGCGCACTGCGGCCATGGCGACGCCATGGATTCACGATTCATCCTAAGATTTCTAACCCCAAGGTCCCCAACAGCAGCTGCAGCAACTTGCAATTGGCAATCGCGTCGAGTCGCCGTCGACTCGGCGTCCGACGGTCGACGTCGTCGCGTCGATCGACGTCGAGTCCGACGGTCGACGATCGAGTCGGATCGACTCGACGTCGCGGATCTCCGTCTCTAATGACTCTCATGAGTCTCATCACTAAGCGTCCATCGCTGTCAGCGAGCTGTCGGACCGGCGGAGCGGCGGAGCCTGTGGCCTGTAGCCTGTAGGCTGTCCGATCGCTGTCGCCAGTAACTACTAACTAGCTGTCGCCAGCGCCGGCATCAATATCGGATCGCGTATCGAAGGCGCTAGCGAACGAGCGCGTATGCGCATGCGCGTATGGACAGCAGCTGCTGCGGCGCATTCGTCCGCATAGATGCATCCTTGAGCGGGCCGGCCGCTGCGCTACTGGTGGTGCCACGGTGGACGCTGGCGCGTGCTCGCCGGCGCGGAGGCCTAGCCTAGTAGGCCCCGCCCATGCCACATGGCCCGGGGCGCTGACGGGTCTGGACGCGGAAGAATGATGTCTCAGGTCGCTGCAATCTTGAAGCTCTTGCGCGGATGAGGGCGTCAGCGGCTGACCCATGGCATGACCGCTCGCAGGAGCCCGAGGATGCCGCGGGCGCTGAGAGCAAGTGCTCTTGGAGTCCGCGCTGGAGCGTCGAATCCACGTCCGGCGCGGGAGCGGTGCCGCACCCGCACTCTGCAGCGGCCGCCGCGGGGGGCTTGCTGGACGGACTCCGCGCCGCCGTGCAGTCACTTGCGAGCGCCTCGGGGGCCGACGGGGCCGTCATCCTGCCCCTCCCCGCCCTCTTCGGAGGCAGCGGCGCAATCACCTCCCTCTCCTGCCAGGTCCTTCGCCCCCGCCTCCCACCTCCACCACCCCCTTCCAGTCCTAAAATTCTCCAACTCCGCATCCCCATCTCCCACGCCCGCCCCAAAACCAAGTTCCTCTCTTATGGGGGGCTGCGGCAGCTCCCGCCGCGGGCGCTGCAGTGGATGTGGTCCCTCTGCGAGCGGCTGGCGGCGCAGGAGGACCGAGACGCGCCCGTCTGCGTGTGGTCAGCCCCGCCTGGCGTCGATGCCGGAGTCCCCGCCTCCTCCGAGTCCTCGGGCCTCAGCTCCACGGCCGTGGCCGCGGTTCGCGCCGAATTCGTTGCGAGCGGCCGAGTCGGTCATCTCACGCGAGGGCGCGGCGCGGGGACTGCAGGAGCAGGCGGGGGCGGGAGGCGAGGGGCGCGGGGCGTGCCCCGGGGTCGCCTCCATCGCCTTCGTGGAGGCGTCGTACCGCGGGCAGCGCCTCGCCTTCGTCGCTGCGTACGCCTCGCGGGCCCGGACCTGGGGCCCCCACTTCCCCCTCCTCGACTTCGCCTCCCACTCCGTGCGCCCGCTTCTTTCCCTCCCTCTTCCTTTCTTTTCTGGCATTGATCGCGGGGCCTTCGCATTCTGCCCTCCCCATCTCCACCAGATCGGGGCCGCCCTCCACCACGCACTCGCCCTGGCGGTCGCCCCGCCCCTGGCCCCGGCCCCGGCCCCGGTTGCCCCTCTCCAGCCTACGAGCTCGGGCGCCGCGGCCGTCGCCGGGCCGCATCCAGATCCGGACTCGCCCGCCTCTTCGCTTGGGGATCGCCGCGAGTCCGCCTCCCTCGCCTCTCCCGCCGCCTCCCCGCACGCGGTGCGAGGCTAACGCCGCCCCGCCCGGCCGGCGGCTTCTGCGCCCCGCCTCCTGCTGTCTCATCCCTCGCGTTCCGCGCAGGCCTCGCCTCTGGCGCTGCCTCTGCCCCCGCCCAAGCGCCGCCGAGTCGTCCCTGACCGCGCCTGCGAGCCCGGCAACGGCGGCGACAGCGAGGACGCCGCAAGCGTGCGCCCCCCCACTGGCCGGCATCTGGCCGCCGGCGCGCGTCGCTCCAGATCTGACCGGCCCGCCGGCGCGGCGCGCAGGCGGAGCTCGAGGCGGCCTCCGCGGCCCTCTCGGCCCTCCGCTGCCCCCCTCCAAACCCTTCCCCCGAAGCCTGCCGAGTCCCTCCCCCGCGCCCCCTCCTCGCCGCCCTCCAAGCCGCGTGCGCAGCATCCCGGCCCCCCGTCGCGCCCCCTCGACCCCTCTGACTCTGACGCCTCCTTGAATGCGAACGGCAGGGCGGACGCGGTGCGCGGGGCCTCCGGTGCGCTGGACGAGCAGGAGGAGTCCAATCCCGAGGCCTGCACCGGGGCCGCCTCGCCGGAGCCGGCCCTGCATGCGCACCAGCAGGCGCAGGGCCGGCGGCCGCGCGCGCGGGAGCTCCTGCTCGCCATGGCCCCGCCCCCGCCGGCCCCCGCCGGCAGCCTCCGCGACTGCATCGAGGCCGCGCTCGCGCTCGCCGCTGCGGCCGCCAGCGCCCGCCGCCTCGAGGTCGACTGGGTGGTGCCCCCCTCGCTGCGGGACGACCCGCCCTGCCCCGCCCCGGCCCTCCGCCGCCTCCTCTTCCTCCTCCTCACCGCCGCCGCCCGCTGCGCCCCGCGGGGCGGCGCCCTCACGCTGTGCCTGAGCGAGGGCCCCGCCTCGCCGGACGCCGAGGCGTACACGCGGCGGGGCTCGCCCTTCAGGCACCGCCCCCCGCCCGAGCGCGAGCTGCGGATCGACGCCCTCGCCCGCCCCGTGCGCCCGCCCTGCGCCCCGGGCCCCCCGCCGGCGCCGCGCCTGACGATGCGAGGCGGCAGAGCGTTGGCGACGACGCGGCGGGGGCGCTGGAGGAGGGGTCGGGGTGGGCCTGCGGGACAGCGAGCTGCCGGTGGCCGTGCTGGGCCCCCTCGCCGCCCTCCGCCGCCTCGCCGCGCCCCTCGCCGCCACCCTCCGCTCCCTCTCCTCCCGCCCCGACCGCCCCGCCCGGACCGCTTCTCCCTCCGCATCCCCTACCCCACGCCCCGCCCCGCCCCGCCTCGCCCCGGCCCCTCCCGCCCCACCCTCGGCCCTCGTCATCGTCTCCCCCTCGCCGGCCCTCCGTCGGGCCGCCTCGGAGCACGGGCGCGCCGCCGGCTGCTCCGCCGTCTTCGCTGCCGCCTCCCCGCGGCCGCCCGCGCTGCCCTCGCCCTCCACCTCGCCGCCCCTGGCCCCGGCGCCGCCCTCCGCCGCCGCGGCGCCCGCCCTCCTCCTCGTCGACGCCCGCGCGCTGCCGCCGGCGCTGTCCCCCCGGGACTCGGCCCCCCTGGCCGAGCTCTGCGCGGCCGCCCCGGGGGCCGCCCTCCTCCACCTCGCGCACCCCCTCTGCCCCTCCCCGGCGCCCCCGGCCCCGCCCTTCCTCGCCTCCCTGCCCCGGCCCCTCTGCCCCGCCGCCCTCCTCGCCGCCCTCCTGCCCCCCTCCAGCGCCCCCTCGCCCGGCTCGGAGGTCCCCCCTCTCCCCACCGCCTCGGCGGCTCGCGCTCAAGCCTGATGCCCTCACGGCCCTCCAAAGCCGGCGCGTGCCCCGCCGCCAAGTCCGCGGTAGAGGATGCAACACACACACACACGCGCGCGCGCGCGGACTTTCATCGACTAGAAGGAGAATCTAATTTGCACGACGTCGGCGTGCACACTGCTCGTACTCGCTCGCACCCGAATCGCCGTAGTGCGCGTCACTTTCGAATTCGCTGAATGTTTTTGCTTCTGACAGTGACTAAATATTTATATTTACATGTCCTAGTGGCGTTCAACGGTTGATGTAGGCAGGCCGCTTGGTCGGTTCAAACTCGCGAAACATAGTTCGACGGTTTCTTGCAAAAAAATGTACACGTAAACGTTCCCCCTGGGTGTACCTTAAGCTTAGTAGTGTCGACGTCATGTTCATTCTAATTACCAAAACAGCTATACTATAGCTAAGATATATTGTACTGTAATTATAACTTGTCAGTGACAGCCGACTCGGCGAACTTCGGAAATCAATCTTTTCGCAACCGTTGAATTCGAACGTTAGCTATAGCGCGTAGTCGCCAGTTTCTAGATCTTTTTCCAGATTCAATCGTAATGATTCCGAGCTCGATCCGATGATCGCGAGTTTTTTTGTCACAGTGTGTCCAAATATAATCATGCAACCACCGTGGCACGCCGTGACGTGCACCGTCCCGGTATACCGCGGTACTACGGTACGAGTTACTGAGTGAGACACCACCAGAGACCCCGGGCCCGACGTCGACAGTGACTGGCCAGGTGGTACTCGCGATCGGTATGCATCTCAAATTTAAAGATGTGAATTCTTAGTTACATGCAGAACCCGAAGGCTCAAGATCACGAATATTCCAACTAGATCTCATGAATATTACCAATAACTAGATCCTGATCACCACTCGAGCTCAGCACAGCGGCCTCTCCTGCAGTCTCCTGCAGAGGCCGGCTGTACTAGACTACCGGCTGTACTAGACTAGGTTACCAGGCTATGCAACTTGGCGGGAGCAATTGCAAGCAAGAAGCGTATACGCTCGCAGGGCACTGCGGATGCAGCAGGGGGCGCGTGGGCGCCGAGGCCAGCGCTATCGGGCGCCGGCAGAGGCGGCCTGCGGGCTGAAGGTGGCGGCTCGGAGGAGGCCCCCCCGGGGGGCAGCGGCTGGCTCGGGGGCGCGGGGCGGGGCGGCGGCTGCCGCCTCGGGCCTCGCGGCCGCTGCCCTCACCAAAGACGGGGAGAGGGAGCGGGCCTCGGCGGGCCCCTCCAGCTCCAGCAGCCGCCCCCGAGGCTGCCCCGACGTCGCCCCCTCCACGCCCGCCCCGCCCTGCCAGGCCGACCCCGAGGGCGAGCCGGCGGCGCTCGGGACGGAGGCGGAGGCGGGGCGGGGCGGCTGCGGGGAGAGGGAGATGGCGCGGCGCGTCGGGTCGCGCACGAGGCGCGAGAGGCCCCGCCCGATGCTCTGCAGCACCCGCTTCAACCGCGCCGAGCGCCTGCGCGGCTCCGGCGACGCCGCCGCCGCCGCCGCCGCCGCCGGCTGCTGCAGGGGGCCGCCGGCGGGGCGGAGGCGGGGGAGGCCGACGGGCTCTCCGGGGAAGAAGGGGCCTCCGACGCCGGCCAGCCGGCCCCGCTACCCCCGCCCCGCCCCTCTGCGAGGGCGTGCGGCTCGCGGCGAGGGAGCCGGCGACAGGGGTGCCCCGCCACTCCTCCGCATCCTCGCCCTCGCCCTCAGCCTCCGGCGGCTCGGGGTGGGGCACAGGGCGGGGTCGGGTACGAAGGAGGGAAGAGGGGGTAGGGGAGGGGCGCGCCGCGGGGGCGGCGAGCAGGGGGAGCCCCCGAGGGCCCGAAGAAGGAGTCCACGAGGGACTCTGCCGAGGGCGGCGCCGGCGGGGGCGGGGCCGGCTCGGGGGCGGGCGGGGGCGGGCGGTGCGAGGGGCCGGGGCCCCCGCCACGCGCCGGCCGGCCGCGCTCCGAGGCCGGGGGGTCCACGTCCGGGGAGCCGGGGAGGCGGGGGCCGGGGCCCACGCCGGCCTCGGGCGCCGGGCGCGCGGTGGCGCCGGGGGCGGAGCGGGAGGTGGGGAGGCACCCCGCGGGGGCAGGGGGAGCAGCAGGTCCCCGGGGGCAGGGCGGCGGGGGCCGAGAGCGAGGGTGCGCTCACGCGGGAGGAGGAGGGCCCGGAGGAGGGTGGTGGGGGAGGACGGGGAGGGCCCGCCGGGCGAGCGCCGCGTGCCGCCAGACGCTCGCCATCGCCGCCTCCACCGCCCCCTGCCCGCGCGCCCCGCCCCGTCCGAGTCAGAGCACCGCAGGCGCGGAAGCAACGCGGGGCGGGGCGGCGGGGCGGACCGGAGGGCGCGGCGGGTGTGGGCGAGGTCCCTCGCGGCGCCCGCCACCGCCGCCCGCGCCGCCTCGTCCGCACCGTCCCGCCCCGCCTCCAGCTCCTCCTCCCTGGCGCGACGCCGGTCGGCAGGTGAGAGAGGTTGGGGGCGGGGCGGGGCGCCTGGCGAGGGGCACCGGAGGCGGGCGGCGGCGGCGCAGCGGCGCTCGGCCTCCAGCAGCGCCGCGAGCTCGCGGCGCAGGGCCGAGCGCTCGACCTCGCGCACCAGCGCCGCGGCCGCCCCGTCGACGCGGTCGCCCTAGAGGACGAGGTGACGCTGGAGGCTCGAGACGGGCGGTGCGGCAGAGAGGGCCGACCTGGAGGCGGGCGAGGTGGACGGTGCGGGAGGGGCAGGCGACGCGGTGCGCCTCGACGGCGTCGCGCGTCCCCCGGAAGAGGCAGCCGTCCGCGGCGTACGCGCACGCCGCCCGCCCGCACGCCACGCCGTGCTCCGCGTGGTGCACCCGCAGCACCGGCCCGCACTCGCCCGCCCCGTTCGGGCACGGCAGCGGCTCGTACGGGCAGACCGCGCGGTGCTGCGGGAGCCTGCGGGCGGCTCGGCTCGGTGGGAGCAGCGCGCGAGCGGCTGAGAAGAGGCGCACTCGCGGAGGCAGACGCGGGCGGTGCAGCCGCGGATGGCGTTGGCGCAGGGCCCCGGCCGCAGCGCGCAGACCCGGTTGTGCTCCGCGCACTGGCGGCTGCGGAGGCGCTCCTGGCAGAAGGGGCACACCACCGGCCTCTCCGTGCACCGCAGCAGGTGCTGCGGCAGCTCCGAGCGCACGATCCGCCCGCACGTCCCGTCTGCGCCGCCCCGCAGCGCCCGAGGCCGAGTGAGGAGGCCGTAACGGGAAGGCGGCAGAGGGGAGGGGAGGCTGCGGGGCGGACCGCCGTGGGGGCAGGAGACGGGGAGCCACGGGCACTCCTCGTCGTGCCTCTGGCGCTCGCTGAGCACGCCGGTCCACCCGCACCCTAAGTCGGCGCGCTTGCAGCGGATGCGCAGCCGCCCGATGGCCGCCTGCAGCTCCGGCAGCGGCCGCAGCGGCTCCTCCGGCTGCAGCGGCTGCCGGCACGACGGGCACGAGGGCGCGACCTGCAGCCACTTCCTGAGGCACCGCCTGCAGAAGCGGTGGTGCCGGCTGCACGCCTCCACGGGGCTGTCTGCGGGGCCGGAGGGTCGGCGGAGCGCGCGCCGCGTTCGTGGGCGAGGGGAGGGAAGCGAAGCGTGCGAGTCTCTCGCAGACGGAGGATCTGTTTCTAGGGCGATGGCGCAACCCGCCGTTCGCACGCCGGCAGCGGAGGGATGGCCGGAAAGCGAAAACGACCCGGGTCGGATAGCGGGAGCCCCACGTAGGCGCAAGCGAAGACACACCTAGCACGTCGATACAGATGTTGCAGGTGTAGTCCTCTGGCGGCGCGTCGAGGAAGAGCGCCGAGCTGAGCGCGCCCAGCTGCAGGATCAGCGATCGGGGGCCTCACACTCGAGGCGAGTGGGGGCGGCCGACGCAACTGGAGACCCATCTCAGCCGCGTTTCCTTGCGGCGCAGGGCGCTCCGCAGTTGCTTCGGAAGCGCCGGAAGCCCGAACGCTATCGATAAGCAACTGGGGGTTTCTTGTTGGCAGCCATTTGCAGCTGGGTCCTAGCTAGCTACAGCCGAGGCCGCCCCCGCTCGGGCCCGCCTCAGAGGTCCGCAACGCCTGCCAGCTTCTCGGTGTACCCCTGCAACCACGCTGCACGCTGCACGTGCACCGCAGACGGGCCCGGTGCACAGCTAGCATAGCTATTAAAAAGTAGAACGGCGCGATGGGGTCGCGCACGAGGACCGCCAGCTTCGTGCCCGCGGCGCCTGCAGCTGCACCGCCGAGCGGCGTGGAGCTGCAGCGCAGCGGGTTCTTCCGCGGCGACTGCGCCCTAGCGGTCCGCGCGAGGCGCGCGCGCCCGGTGCGGAACCGACGGCCGAAGGCCGCTGCGGCGCCGGCGGCCGCGGCTGACGCGGCGGTCTTCACTGCGCCGAGCGCGGAGCTTGCGTCTGAAGAGCGCAAGAAGGTGGTCGTCGTGGGAGCCGGCTGGGCCGGCCTGGCGGCCGCGTACGAGCTCAGCAAGCGGCGGGACGTGGACGTGACCCTCGTCGAGGCCGGCAGCAGCGTGCGCCCCGCCCCGCCCCAGCTAGCGCTCCGCGCATCGGACCTGCCTTGACCGCGGCCTGCACCGTGCCGTGCTTGCAGCTGGGCGGGCTTGCGAGCGGGTGGCGGACGGCGCAGGGCCGGAGCGTCGAGGCGGGGGTGCACGGGTTCTGGCGGCAGTACAACAACATCTTCCGCATCGTCGACGAGCTGGGGATCGAACCTTTCACGGACCCCGTCGAGCAGGCCTTCTACGGCCTCGAGCGCCTTGAGGCCGTCTGGTACCCCCGGCGCCCTGCCCCCCCGCCCCTCCCCCCCCCCTCCCCCCTCGATCTGAACGCCATAACTCCGCAGGCCGGTTTTCGGGAAGCTCCCTAAGCTGCCCGCCCCGCTGGGCTCCTTCCAGTACGTCAAGGTTCGAGTGGCCCCACCCGCCTCCTCCCCCCTGCCGCCGCACCTTGTACCCCCCCCTCCCCGCCTCCTCCCCCCCTGCCGCCGCACGTGCACCCTGTACCCTCCACTGTGTGACGCCCCAGCAGTACGAAACCGTACCCCTGGTGGACAGGCTGTCAGCGTGGGGCGCGATCGGCCCCCTCGCCGACTTCGACAACAGCAACGAGGCCTGGAGCCGCTACGACAAGGCGAGCGAGCGCCGTACCCCCCTCAAACTTCTCCCCACCTCAAATATAGACGAACCGGCCCAGATCTCGGCGCGGGATCTTTTCCGCGCCTGCGGCGTCTCGCGGCGGCTCTACGAGGAGGTCCTTAACCCGATGCTCCTCGTTCGTGCAGTACCCCCCGGCGCGGCCCGAGTCCCCGTGCCCCCTCAACCTTCCCCCCACTCCAGTTCGGCCTGTTCGCGCCGGGGGAGGAGTGCAGCGCGGCGGCGGCCCTCTCGATGTCCCTTTTCTTCATCCTGGGGCAGCACGACGCGTTCGACGCCCGCTACGCCAGGCGAGCGCGCGCCCTTTTGTTCGAGGGTGTACCCCTCGAGCTCTTCGTGGCGGTCTGGACTGAGATTGGTCCAGGGGCCCTGTCTCGGAGGTCATCTTCCGGCCGCTGCGGGAGGCGATCGAGGCGAGGGGGGGCAGACTCTGCTCGGGTACGCGCGTCGCGGACGTGCTGCTGGGCCCCGGCGGGGCGGCGGTCGGGCTCGCCTGCGAGGGGGCCTTCGAGGGGGTGCTGGAGTGCGACGCGGTCGTCTTCGCGGTGGGCGTGTCGGCCATGCAGCGCATCGTGGCGGGGAGCGCGGTCCGCCCTCCACCACCCCTCCCTTCCTCCTCTCCTCCATCATCCTTCTTCCCAGGCGCTCCGCGGCCGGCCGGACTTCCGGGCGGTGTCGGACCTGAGGGCAGTGGACTGCCTGGCGACGCGGCTCTGGCTGGAGGGCGGGGGGCCCCTGCCCCACGCCGCCAACGCCTGCCGCCACCCGGACCCCTCCACAGGGTGCCCCGCGTCCCGCCCGGCGGCCACCCCGCTCTCTGAAGCAGCGATGTGCCGCGGCAGGTTCACGGTCTTCGACGTGGGCCAGCTGCACGACGAGTACAGGGGGAGCTCGAGCTCGGGCGGCTCCGAGACGGTCCTCGAGGTCGACTACTGTTCGTGCCCCTCGCTCTTCGATGCCACCCGCCTGGGCGTCCCGCACGCGTGACCCCTCCTCTGGGGGCGCAGACCACAGCGCGCAGCTGCTGGCGCTGGACGACGAGGCGGCGGCGGCGCACTCGCTGGAGAACGTGCGGCGCATCTTCCCCCACCTCCGCCCCGCCCGCCTCCTCGACTCCGCCGTCGTCCGCCTGCCGCGCGCCGTCACCCACTTCTACCCGGGGTCCGCCCCTCCGCCCCTGCCTGCCCGCCCTCGTCCCTCTCCTTTCCTCACCTCCTCCCTTGCTTGGCTCGCAGGGCGCACCAGCACCTGCTGCGGGAGCGGACCTCCATCCCCAACGTCTTCGCCGCCGGCGACTGGGTCCGCGGCGGGGCCCGCATGGAGGACGCCTGGTCCCAGGAGAAGGCCGCCGCCACGGGCCTGCGCGCCGCCGCCGCCGCCCTCGACGCCCTCGGCCTCCCGGGGCCCTGGCCCCGGCCCCTCCCCCTCGACGACCCCGAGCCCCACATCCTCGCCGCCCGCGCCGCCGCCGCCCGCCTCCGCGCCGCCCTCCCCGTCCCCCTGCCACCCGACTTCCTCTTCTGATAGATACGCTCTAACAAATAACAATAACACCTCGCGCTACATTGCAAGGGGGGGTACCCCCTCCCTTGCTCCCCTGGTGAGTTGGTGCGGCGTACTTTCTGTGTTAGCAATTTTTCTAAGATGCGATTCTTTGCATGCGCTCTCGTATAGGTGTGATCGCATCGTAGCCGCTGCGAGCGGCGAAAAAAAATGCAGGGGCGGGGCTGCGCAAACATGTCGAGGTCGCGCCTCACCTGCTATTGCTATACGCGCCGGACCACGTGCTCCTGATTGCTCTCGATGCGTTCTACAAACTTTGTCATACATGCCCGGGCTCGAGAAGCGGCGTACGTCGCGCTAGACCGCCTCAGGTACCTGTTGTACCGGGCGCCGGAAAAAAGCGCTCCTGAGAGTTTGTGGAATTCGCTTTGACGCACCCCCCTGCAAGTGCACCCCCCTGCCGTACCCGTACTTCGTTCTCCTCAGAATCTCCTGCGTCGTCATGGCCCTTCGCCCGGGGCCGCGGCCGACAGACGCAGTCGCAACTGAAGTTGAGCTGTGCTCGAGCTCGCGTCCTTGCTCCGACCCCCGCGGCTGCGGGAAGCACTTCACTCGGCAGGACAACCTGTACAAGCACATTCGTCAGTGCAGAAAGAAGGCGCCCGCGACGCCGCTTTCCGGTGCGCGCCGCTTGGCCGAGCTCGAGTGTGCGCCGATGGTTATGAGTGCCCCGCGCCCGCCGCCCGCAAGATCCGAGCTCGGCGTTTGCGATCGTTTCAGACATTCCACGCTCTTGCTCGCGCGCCTAGGTGAGCTCGCGCGCCTCCCGGCAATCCCGAGCTGGGCATGCACACTCGAGCTCGCCGACGGCTCTGACAAGGCCGCTCGGGTGCAGATCTTGCCATGTCGTTGAGCAATTCGTCTTGCGCATCTTCTAGATCCCATCCGGAAGGCGAGCTCGCGCGCTATAGGGCGTGCGCCGCGCGCGGCCACCTCTCTGACTGGGCGCCCGGTTGCAGATCGCGGCCTGCCGTCTGCTGTCGCTTCGAGCACTTCTTCTTCTTCTCAACCAGAAGGCGAGCTCGCGCGCCGGCCGCACAACTAGCGCCAAGAGCTCGTGCGGCGCGCGCGGCCACCTCTCTGACTGGGCGCCCGGTTGCAGATCGCGGCCTGTCGTCGAACAGCTTCTCATGCGCATCTTCTTCTCAGCCCACGGTGAGTTGCGCTCCCACTTCTCCGGTGGGGCCTCGAGCTTGGGCCGGGCGGCGCCGGGCTAGCCCCGCCCCCGTGCCACGGCTCTCCGGGGAGAGCTGACGCCTCGGCCCTGCGCAGGCTATGCGCAGGGCCCGGCGCCACCTGCCGCTCCGCCCGCTTCCTCGCCCGCCGCCCTGCCGGCTGCTTCAGCTTCGTCGACTCCAGGTTCGCCCCGCCTCTGCTGCTGCGCACCTGGCCCAGCCGCCCCCGCTGGGCCCCGCCCCCGCACGGCCGCTGTCCCGGGCGAGCTGACGCCTCGGCTCTGCGCATGCGCAGGCTATGCGCAGGTCCCGGCGCCACCTACCTCTCCTCCCGCTTTCCCGCCCGCCGCCCCACCGGCTGCTTCAGCTCCGTCGACTCCAGGACCCGAGTCCAGGTTCGCCCCGCCGGCGCCGCTGCTGCCACGCGGGTCACCCGGCCGACCTCGCTGGGCCCCGCGCCGGCACCGCCGCTGTCCGGGGCGAGCTGACGTATACGCGAAGGGCCCGGCGCCACCTGCCGCTCCGCCCGCTTCCTCGCCCGCCGCCCTGCCGGCTGCTTCAGCTTCGTCGACTCCAGGTTCGCTCCGCCGCTGCTGCTGCGCACCTGGCCCGGCCGCCCCCGCTGGGCCCCGCCCCCGCACGGCCGCTGTCCGGGGCGAGCTGACGCCTCGGTTCTGCGCATGCGCAGGCTACGCGCAGGGCCCGGCGCCACCTGTCTCTCCTTCGGATCCCGCTTTCCCGCCCGCCGCCGCCGCCGCCAGCGTCGCCACCCCACCTACGTATACCCGCCTCGCCACCCCGCCCGCCTCGCCCGGCCGCCCGCCTTCCGCATGCCTCTCTAGCTGCCCCTTCAGCCCCCCTCCCCTGCGCCCCCCGCCTCCCCCCCAAGTACATTGCAATGTGTACCAGTACCCCCCCTTGCACCTCCGCGCGCGGCCCGCACTTGCCGATCTTGCACAGGGCCGGGCGCGGTCTGCTAGTACACAGATCCAACATGCTCGGCATACACAATGTAGAAAAAGCGCTGTCCTGCGAAAAAACGATGGCGATGCGGGGCTCCACAGCAGATGGGAGGAGGCAAGATGGAGGAAGCGAGGGTGGGAAAAGCCCGTAAAAGGGATGCCGGAGAACTTGAAGCGGGGGCGGAGGCGGGGGTGGAGGCGGGCCTGGGCGACGCCCAAGGAAGCGAGGCGAGGCGAGGGGAACGGTCGCGTGGGGGAACGGTCACTTGTCCTCGCGGGAGGCGCGGATGACGAGGCGCTCGACGTCCTTCCAGCGCCCGGGGTCCACCCCGTAGAGCAGCGTCGGCGACCCCGCCCGCTTCGCCCGGCCCCCCAGCGCCGACCGGTCCCCCCGCGGCGTCCCGTCCTTCAGCTCCAGCTGCGCCCACTCCACCTGTACCCCGCAGGGGGTGAGGCGGGGAGGGGAGGGGGAAGCGGGCGGGGGGTACGGGACCGGACCTCCTTCAGGCCCTCCGTGAAGCACTTGGACTGCGGCCGGAGCTTGCGGCCCCGCGCGTAGTACATCTTCGCTGTGTTGTGCTTGCCCAGCGCCAGGCTGCGCGGCGGGGGGACGGAATCAGCGGGGGATACGGCGATTCGGAAGGTGCAGGAAAGGGTCCCACTTGATCTCGGCCATAGCGAGGAGGCCGGGGCTGCGCGGCGCGGGCACGGCGAATCAGCAGGGGTACGACGGTCTGCGGGCAACAAAGGAGAATGGGTCACAGGTAATCCTTATCGGTAGCCATGCTTCGCTCCGCGTCCTTCAGCGCCTGGGACGGAATCAGTTGGGGTTTTTTTTGGAGGGGGGGGGGGGGGCAAGGGCATGTTGCACACGTCCTGGTACTGGCCTGCGGGCGGGCGGGGGCCGGTCAGCCGGGGAGGAGGAGATAGAAGGGGTGGGGGGGAAGTACCGAGAAAGAAGAAGCACTTGGAGCGACCCATGAGGCACGGCTGGTGGTCCTTGCGCATCTTGAGGGCCTGAGGGGGAGCGCAAGGCGCGTCGGCCTCGGGGCGCGGGCGCAGCGGGGAGGAGGGCGGGGGCCTGCGCGGCGTCGCCCCGCACCTGCGTGTAGTTGATGATCGCTGAGCTGTACTTCTGCACCTTGTAGTCCGTCTCCGCCCGCTGCACGAACATGTCGCTGCCGAACGTCAGCCGCCGCGCCGCCGACGCGCGCCCGCGAGTCAAGGCCCAAGGACTAAAGGGGCGCACAAATAGTCATCCTCTGAGGCGGGGATGCCGCCGCCAAGCAAGTGGTTCGGTGCGGCTTTTAGGCGCTTCATCGAAAAGGCCTGCGTGCGCGTGAGCATGGCGGCGAGCGGCGGGCACCGGCGCCGATTGGGGATGTCGCGGGATTGCACGTGTATCAGCATCGGCGGCCTGCGGGGTCGTTAGCACTACTTCCGCGCCCTTCTCACGCCGCTAGACGCGACCGCCAGGCCAGTCGCGCTACGATACAAGAGCTAGAAGATAACAGCTAAAAAGATGAAAGCCAACAAGCTCGCCCCGCCCCTCGAGCTCGTCTCTTGCCCGATTTCTCTCCAGCCGTCACGAGGTCGGAGGGCTCCGGGGGTTGTCTCTAGCCTAGCTCTTCAAAGGGCGACTGAAGCCTTTAGAGGCCCCGGGAACGCATTGCGGGCCCTTGCTCCTCACCGGAATTGTTGGCTCTCCCGGATGGGAGGGAGCTGGACGGGCATTTTCGCCGCCCGTCCCAGACGTTGGCAAGCGCTACAACTTGGCTGGCTGTGATGTGTGTGTGGAGCGAGGTGTGAGGTGATATTGCGTACCCCCGCAGACGACCACTACAAAAGGCCCAGCAGATCGCGCGTCCGTGGTGCAGCGTGATTTTCAGCCAAATACTAGTCATTAACCTCGGCAACCTCGGCCGCATTCGCCGCGTTCAAGCTCCGCGCGAGACGATCGCCCGCGACCGCTGGGCGAGATGGGGCGGAAGAGCGCAGTCACGAAGTTCCCGTTGGTTTGCAGAACCTCGAATTCAGCCTTTGGCCTGCCCGCCTAGCCTTTTCGCTGAGTGCTTCCCGCCAGGCTCGGATCAAGAAGGTGATGCAAAACGACGAGGAGGTCGGCAAGATCGCCGCGAACGTGCCCGTCGTTGTCTGTATCCTGCACGCAACCGCGCTCTGAGATGTCAAACCGCTCGCTCGCTCTGTCGCTGCCGCATCGTGACGAACCATTCAGCTCGAGCGCTGGAGCTGTTCATGCAGGACATCATCGAGAAGTCCACGGACATTACGCGCGCGCGAGGAGGCAAGATCCTGCAGGCCGGGCACGTGTGCGTCCACCCGCGCCTCTCTCGTTCGCTCCTTGGCCGACACCTTTGGGAGCGCAGAAAGGAGTGTGTCACGTCAAATGAGAGATTTGACTTCCTTTCGGACATCGTCGAAAAAGTGCAAGACGCGCCAGCAGCAGAAGAAGGAAAAAAGAAACCGAGGTGCGAAAGAAACCGTGAGTTGTAGGCCGCCGCTCATGGCGCGCGTCGGTCAGGAAACGGAAAGCGAAGGAGGAGGGAAGCAGCAGCGCCCCCGCGGGCACCGCAGAAAACGGCGAGGAAGAGGATGGAGACGGGAGTTGAGCCCGGCGGCCCGCGGCCGGCGCACTTCCTTCGATCTCCTCCATGAGTCTCGCCTCGGCCCCTCACGAATCCGCCCGTCCCTCCTACCGATTTTCCATCTCGAATCTTTCCTTCCCGGTCCTTTGCGCCGCCGCTCCAGCCCCTGTGCGTTCCAGTTCAACAAACCGAAACAATGGCCATTGTGCCCTCAGCTCAGGGCCCTAGAGCTCGAGCGTATTGAGCTGGCCGCATGCAAGCTACGGCCGCGGATCCGGACTCCGGGGGACCTGCGAGCTGGACTTGCAGCTGGAGCGTTCACTGTATTTTCGTATACACGCAGTTATAGGAAAGCATTGCCGTACATAGAGAGATAAGAGGATGATGTTACAAGAGGGGGGAGTGGGAGGGGGCGGGGGCGGGGGCTAGGCGATGTGGACGGGGGTGCGGAAGGGGGCGGGGCCGGCGGCGGCGATGCGGTCGAGGAGGGCCTCCTCGTCGGCGGGGTGCCCGCGCAGGCCGTAGTAGAGCAGCGGGGAGACCTCCACGCGCGGGTCCGCCTCGTCCACCTCCACCCTCGCCCCCAGCTCCACCAGCGCCCTCCTCTGCTGCTCCGAGAGCGCCGCCACCGCCTGCCCCACGCACCGAGCACCGAGAGCGGCTCAGTAGGCCTTATACTCTAGTTTATCAGCCCTAGCGCCGTGGCACGGACCGTGGCCGGCGAGTCGGGCCCGGTCGCGTTCTTCACGGGGCTGAACTCGTCCTCCTTCTCCACCTGCATCGCCGCGAACGACTGGGCGGGACCCGCACTCAGACCCCCGAAGAAGCCCCGAAAACAGCCAGGCTCAAATCATTCACCTTGGAAGCCATGAACGCGTCGAAAATGAACTGCGCGGAAAAGACGGAGATTTCGGGCCGGGCGGCGGATCGGGAGTTCAGAATGAAGGCGACGGACCATCTCGCGCTTGAGGCCGTTTACGGCGGAGGGCTTCGGCTCCTCCACGCAGGGGATCTTTTTCTGGAGGGGGCAGAGGGGGTCAGCACCGAAAGCGCTCAGGCGGGCGCGCAAGGCTCCTCAGACAGGGCTTAGGCCTAGTCAAGGCCTGCAGGCGCTGGCCCTACGCCAAGGACCAAGGCCGCAGGCCTCGGAGGGGACTGCAGACGGAGCCGGGGGGTGTGGAGGAGGGGGAGGGGTGGGGGGGAGTGGGGGTGGGGTGGGTGGGGTGGGGAGGGAACGGGGGAGGAGGGGAACCTTGGCGAAGTGGTACGGGAGCTTGTTGTTGGCGACCTGCTCCAGGAACTCCACGGCTGCGGCGACGTGAGCCCCGATCTGCTGCCATCTCGAGCTCGAGGGCGGGGCGGGGCGCGAACTGAAGGCGTGGATGCAGACGTTGGCCGCGTTGTAGACCAGCGCCCCCGTCTTCGCGTCCCTCGCCGCCGCGAGCTCCCCCGGGATCTCTGCCGCGAACAAAGCTCGGGCCGGGGGCGAGATGAGGGGGGCGACGCAGACGGGGGCGTGCCGCTGTACTCGAGGACGCGGGTCCTGCGGGCGGAGTCGAGGGCGAGGACCCCGCAGGGCTCCTCGGGGACCTTCTTCTCCACCACCTTCGCCGCCGCCTCCACCCTCCTCTCCCAGCAGAACCCCAGGAAGACTGCGCCCAAATTCGATCCCCGAGCAGCGCGCCGCAATGCATCCCAGCGCTCGGGGGGGGGGGGGGGGGGCCGAGGGCACGTACTTGGGTCGGCCACTGAGCAGAGGATGTTGTCGACGCAAAACACGTGCACAAGATCGATGCCTGAGGAGACGGGATCAGGAGCCGCGCACGCACACAAGCGCATCGACGAAGGGTAGCAAAGCAAGTGGGGCACCCCGCTTCTTCATGTCAGCGAGCGCTTTGGAGTGCAGGAGCGATCCGTAGATGCCACCCTGCCGTCATATTGCACTTCAACTGCATGACCCGAGGACTCGCAGAGGGAGGGCGGACGTTTCCGTTGGGGCTGGTGGAGATCTTGGACTTGGAGTGCATCAAGATCTGCAGACGCGAGGTCGGTCGGTCACGGCCGGCCGCTCAACGACCTCGACGGAGGACAGTGGGGCAGACGGCGGGCGCGCCTTGCCATCGAAGGAGATGCAGGGAACCTCCGTCTGGGCGAAGAAGAAGACCTGGTCGCGGCGCAGCCCGAAGAAGGCGTGCTCCTCGAAGAAGCGCTCCGTCACCGCCTGGTTGTCGCTGCACATAATGTACCACATGATCGGAGCCGCCTGCGAGCCGTTCGACGCCGCCAGCGCCTGCAGCCGCAGCAGCCGCTCCGCCTGGATCTGGAAGAGGCTGCGCGCGCGCGGCGCTCAGGCCACGGGCGCGACTCGCGGCGGGGGCTTGCGGACCTCTTCCCACTCTGCAGACCGAGTGGCATCGTGCCCTTGGGCCCGTCGTATCCGAGCCGAGAGCCCTGGCCGCCAGCAAGGACCTGCACGGAAGGAGCAGGTCGGCTCGTGCGCCGCGCGGTGCCGGAAGAGCGGGAGGGGTTGCCGCACCAGCGCGGCCGCCTTGCCCTCGCGCAGAAGCTTCAGTCCCTGAACCAGCCAGCGGGCGCGCGTGGCCGGCTCCACGTTGCGCAGGACGGTCAGATCCGAGAACGGCTGGATTCCCTGCAGTTGCCCCGTCGGCGCGGCCGCCGAGCTGCGGTACTCTTCGACCGAACGCGCAATGTCCTCCAGCTCGCCCGTCGACTCAATGACCGCCGCTTGGGCGTACAAGGCGCTTGCGTCCTCGGCGCTCAACTGGTCGACGTGGGCGAACACGTGCCCCTGGCCGGCCTTCTCGAACGCCGCGCGCAAGCGCTGCGCTTCCGTGACTTCGATCGCCGGCTTGCCCATCTGAGCCATCTGTACGTTAGAGCGCGCAGCGAGTTCCCAGCTGCCCGGCGGTGGCGAGGCTAACCTTCCCGATGCGCTTTGCAATTGCGGCGTAAAAAGCGCCAGGCTAAGCTTCGCCTTCGGGGCCGGAAGAGGGCCGCGAGTTGCAATTGACGCGCGCGACTTGACGACGCGGAGCTTAGAGCTTGGCGACTTCACGAGAAGCCGCAGGCCCTGATGCAGACACCGAATGCGAATTTAAGCTGGAGACCGCTTCTGGTTCCAGCTGGAAGTTCTGGTTCTTCGAAATCAGTAGTGTACCCCGACAAACGGTGCCTCAGCCGCGCCTGACGCGCGATGAAACATGCGATTGCGCTGGAGCAGCTGCACAGAGAGCGGCTCAACCGATTCGAGCGACGCGCCAGCATCCCCCTGTGCGACCCAGCTGGGCTGGTTGCCGAGCGTCGCTGACCGCCGCGCGGTTCGCAGCAAGGATGTGCTAAACCAGTCCCTCAACGATGCAAGCCGCATCGAGTCTGATGACGAGTCGGACAACTCGGTGCGCAGCTCGTCGAATTCAAATGCTGCGCCGCAGGAGGCTTAGCTGCGCCGCAGGAGGACATTGAGGACGTGTACGAGGAGCTCGCCAAAAGCGAGCAGATCGTCGGGGTGAGCCGTGCAGCCGGCCCGGCGCCGCAGCCGGCCACCGACCTCCGCGCAGGGCCGCGTGGTCGTGAACTACTCGCCGGGCCGCCTTTCTAGGTCGCGCTCGCGCTCGGCGGCGCCTTCGGCGGCGGCGACGCCCCTGCGGCCGGCACCGACGCCGGTGCGGGCCGCGGCGGACCGCACGCCGTCGCGCTCGGAGGCGGGGCCGGCCTCGGCGCGGGGTGCGAGCCCGGGAAGGCGGCGGGCGCACTTCGCCGGGGACGACGGGTCGGACTCGGACGGCTTCCTGGACTTCGTGATGGAGCTGAACCGCAAGGCCGCCTCGTCCTCCTCGCGGCGCGGCTCGGGCGCCTCGGGCTCGGCGGAGTGGGCCGAGCAGGGGCGCGACGAGGAGGCGGCGTACCGGCAGGCCCTCCGCGACATCTACGGCGACGACCGCTTCCACGTCCTCTCCCACCACTCCCACCACACCCACGCCGCCCGCGCCCCCTCCCCGGGCCCGCCCGGGCCCCCCCACGCCTCCCCCTCCTTCCTCTCCGCCCCCGCCCACCGCTCGCCCGCCGCGAGCCCCCTCCGCGCCGCCCCCGACGAGTCCATCCTCGGGTACCGCACCGACGTGGGCCCGTCCACCCCCCGCGGCTTCCCGTCGGCCGCCGAGGCGCTCTCCTTCGCGGCGACGGGCCGCCCGGCGCCCTCGCCGGCGCGGCCGCCCCGCTCGGCGGCGGCCTCGGCGGCCTCGCCGGCGGCGGCTGCGAGGGCGGGCGCGCCGGAGGTGGGCGCCGCGCTGGAGGAGATCCGCCGGCAGCTCTCCGACGTCGCCGCCCTCGTCCGCGAGCGCCGCCCCGCCCCCTCCCCGGCCCCCGCGCCCCCTGGGCCGAGCCGCCCGAGCCTCCCCGCGGACGCCCCGCACGCCCTTGGCGGCAGCGGCGGCGGCGGCCGCGCGCTCTGCGGCCGCCACGCCCTGGAGCGCGGCGTCGGCGGCGGCGTCGGCGGCGGCGGCGGCGGCGCGGGACCGCAGCAGGAGCAGGAGCCGCGGGCGCGACCTCAGCGGCCTGGAGCTGGGAAGCGAGCTCGGGGTAAGCAGCTCCAGGCTCCACGAGCACAGCCACAGCCACAGCCAGAGCTACGGCCAGGGACACAGGCACGGCTGCCGCGTGCACGGGCACGGGCAGGGGCCGGGGGAGGGGCGGGAGGGCCGCTGGCTGGAGCACGCGGAGCGGCACCTGGCGGCGAGCGAGGAGCGGCTGCGGCGCGCGCTGCAGCGCCGCATCGACGACGAGGCGCGCCGCACCGACCAGCGCTGGCGCAGGGTCCGCCCCTTTCCCCTTCTCGTCATCTCTTCCCCGCCCTCGCTCACGCGGGACGGGGCGGGGCGCAGCTGGAGGAGCAGGTGCGCAAGTCGGCGGAGGAGGCGGCGGCGGCGTGGCGCACGGGCGGGCGCGCTGCGCAGAGCCTCGAGCAGCTCGAGGCCTCCAACCGCCTCCTCCGCGCCGAGCTCGCCCGCCTGGCCCGTACCCCCCTCCCCTCTTTCCTCCGTTTTCGCCGTCTGACGCCCGCGCAGCAGCGGGCCATCGCGCGGGGCGGGCGCCCCCGGGCCGACGACGCCTCCCCCTCCTCCCCCTCCTCGGCGCCCCGCCGCCGGGAGCCCCCCTCGTACGCGTACGCGTACGCGTACCCCCCCGGGAGGAGCCCGCGGGCGGCCCGGGCCCGCGCCGGCGTCGCGAGGCCGGCGAGTGCGGGCCGCCCGGGGCGCGACTTGGGATCGAGCCCCCTGCGGCCCTGGTACTAGCCCGGATGTGTGCAAGAGCCCGTCCCAGAAGAGGAAGCCGGGTGGCAGGGGACGGGGAGGGCGGCGCGGAGGCGGGCGGCGGCGGCGCGGGCGGCGAGGATGTGGGGCTCGGGGGCGTCGAGGGGCAGGGGCCGGGGCCGGGGCCCGGGGAGGCCGAGGGCGTCGAGGGCGGCGGCGGCGGCGCGCAGGCCCGTCGCGGCGGCCTTCTCCTGGGACCAGGCGTCCTCCATGCGGGCCCCGCCCCGGACCCAGTCGCCGGCGCCCCGCGAACTTCGGAATAAGTTTGAAGGCTTAATCCAGTGACTAGTAAATTTAATTCACGGTGAACTTAGAATATATTGCAGAAGTATATAGCAAACAGAAGCCAACATGTACAGCCCTTATCCGGATCCTCGAGTTCGCGATCGAGCGATAAGAGGGACGAGTTCGGAGCGGAATCGAAATGTCCTGGCCTGCTACCGCCCGGGGCCGGCCGTCGCAGCCGGAGGCGGCCCGGGCGCTGCTCTAGCTAGCTAGGTCGCGAAAGTGGAGCGAATCGAAAGTTTATAGAGAGAAGCGGACTGGCTGGCGATCGCGTGTGGCGGCTCGGACCCGACCCGGGTCCTCTGGCCACCCGGCGCGCGGCGGCGGCCCGCTCAGTGCTGGGCGGTCTCCTCGGCGGCACCCTCCTCCTGGGGCGACTCCGACCTGATCGAGATGTAAAGTCCGGTTAGAAGCGGCCGGAAGCACTCAGCTTGAGGGGAGGGCGCAGCGCGCACCGGCGGCGGCGGATGCGAACAGCGACGAACGCAACGGCGGCTTATCCGTGGTCAGTCAAACACGTGCACTCAAGAATCACGCGGCAACCGGGGATTCACGTACCGAGGAGGGCGGCGCCGCCGACGCCGCCGACGACGCCCGCGACGATGGGGACGGTGGGGACGGAGGCGGCGGCGGCGGCGGTCGAGCCGCCCTGCAGCTGCTGGCCGTCGCCGCCCGAGGGCGCCGGCGTGGGCGTGGGCGTCGGCGTCCCCGCCTTCCCGTCGTCGTCGCCCGGCTTCAGCGCGCCGGCCCTGGAGGCGGCGAGGTCGAAGGCAGGGCGAGCGGGCTCAGGCACGCGGGAGAAGGTGGAGCGCAGGGCGCACGGGGTGGGGGACGGGGTGGCGCTGGCCGTGGGCGAGGGCGTCGGCGTGGGGCACGTCGGGAGCTGGTCCGGGCGCTGGCCGGCCCCGCTCAAGGCTTGCGTGCTCGATTCGGCATTCAAATTCAAATTTTCAAATTCGAACCTGGACGGCGCCGTTGAGGATGAAGTCGGCGGGGATGCCGTACTCGCCGTCGGCGCTCGCCAGGAAGGCGTTGAAGACCTGTCGCACGTTAAGCTGGATGCTATAGCTGGATGCCTGAGCCCGCGGCGATGCTGACCAGCGCACGGAGCTGCAGCGCCACCCGCTGCGCACGAAGGCGTGAGGGGGATGGGTAGTGCAAAGCATGGGCAGGGGGTACGGGGGTACCGTGAATATGACGGCGGTCTCGCCGCTTCCGCCGAGCGAGCGGCGGCCCTCGCGGATCGGGAAGACTGCGCGGCAGCGCGTCAGCGGGACGGAGGGGGCTGAGCAGGCGGGGGGTGCGGACACTGGGTGTCGTCGCCGAGGCTGAAGGGCTCGGTGCGGGTCACCTGCGGACGGAGGGAAAGCCAGCTTCATTCGAAGTGGGAGGGAGCATTTCGGAATAAAGTACGGTGGTGGTGGCGTTCTGGAGTTCGTCGAATACGCGGTCGAAGAACTTCTTGGCGCCCGTCAGCGAGATCGCCACTTTCTGCGCCCGTGGACCACGGCGCAGGTCAGATCAGATCCGAAGGAGGAGGAGGGGGGGGCTGCGAGGGAGACGATCCGGAGCGCACCGGGGGCTCGCACTGCGCCGCGAACGAGGTGGTGGGCGCTCAATTCGACTCTGTACCCCCGTCGCGGGGCGCGGGCTCGGGCTCGAACCTGGGTCGTGAAGTCGACGGAGAGGCGAAGGGAGGTGAGGGACATGTCTGGTGGCGGGCCTCAGAGCGGACGAGGAGCGGCGCGAGCGCTGGGCGCTGAGCGCGGGGCGGGGCGCAGCGGACCGAAGTAGCGCAGCGGGTCCGCGTTCGCCGCGAAGTTCTCGCACCTGCGCACCCGAGCCGGCGTCAGGTGCCCGCTTCTGAGAGATTCGGAGGCGGCGATGGCGCACGTGATGACGGCGGTGTTGGGGAAGGAGATGCAGTCGCTGATCTTGCAGTAGGACGGCAGCGTGAAGTTCCCGCACCTGCACGCGCCGCCCCCTCAGAGGGCGCAAGGGGGGGGCACGAGGGGGAGCTCGGGGGGCGCGCTGGAGGTTGTCCTGGAAGCGTGAGAAGGCGGTGGCGGGGTTCATGGCGCCCGCCGTGGCGCTCGCGGGGGCGTCGATGCGGATCGCCCCCGAGCGCCCCACCGCCTGCACGCCCTGTTGGTGGAGGGGAGCCATGTGGGGTGGGCGGGGCATGGGGTCGAGCGAGCGCGGTCCCAGCGCGCGGCGCGGGGCGATCCAGGGCGCCTACTCCGCGTACGCACGATCGTCCCGTCGTCGGTCACGGCCTCCACCTGCCGCGCCGCGCCGCGCGGCGTCAGCTCCCGGAGTCCGCTGCACCAGGGCCGGCGAGAGGCGGCCGAGCGGCTCGCCTGGACGTAGTAGTCGTTGCCGCGGGGGATGTAGAGGGGGAGGGGCGGGGAGCTGTAGAAGCCCGTGTTCTGCGCGCCCGGCCGAGGCCGTGTCGGCTGGGCGGGGGCGCGCGCGGCCCGCGGCGGGAGTGGCCCACGGGGACATCCTTGCCGATGACGGCGTAGCTGCAGGCGCGAGCCGCCGCTCAGCGATCGCGCGCGCGAGCACGCGCACGCATTCCGGGCGCGCGCGGGCCGGGCTCACATGCGGTTCTCATAGAGGCTGCTGTTCCTCCGCAGCGTCAGCGTCGCCGTCTGGACGGTGTCGAAGGCTGCCAGACAGGCGTCAGGCGCGGATGCGGAAGGCGGCCGCCGCGCGGCCGGCGGGCGGCGCTCACAAACGCCTGGTCCAGTCCACACAGAATACAGGCCTGCGCGCCGAACCAAGTGAGCGGGGGCGGGCCCGACGGGCCGGGCGCTCGATCGTTCCGGAATGTGGCCGCATGGCGGCGCGCGCGGGCGGAAGAGCGCAGCGCACCAGCGCCGGCCCACTGGACGTCTAGCCGCTCGTCAGCGACGCGAAGCGCTTGCGCGGGATGGGGCGGGTGCGAGCGCGGAAAGGGCGCGGACCGCCTTGCCTTGGCGTGCTGATCGTATACGTCGCGGCGGATACTGCCTGGACGAGCGCGACGGCGAGCAGAAGAGAGACGGAAGCGCGCCGCATGGCGAAGCGCGGAATGCTGAGCTGAGCGGCCGCGTGCGGTGTGCGCGTGCGACTGGCGGCGCGTGCGGGGCGCGGCGGATGGCGGCTGCGCGGCGTCCCCGCTTAGCGAGCGGTCTGGGAGCGCTAGAATGGGACCGCGGCAGCTCGGAATGGGCTCACCTCGAAGGTCAGACTGCGGGAATGGGGGGCTCGACTCGGCGAGCGACGTCGACGAGTGATTCGAAATGCCGACCCAAACGCGACTGTACCCCGCCTAGTCGACAGCCGTACCCCGCCACCCCTCAGCGCTGTACCCTCAGACAGCCCTGTACCCACGACAGCTGCAGCGACAGGGCTGGAACGTGCAATACGTGCGGTTTTCAAGTTTCAGGGCTGGAATGTGGTTTTTCGCTGCAGCTAGCGCTGGTCGCCGTGACTGAATTCTCTGACATTGGGCTGCACATGAATCAAAAAACATGCCGCAAATCGATATCAGGGGCTCAAAATTAAAATCTGTACAACATAAAGCCAGGAATCTTATATGGGTGAGGCCGGACTCCGGGATGCTCCCGGGGCCTCCCCCCGCAGGGCCCTGTGCGCCTCCCCGGGCTACCACCAGACGGGGCAGCGGTCGGCGACGCGGTTCATCTTCGAGGCGGCCGGGCAGTTGAACGCGTTCTGCGGCGCGCCGCGGGAGACGATGAGGCGGAGAGCGGCGGGGCGCACGGGGGATGCGTGTGATCACGAGGCGAGGGACCGACCTGGAAGGCCTGGAAGCCGCCGAGGGGCACGTTGCAGCGCACGGGGGGCGGCGAGTGCGGGTTGTCCCGCACCAGCGTCCTGCCCCGCCCAGCGATCAGCGGGGGATGCCCCGGGGGATGGCGGGTGGCGGGGAGGACCTGAAGTGGGCGGCGGTGGAGGCGAAGCACCACTGCTGGCCGTACGAGACGAAGAAGAACTGCTCGTCCGTGAGGCCCTTGAAGATCGAGGGGCCATCCGGCCCCGCTGCCCCCGCGCCGCGTCAGAGGGGCGGCGAGGGGGGGCAGGAGGGAGGGCCGGGGCGGGGCGGACAGAAGCCCGGGGTGCCGCGGGAGGCGGCCTCGGCGGCGGCGTCGAGGTAGGCCCAGTACGTCAGCTGCCGCGGCGCGCCGGCGAGCGAGGTCGGAGTGGGGTCGGGGGGCGGCGGGGCGGGCAGGAGGGACCTGGAGGCCGCCCCAGTCGGCGACGTTCTCCCCCAGCGTGTTCGCCCCGTCCACGTAGAGCCCGGGGATCACCTGCGCGGCGCGTGAGGCCGGGATCGGGAGCTCGGGGGGCGACGGGGCCGGGGCGGACCTCGGCCTTGTTGTAGAGGTCGATGACGCACTTCTGCTGCTTGCGGTAGGCGGCGGCCACCTTCTTCGGCATCCAGTGCGCCAGCCGCCCCTCCGCGTCGTACAGCGACCCCTCCTCGTCGTACCCGTGCGTCACCTGCCCTCGTTCAAGCGCGCGAGAGCCGGGGGGGGGGAGGGGAGGGGGGGTAGGGGATCGGACCTCGTGGCCGACGGTCATTCCCGTGACGCCGAACTGGGCGGAGGGGGGGTACTCGGCGTCGAAGTCGGGGTTCTGGAGCTGCCCCGCCGGGATGACCTGCGGGGTGCACCGTCGAAAAGAGGGCGGGGGGAAGAAAGCGGAGGGGGGGGGGGGGGGGGGGGGGGAACGGCTGACCATGATGTTGGTGGGGTCGTAGTAGGCGTTCACCGTCGGCGGCGTCATCGTCCACCTGCGCGGGGCGCAGGTGAGGCGCGAGGTCGGAGGAGGTCGTTCTCGGGCCGACTCTCTTAAACGCGTTCGATCTACCCGTCTTCCGGCCGCGCAGGATAACACGACTATGGCTATGAGGGCCATCATCCCGAGTTCAAGCGAGGGGGGGAGGCGAGGGGCGCGGGGCGGGGAGCACCGGTTGAGGTCTGCGGCCTTGCCGACCTGGCGGATGAAGTCCACGTACTGGAACTTGCGCACCTGTCTCCCGGGGGCGCGGTCAGTCGGGGGCCCGGGGCGGGTCGCGGGGGGCGCGGGCGGGCCTTCATGGTGGACTCGACGAGGGCGTCGGCGGTGATGTGCAGCGCGTCGAACGTCGGCCACCGCTCCGGGTACCCGATCTGCGCCCGCAGGCGGCCCCCGCCCGGGATCAGCGAGGGAGCGAGGTGGAGGGGCCGAGGGGCGGCCGCGGGGGCGCCGGCGCGCCATGTTCTGCATGTTGGCGAGCTTCTGCTTGGCCACGCCGATCGTGAACTCGTCCATCCACTTCACCTGCCGCCCCCGCGTGACCGTTTGGACGAGACGAAGCACCAGGAGTCTAGCCTGGCCTAGCGCAGCCGCTCGGCGCTGGGCGCGAGTGCGGGCGGCGGGGGCGAAGTGGAGCGGGGTGGCGCTGGGAGGCTGGGGTGGCGCCGCACCTCGTCGACGTGCTTGAGGAAGTTCTCCTTGATGCGGGCCACGATGCTCGTCGCCCCCGCCTTCTGCTCCTCCCCGAAGTGCTTCATCACCTGCGCGCAGCGCGGGGCAGCTGGTCGGCCCCCGCGCGCGCCACCCAGCAACCCAGCCAGCCAGCTAGCTGCCGCGGTGGCTCGACAGGGAGCGGGGGCGCACCCAGTAGTGGCCGAGGAGCTGCCCGATCTCGCTGTCGGCGAACTGGACGCACAGGAAGTCCCGCGACTGCATCTGTCGGGCCCCGGCGTCGGCCCCGGAGCGCGCGGCGAGCCACCGAGAGGAGCCGGCGAGGCGCGAAGGGGCTCTGCTGCGGCTCTGGGGCGGCTGCAGAGAGAGGCGGACCTTCTCGGAGCCGTCGAGCACGTGCTGGAAGAACCACCAGTCCTCCTCTGCGCACACGCGAGGCATCTTGGTCAGACCCCAGCGAGCTAGAAGACACCCCCCTGCTCTACGCTTCACGCGCGCCGTCGATCCCTTCTTAGATCGGCTGCCACGCTTGGCGGCGTGTGAGGGGGGCGCCGGCGGGGGCGGGCGGACCGGCGATCTCCTTGGCCATGAACTGGGCGTAGCTGTGGACGACGTACCAGCGGAAGTAGGCCTTCACCTCCTCCGCCTTCGCCCTCGAGATGATCTGCCCCGCCCCCGCGCCCCCGCCGCTCACCCCGGGCGGACTGGAGGGCAGCGGATGCGGGGCGCGGCGGGGCGGGCGCACGCGGTTGAGCTTGTCGAGGTACTTGGGCGTGTCCGACTCGATGTCCTTCGCCTTGTCTGCCCCCCCGGGATGTGAGCAAGGCAGCGGAGAGCCCCGGCGCGAGGCCGCCCCAAGGAGCCGCCGGCGTCCCTTCTAGCCCTCCCTACGCCCCCGCCCCGGGGCGCCGCCCCGCCGCACCGTTGCCGGCCGAGGCGAAGAAGGTCTCCCAGGGGATGTCCGGCGCCCGCGCCTTCAGCCCGTCCATGTTCAGCCGGTGGTACGCCTGCGAGCCCGCCGCCCGCCCGCGGTTAGCACGGCCGGCGAGGCGCGGGTCTTAAGGTGGCGCTGGTGAAAGCTAGGTCAGAGCATTTGTCTCAGCACTGCGTCCCACGGAGCGAGCGAGTAACTCGGAGCGCCTCCGCGGGGTCGCCGAGAGGGCGATCGTGGGGGCGGGGGCGGGGGCGGGCGGGGCGGGGGCGGACCTTGACGGGGTCCTCGTTGTCGACGTCGTCGCCGCCCCACGCCTTCGCGATGCGCGACTCCACCGCGATCGCCCTCTCCGCCGCCGCCCGCACCTCCGAAGAGCTCTTCGACTGCCGCACGCCGCGGGGCTCAGAGCGGGGCGCCGCCGGGGCAGCAATGCCCCCCCCCGGGGCGCGGACGAACCGATCCCTTGTACGAGTACATCATCATCTTGGAGACGTGCTTCTGGTAGAGCTCGAACACGTGGTCCCCCTCTGCCTCCTTGATCGCCTGCAGGAGGCGCCCCCGCGATTCGGCGGGGCGGGGCGGGGCGGGGCGGGGCGCATGGGGAGGCCGGCGCACGGCGTAGGAGCGGGGGCGGGGAGCGGGGGCGCCCCGCCCGATGCCCACGCCGCGCCTCTTCGCAAGCCTCTTCGCCTTCGCCCCCGGGCCCGAGCCGGCGCCCGAGTCCGAGTCCGAGCTCGCCGCCCGCGCCGCGCCATCCGAGCCCGCGTCCGAAGCCGAGTTCCACCACCTCTCCTCCCCGTCTTCGTCGTCGTACATGCTGCAGCGGGCCGGGTGCGCGCGCACGCGCGCGAGTGAGTGAGCCGTCGAAGCGAGGCGGGGCCAGCGGGCGCACTTGGGGTCGCCCGTTGCGATGCCGCCCTGGCCGATCTGGAGGAGGTACTTGTTCGGGTCCTTCGGATCCGGCGTCACGAGCATGTCGAAGAAGACCGGCACGCCGATGCTGCGCGCGCGCGGCTGAGCCGTAGATGCTCGCGTACAGGCGGGGCACTGCACGCGGCCGCACCTGTGCAGCTCGCCGGCGAGGGACATGATCGAGTTCAAATCGTTGATCGCGTCAATCTTCTCGAAGAGCGGCGCGAGTGGCGAGGCGCCTGCGCGACGCGCGGCCGGGGCCGGGGCTCAACCGCCGATCGGAACCGAGGGAGGCGGTCGAACGCGCACCGAGCTTGTCGATCGTTTGCGTGTCCATGCATGACTTGAAGTACTCGGTGAGAACCGGCCTGCGCCCCGGATGAGCTTCGCGCGCGCCAAGGGGACGAACAGTCGCCATGCACCAGTTGTCGTTGAGGATCTCCGTCAGCTGCTTGCGGATGCGCTTCTCGACAACGTTCTCGTTCATCCACCATTCATCCTGCACGCTCGGAGTCGGCGCGCGGGTCAGGGATTCACGTGGCTGCTGACGCACGAATCCCTTGGGTAGTTCGAACGTGTTCGAAAAGCCGCCGCATGCGTACCTGCGAGCGCAAGTAAGGCAAGCGCGAGAGCGCGATGCCGACGAGTGCCAGCGGCTGCGCGCGAGCGCACTGGTAGAAATCATCGCAAGGGTCGTGGCTGACGTTCATCGCCCCGAGCATGAGTTTCGCAAGATCGGACACCTTCGGAGTTAGGCCATCTGCAATTGTTGCGTTGGCGTTCAGGAGATGTCGCGTACGTCGCGCCCCCGCAAAGGGTCGCACCTGCGATCTCCTTCGGCTGGGGCCAGCTGCGGCCCCCGAACACGCGGATTACGGCATAAGCCTTCTCATGCGCCCAAGCCTGAGGTCCATCCTTGTGCGTGGCCGCCAGAACGCCCACGAGGACGACTGCGATCACAGCTAGCGCCCCCGCGGCCGCCCGGATCGCCTTGCGTCGGCGGAGGACGCTCTCACTGTGAGCGTCTAAAGGAACGTACATGCTAACTCGCCCGTCACGTGCTGAAGCTAGCTATAGCGCTCGCCCACCGCGCCCTTTCTGTGAAAGGCATGTACCCCCTGCGCACTTCATTCAAATTAGACGACGCGCGCGGCCGCGATGGCCGGCGCCGGCGCCGGCATCGAGCTCGCACAAATGCATGCGCCGAGACGGTTGGCCCCAGATATCGATGCAGGTGCACACGCGCTCGAGCTCCGCTCGGGAGCTCCTGCGGCCTCGCGCTTTAGGGCCGGGGGGCGCGCGCGCGTACACGTGCACGTGCGTTCATGATCATGCGCATGCACTGCATGGGCACGCGCATGCAGGTCTTGCAAATACATTGACTCGTAGATGTACATGCGTCTCTAAGTGTCAAGTGCTTCTTGAAATTTTCTGCAAAAAACTCAAAAATACATCGTAAAATGACGCTGTATAACCAACGCGGAGCGCTTAGTGTGAAGGGACGGCGGAAGCGGATGGGCAGAGGGATCCGGATCGAGGTGCGGGGCCGCGGGCGCACGTGGGAGTGACCGAGCAGGGGCAGAAGTAGACTCGGGGCAGATGTGGAAATAGCTATCGGGAGCAGAGGGCACGCGCGGGACGGGCTACTGGGCGAGGTGGAGTTGGTTGAGGTCGAACGTGACGCGCCCTAAGGAGGCCTGTCTGTTCTCGACCGGGTTGTGCTGCGGCGCATCGACTCAGGAATGGCCAAGCGCAGTGATCGGGAGGGGCAGAGAAGGGGCGGACCCTGCGGTTCTGCTGTGGCGTGGGGACGACGCCGCCTCCCGATGGGGCGTACTGCGGGCCGCCGCCGCCGCCGGGGGAGCCGCGGCCGGCGCCGGCGACGGCGCCGGCGAAGCCGCCGGAGGCGGGGCGGTCCATGGAGGGCTCGCGGTTGGCGGCGATGCCGCCGATGGCGGCCTGGAACTTGTTCATGGCGATGGCGGCGAGGATGCCCTTCTTGAAGCGGCGACGCGCGTTGAACGAGCGCAGGTTCTCGATGATCGTCGGCGAGAGGGCCGTCTCCGCCGCCGTGTGGCCCTTGATCCAGGGGTGGTTCAGGCACTGCTCCGCCGTGTACCGCTTCGTCGGGTCCACCACCAGCAGGTGCCGGATCAGGTCCTTGGCCGACTCCGAGATCGTCGACCACTCGTCCGGCGGGAACTCGAAGTGCCCCTTGTACACCATCTTGAAGATCTCCTGGATGTTGTCCCCGTAGAACGGGTAGTACCCGCACAGCCTGCACCCCGGCCGTCATCGGAGGAAAGGAGAGAAAAGGGAAGGAAGGGGAGGGGTGGGAGGGGGGCGGGCGCACAGGATGTAGGTGATGACGCCGATGGACCACATGTCGCAGGAGGCGGAGTAGCCCTTGCGGGAGATGACCTCGGGGGCGATGTACTCGGGGGTCCCCACGATCCGCTGCACGACCTTGGCCGCCGGGCTGTCGTAGAACTGCGAGAGCCCGAAGTCGATCACCTTGATCTCCGAGTGCTCCTCCCGCGTCGCGTAGATCAGGTTCTCCGGCTGCGCGGCGTCAGCCGCGCCGCCTGCGCCCCAGGCTGCTGCGGGGGGGCGGGGACCTTGAGGTCGCAGTGGCAGATGCCCTGGGAGTGGACGTGGTGCAGGCCCGACACGATCTTGCGCAGCACGCTCGCCGCGTCCCGCTCCGAGTACGACCCCTTCTCCAGGATCCGGTCGAAGAGCTCCCCGCCACGCATCCTGTGCCGCCGCCGCGATGAATTCAACAAGACGTGTAAAACGTATAGAGCCGAAACGATTGACGTAATGTTCACGATACTTAGGTGGGCCAGCGCAGCGTCGGTGGCCCCTCCCCCGGGAGGGCTGGGCGGGGAGGGGCGGCAGGAAGGGCGAAAAAAAGCGCACAGCTCCATGACGATGGAAAGTTCTCCGGGCGTCTCGAAGACCTCTTTCAGCTTCACCACGTTCGGGTGGTTCAGCCGCCGCATGATCCGGATTTCCTGCGGCGGGCGGGCCTAAGCCGGGCCGGCCGGACCGGAGCCGCACGGGCGGGCGCTCTCACGGCCCGCCCCGCGGAGCGCGCACCTGCAGGATGTGCGTCTTGTTGTCCTCGAACGTTTTCCTCTTGATCTGCTTCAGGGCCCACTGCTTGCCGTTCTGCCGGTCGACCGCCACCTTCACCGCCGCGAAGCCGCCGCTGCGCGCTCGGGTAAATGCCTCGCGACGCCCCCCTTCGAACGCGGGCGACGGACCTGCCGAGCTGCTCCTGCAGATCATACTTGTCCTCTATGCGCTCGAGCTTCGGGATGTCGACGCGCTCTTCCCACGGCGTCGACGCAGGATTGTACGCAGGCACTGCAGCATGGGCCGCCGAGTATCCTCCGCCAGTCTGCGGGGCTTCGCGCCGCGTTGACGGCTGTCCTCCCCCCATGGCGGGCGGGGGCGTTGACAGGGGTGGCTGGGCAGCGGGGCGTCATCTGCGGGAAAAGGAAGCTAGCTAAGGAAGGGCGCGTACCATAGCATAGTTCGGTTGCTGCGGCTTGGCCGAGTAGGACGCCCCACTGCTAACCGGCGTCCCCCTCCAGATGGCTTTGATCGCATCGACCCACGTCTGACGTTCGTGCGCCGAGTCGGCGTAAAGCGTGTGATTGCCGTCCGACGCGTTGAGCTGCGAGACGTGGCCCCTTGATCAGGGGCGGCAGTTGGGCCAAGGTCAGACGGTGCGGACCTTGAATCCGTAGCGTCCGTCGCTTTCGACAAGACCAAGAATCGGATCGCTGTTAGGCGGAATGCTGATCGACTTGGAGCCGCCAACCTGCGGCAGCCGCCTCGTTATGCGAACGCCGCTAACATGGAGCTTTTAACGCGGCCCGGCAAACCTTCGGATCTTTGGAGTACGTCACTGAGCCTTTGCTGATGATGAAGTACCGCGTCTTCCATCGCTTGAAGAGCCGGCCCTTCTTTGCAAGCCACCCGGCCTTCTGGTCGCTGCTCATGTCCTTGCCGCTGTCGGCCCACGCCCTCCGAAGCTAAAGCCGAAGCTGAAGTCTCCCGCACAGCTTTCCCCGTCCACACGGCCTCCGAGTTCACGCCAGAGGGTTTCCTGTACCCGCCGGCTCAGGAGTCAGAAGTCAGGACGCTGCGGCGCAGGCTGCGGGTTACGGCTTCGTGTCCTCATCGCTTGCTGTTTACGGTCGTATATCGTAGCAGCGCGAGATTCGCAGCATTACCGTCAGCAGGCAAGGTTTGATCAGCAGGGAGCGCGAGATTCGAGTATAAGCGCCGTCTGAGCATTCGATCGGCGTAGTCATGGATTTCTTCACGCTCCTCTTCGTTGTGCTGCTCGTCGTCTGCGGCGGAATCAACTACTCGCAATGGCAGAGCAGCAAGGTCGTGAAGACTCCCGCTTTCACGAAGTTCCAGTACAACTACATCGCGGTCTATCTGCTCGCCATGGGTGCGGCCCGTCTCGTCTCTCGCCCTCGTCCCTGCTCACCTTGGTCCTTCCGCGGCCTGTCCCCCGACGTGCCCGCGCAGCCTCGGATTGGCTTCAGGGACCGTGAGTTGTTCCCATCCCTCCTCGTCCTGCCCGCGCTCGCCTCGCGCTCATGTTCGAACCACATCTTTCCCGCGCAGCTATGTCTACGCGCTGTACGAGGCGTACGGCTACAAGGAGGGCGATATTGGCAAGCTGTTCATTGCCGGATTCGGCTCCAGCATGATCTTCGGCACGATCGTCGGCTCCGTCGCCGACAAGTAGTGCGCGGCGCCGCCCCGCCGCACTCGACGTGTCCGGGAATGAGCGGCGTCCCTCGCAGCGGTCGTAAGAAGAACTGCATTCTTTTCGGCATCATCTACTCGCTCTCCTGCATCACGAAGCACTTCAAGGACTTCAAGATCCTCATGCTCGGCCGCCTTTTCGGCGGCATCGCCACCTCCCTCCTCTTCTCCGCTTTCGAATCCTGGCTCGTGTACGAGCACAACAAGGTGCGCGGAAACCGAGCCGTGTCAGGGCCTGCGAGTGGCGCGCCGAGGCCCCGCGCAGCTCCAGTTCGCGCCGGACCTCCTCGCGAACACCTTCTCCATCGCAACGCTCGGCAACGGCATAATCGCCATTCTCTCCGGCCTCGTCGCCAGCGCTGTTGCCGCGAAGGTCCGCCCGAGGCTCCAGTCCTTCCCGAGCCGCCCCGACGCCGGCCGCGCACACAGTACGGCCTCGTCGCGCCCTTCGACACGGCGCTCGTTCTCCTCATCGTGTGCACGCTCATCGTCGCGGCGACTTGGACCGAGAACTACGGCGATCAGCGCGTCAACGTCGAGGCTTCTTTCAAGAACGCCTGGCAGACCCTCATCTCCGGTGCGCCCCTTCCCCTCCTTTACGGCCCACGCGCCTCCTCTTAAGCCCGAGCAGACCAGAAGGTCTGGCTCCTGGGTTCCATCCAGTCTCTCTTCGAGGGCTCGATGTACATCTTCGTCTTCAAGTGGACGCCCTCGCTCTCGGGGAGCACGCCCATCCCCCACGGCATGATCTTCGCCTGCTTCATGGTGCGTACGCGTACCCCTCCGCCCTGCGACCCCCGACCCGCCCTGCAGGTCTGCGTGATGATCGGAAGCGCGGTCTTCAAGTACCTGATGGCCTCCTCCCGCATCGAGAACTTCGCCCGCGGCATGTTCGCCACCGCGGCCGTCTCTCTCTTCGTTCCCGTCATCACCGAGGTCCGCCCCGCCCCTCCCCTCCCCCGCCCCGCCCCTCCCCTCCCCCGCCCGCCCGCTCTTTTCCCCCCGCGTCGCCCGTCGATCCGTCGTGACCCGCGCTGCGCAGAACCGCACGATGCGGCTGCTCTCGTTCCTCATCTTCGAGGTGTGCTGCGGCATCTTCTGGCCCTGCCTGGGCACCATGCGCTCCAAGTACGTTCCCGAGGAGGTCTGTATTTTCCTCCCCCTCTCCGGCCCCTCCCCCCATCCTCCCCGCTCACCCCCCCAGTAGGTCCGCGCGACGATCATGAACTTCTTCCGCGTGCCCCTTAACCTCTTCGTCGTCACGGTCTTGCTCGAGGTCCGGTGGAGCCCTTTCTTTCCTTCTTCCCACGCGCGCCGGCCCAGGCAGACGCGGGCGCAGGTGGAGAAGATGTCGACGCAGTCGGTCTTTATGTTCTGCACGGCGCTCCTGGTCGTCGCCGCCGTCTGCCAGCACCGCCTCTGGTCCCTCGTCCGCTCCGAGACGCACCAGTCCGGTCCGCGATCCTGTCCGCCCCTCTAGCGCTTAGGCACGCAGGCCCCGCGGCCCGTGAGCGGGGGCGCGGGGGCGCAGACGAGAAAGGGGCCCACCCCCCCGCGTCCGCCGCCCCGCGGTCGCCAGTGGCTAAGGCCGGGCGGCACGCGGAGTGATCTAGGAGGGGCTAGAGCCGGCCGCGCGCGCGCGTGCCTGCCGCCAGCCAACCGAGAGTCGCCCAGCGTAGGTCTGGCCACCCGGGTCGACATGGACGAGGAGCTGGAGCACCTCCACGAGGGCGGCCACTGACGCTCCCCCTCCGCCTCCGCATCCGCCGCCGCCCGGGAACACCCCCCCCTTTGCCCGGCCGGCGTTGCCGCTGCGCCCCGCTCGGCGCGTCCTGCGATCTACCGCCAGCGCTTGTCCGACCGTCAGTGTATGCACTTCGGCAGTCTCCGAGAACCCCCCTCGCATTGTGAGTTGCTGCTCTTTTTTTGCACAGGAAATGTACGGTACCTTCCCGGCATGCTGAGAAGATTGCACAACCTCGAGCTCGGACGGGGATTCACATGTATATTAATAGCATTTGCACATCTATTGAAAGTATGCTGGGTCCTAAAAGGGAACGGGGCGATTTGGTAAGGCGTTGAACGGACGCAGAGGCGTCCCCAGGCCTAAGTTGCTTGCCGCGAGGCGACCCCTGTACAAAACCCGAGATGCCTTCCATCATACCTCATGAGCCGCCTCAAGGCAGGTCAGGGCACGCCTGCCTCGGCCTCCTCGCCCTCCTCCATCAGCGGATTCATGCGAGGGCCGACATCGGGCTGGCTAGCCGCCGTTGCCGCTGCCGCTGAGCGCGCTGCGGCGGCCTGCTGTCGTCTCCGGCGAGCTTCGACGAGTGCATCGCCCTGGCTCTTTCCTGGAACCGCCGAGTTCAAGTACGTCGAAGGCTTGCTGCAGCTAGCGCTGGCGCTGAGCTTTGCGCCCGCTGGCTTCGCTGCCGGCGCCCCAGAAGAAGATGCTGATTTCACGCTGGTGAAAGAAGCGGACTGCCTGCGGTTCACAGTCTGCGGCGCAGCGCCCGCGTACACGGAGACGGCGTCCGCAAGCGACCTAGGCAAGCGTAAGGGTAGGCTCCGGCGAAATTCAAGCGTAGCAGTCTCTCTTAGTGGGAGGCCAACGCACGAGCGGTAGTTAGGGAGCTGGACGGCGTGCACACGCCTCACGATGCGGGTTGGGCTCGAGCCGCTCGACTCCTTCCCCCTGGGTGGCATAGCTGCGTTCCAGGACTCCAATAACGCTAGCGCTCACACTCGTTGAGGCTGGAGTGGGCTGCAAGCTTGAAGGCCTGGACGTTTCGTTACCGGGAGCTCCAGTGGTGTCGCTGTGCTTGCTTCAGCGCTTTGAGGGCTCGCAGCCTGGGATTTGAGGGCTTTAAGGTCCTGTGCTCGAGTAATCTGGGTACGCGCCCTGCGTGGGGGTACACACACTGCTCGCGGCAGAGAACAAACACGGCCTGTGACACACGTCTATACCTACGTAACGCTCTTCCAGGATAGCGCGTCCCGATTCAACTTGCTTGGTAGGGTAGGGTTACGCTCGGCGCACTAGCTTGGAAAAGAAGGCCAGCCAACCACAGGTACTCCCGAGCGGCCGCCGACTGCAGGCGATCGATCGCTGCCGGCCGGCGGCGGCCATGGCGCAGCCGGAGATTTCGATCCAAGTCGCGACCGCCGGCCCGCAGCTTGCAGCCCTGCAAACGGCTGGCGCGTCCAAGAGCAAGCTCGCCGTGCATTACGTGACGGTGGGTGATGTCTCAGCCGCGATCGGAGGCCGCTGCTGAACCCGTCGCGAACAGCCCGGCGAGGTGATCACTTCTGAGCAGGGCTTTCTACGGTGAGCGACGCAGCGCCAATGAATACACCATCGATCGCGCTCTGATCCCTGCGCTCGCGCAGGGGCCACGGCACGTACGTGGAGGACGGCAGCCTGATCGCTTCTGTGAGCGGCGTGGTGGAGCGTGTGAACAAGCTCATCTCCGTGCGGCCGCTGCGTTCCAGGTGCCCCGCAACGCCGAGCAAACCGCTCGCGACTCGGCCTCACATCGCGGCGCAGGTACACTGGCGAGATTGGCGATGTGGTGGTCGGGCGCATCGCGGAGGTCGGCCAGAAGCGGTGGAAAGTCGACGTGAACTCGCGACAAGACGCCGTGCTTCAGCTATCTTCTATCAACCTTCCCGGCGGCGTTCAGGTTCGGAACACTTCGTCTCGAGACTTTCCCATTCGAAATCACCGCACAATCTAAGCCTTAATTCGAATGATGACCAAAAAAATTATCAAAGGCTTAACCATTGACGTCCCTCACGGGGCGCTTGAAACAACCTTTGTCTGACTCTGCGATCTATTCATCTTTCCTACTTCTCCCGCCCCACTTTCACGGAGTAAACTATCTCGAATGATGACCAAAAAAATTATCAAAGGCTTAACCATTGACGTCCCTCACGGGGCGCTTGAAACAACCTTTGTCTGACTCTGCGATCTATTCATCTTTCCTACTTCTCCCGCCCCACTTTCACGGAGTAAACTATCTCGAATGATGACCAAAAAATTATCAAAGGCTTAACCATTGACGTCCCTCACGGGGCGCTTGAAAACACCTTTGTCTGACTCGCCTCTCTCCCTGCGCGCTTAATTTCCGGCCCCCTCGTACCCGTCCTCGCCAGCTGCTCACCACTCCCGCGCCGCCGCCGGCAGCGGAGGCGCACGATGGAGGACGAGCTGAACATGCGACTCTTCTTCGAAGAGGGGGACCTGATCTCGGTGCGCTGGGATCCCCCCGAGGCCCCGCTCCTCCCCCCCGACGCGCTTGCCGGCAGGCGGAGGTGCAGTCCTTCTTCGCGGACGGGGCGCTGGGCCTTCACACGCGCTCGCTCAAGTACGGGAAGCTGGAGAACGGCGTGGTGGTGGTCGTGCCGCAGACGCTCGTGAAGCGGGCCAAGCAGCACTTCCACAGCCTGCCCGAGCTCGGGGTGGACGTCATCCTGGGGAACAACGGCTTCTGCTGGGTGGCGCCCCTCGAGAAGGGCGAGGCGACGCGGGAGGCGCGCGAGGCCGTCGCCCGCGTCCGCAACGCCATCGAGCTCCTCGGCCAGCTCTTCGTCGCCGTGTACCCCCAGACCATCGCCGACGTCGTCGAGGGCGCCGCCGCCCGCGGGCTCTCCCCGGCGGAGATGCTCAGGCCCGAGCACGCCCTGGCGATCACGGAGCGCGCCCGCTCCCGCCGAGAGGTACCCGAGGGCGCCTCCGCCAAGTACGGCGAGATATAGCCGCTCGGGTAGTGCACAGCGTACGCCTGGTTGGGCCCAGCAGCAGCAGCGCGGGGCAGAGCAGTTCTCGTCAGGTTTAGAGTACGTAGTAACCGTAGCGCAGGCCAGGCAGTGTAAGGTTCTGCAGTTATCGTAGTAGTGTTAATACTGTGTTATTGCTTCACTTATTCGATCGAATCGACGCGAGCTACGTACAGATACGCCGCCGACGGACTGAGCGACATCGGGGCCGGGGCCCTCAGGCGGAGGCCGGGGTGCCGCCGGCGGGGGCTGCCTCGGAGGGCGAGGCAATGGGTGGGAATAGTTGAGCAGCCATCGCGCGGAGAGCGTACTCGCCCCGGATTTCGCGATCGAACACTCGCACCTGCTCGGAAAAAAATGATAAAGGGCGAACAGGTACACGGCGCTTCGAATCGCGCAAGTGTGGGGGGCGGGCCTGAGAGATCTTGAGGTCGGGGTCGGCGGCGCGCAGGGTGCGCTCCACGAATGCGATGTTCGACGCGTGGTCCCGCCCCCGCTGGGCGCAGAAGGCGCACGGCTCTTCCGCTCCGTGGCCTGCCTCCCCGGGGGCCGGCGCCTCCCCCGGCGGGGGCATCACCTGCTGTCGATAAGGGCGGGGGGAAGGGGGGAGGGGCGAGAAAGAAAGCGGAGGGGGTTACGACTCGCCTGGTTGACGACGATGCGGTGGACGGGTACGTGCTCCTGGCGGAGCTCTGCGACCAGCCGCTCCGTCTCCGCGATCGCCATCATCTGGTACCGGGGTCAAAAGAGGAGGGGGGGGGGGAGGCAGAGGGGGGCGGAGCGCGGACGGTGGGGATGGTGACGACGACGAACTCGGTAGCCTCCTGGTCCCGGAATAGCTTCGAGACCTGGGCACGTACCCCTTGGGTGGGGAAAGGGCGAAGGAAAGCTGGGGGGGTCGGGAGGCTGGGGGGTACCTGCTTCATGCTCTCCTTCATCTCCTCGAGCTGCTGGAGGGCCTCGGCCTCCTCGGAGGCGCTAGGGGCGCCCCCGAACATCGACGCCGCCTGGCCCCTGCGAGCACGGAGCGCCGCGACTCAGACTCCATATCCCACAACAGCAAGAACGTTGGACGGACATGAAGGAGGACATCTTGGAGCGGAGGGAGATGATCTTGCCGACCATCGAATCAAGGAACTGGGGGAACTGCAGCAGCCGCAGCGTGTGGCCCGTCGGCGCCGTGTCGAACACGATCCGATCGAACTGCGAGTATGCAGGGTCCTGCGCGGCGCTCAGGTGAGGGGCCGAGGTGGCGGACGGCTCCAGGGGCGGGCGCGGAGCGAGGATGTGGGGGTACCTGGATAAAGCGGACGATCTCTGATAGAGCGAGGGTCTCGTCGAATCCCGGCGGCATCTTCTCGAAAAGCTCGCCCAGCTCCTGAGATACGGAAAATAAAGAGAGAATGGGGTACGTAGAGGAGGGGAGGGGGGTACGCACGCCCATGCCCATGGCGGAGAGCTGTGCCTGGTCCTGGGCGCTCATGGGGGCGAGGGAGGCGCGGCGGCCCTTCTCCGGGTCCAGCTCCAGCCCCCACAGGTTCGGGATCCCCGGTACAGGCACAGGCTCCTCCTCGTCCCCCGGCGTCTGCCGCGGAATCAGAGAGGGAGAAGTTCGGGCGGGGTAAGGCCGCGCACGGTGAGCGGGGGGCAGTTGAAAGAGTCGGAGAGGGAGTGCGCGGGGTCGGTGGAGAGCACGAGGGTCTTCTCACCTGCGGGGCGCGCTTCGGCGGCGCGCGAGGCGCCGCGGGCCCTGCGGGAAGGCGGACCGAGGCTTGCGAACTGGACGGCGATGGCCGCGGCCGTGCTCGTCTTGCCCACGCCGCCCTTGCCGCCCACCTGCGACCGACGAATCAGAGGAGTCGATCCAGAGTTCGGTGCGAGCGCCGCCTGCACCATAATGTATCGGCGCTTTTTGTTGGTGATGAGGTCGCGGGTCTCCGGCGGCGGCGGAGTCCACGGCGCCGGCTGCGACGTCCTCGATCGCACCGGCGCCTGAGCTGTAACAGAGGAGCTAGACGAGGCAGCAGGCGACTGCTCCGCGGACGACGGCGCCTGGCGGGCCGGGCGCGATTCGTCCTTCGACGAGCTCCCGCGGAAGCGCGCAACAAGCTGCTGGGCGGCGAGAGCCACTACAGCACCAGCTGCACCAGTGAAGATCGGCGTCGCGTTGAAGCTGCGGGGCTTCGGCGCGTTCGGCTGCGCGTCGACGGAGATTTGCGTCTGCGTGCCGGTCGTCTTCCCGGTGCTCTGCGAGCCGCCGGCGCGAGCGACGACCTCATAATCTTGCCCCCGGCTGACTCTGCTGCGCTGGATCCGCCCCCCGGCGTCGAATCGCTGCTCGCTCCTCCCGTACAGCTCGCCGCGCGCCGACGCGATCCCGTTCCTGGGCGGAGCTACCGGAACTGCGAAAGCCTGGTCGTGCGCGCCGCGCATCTTTACTCGAGGTGCGGCCGTGTGCGGCGGTGCGCCTGCAACCCGGGTATAGGAAGAATTCGGCGATGTACGAGGTGGTGCGGCTGCGCTCGGAGCGGCGTCGGCGGACGGCCGTCGAGGTCCTTGACGCGCTCGGACGATCTCCGCCGCCCTCCCCGGCTCCGCGTGAAGGAGAGCGTTGGTGGGATCAGTACGACAACGCCGCGCGCGGAGGCGCAGACGAGGACAGCGAAGAACGAACGTCGCGCAGCGCTCGCACGGAGAGCGACGTGTACGAGTCCGGCGAATCCGCGAAGCGGGCGCGGGTCGGCGGCAGCGCAGAGTGTACGCGCGATTCGGAGCGGAGCCTCCAGGGCTCCTCTGCCGGCCCTGGAGGAACCTCCACAGCCAATGCTCTTGGTGTGTACCGGCCCCGCCTCGGCAGCTCGCAGGCTCGGCCGCGGTCCTCGATCACTTCCGCTTTCGAATTCAGCTGACTGGCTGTGCGGCAGCGCGCGCAAGAGAGCACACGGGCACGACCTCGACACAGCTGCTCGACAGACCGAAGAACGACTACAGCCTGCACTTCGTGACGAGCGGGCAGCGGCCGCAGAACTTCGTGCGGGACGCCGACATGCACGATCGGTTGGAGGAGTACCCGAAGCTGCGCGAGCTGTTCACGCTCAAGGAGGAGATCTACAAGCGCACGGCCCCGCCGCCCTTCTACCTTCAGTGCGACCTCCGCACATTTGATCTCGCCTCTCTTTCCCTCAAGTTCGACGTGATCCTCGTCGACCCGCCCTGGCCCGAGTGCGCGCGCTCGCCTGTGCGCACGCTCGACCCGTCCGCTCACATTCCGGGCAGGTACGCGCGGCGGTATCCCGGCCTGGTCACGGACAGCTGGAGCTTCGAGGAGATGGCGCGCCTGCGGATCGACGCCGTCGCCGACAGCGTGCGCTCCCTCCCGCGCTCCTTCGCCTCCCGTTGCCCGCGGCCGCCTTCCGAGCCTCTCTGCAGCGCTGCTTCCTCTTCCTGTGGGTCGGCAGCAGTGAGGGCTTGGACCACGTGCGCGCGCCCCGCCTCGGGCCTCCTGCCGCTTTTCCCCCTCGTCACCCCCGTGTTCCGCCCCCAGGGCCGGCAGCTGATGCGGCGGTGGGGCTTCCGCCGCTGCGAGGACGTCTGCTGGCTCAAGACGAACGTTCGCCGCACCGACTCACGCGTCGTCGACCACGACAAGGAGAGGCGCGTATCCCTCCTCGAACTCCCCCCTCCGTCGGCCTCACCCCCCGTGCAGCGTTCTGAAACGGGTAAAGGAGCACCTGCTGGTGGGTATCCGGGGCACGGTGCGGGGCGCCGCGGCGGGGTCCGGGGGCGGCCTCGTGAAGGGCGGCCCCCGGGGCCAGGTGCGGCGCTCGACGGACGGCGACTTCATCCACGCGAACGTCGACACCGACATCGTCATCGCCGAGGAGCCGCCCCACGGCTGTCCGCCCCGCCCCGCCCCGCCCCGCCCCGCTCCGCGCTGCGCCCCCGCCTCGAGGGCTCTCGGCGCTAGCGAGCTTCAGCTTCCAGTTGAACTGACTCTCTTACGAACTCCGCCCATATTATAAACTGAACGTTTCAGAAGTATAGCCGCGGCCGCGCCACCGCGCCCGCCCGCTTAGTCGCCGCAGCGCTGCGGAAGCCGGAGGAGGTGTACCACGTCGTCGAGCACTTCTGCCTCGGGCAGCGCCGCCTCGAGCTCTTCGGCGAGGCCCGTGCTTTGCCGCCACCCCTCCCGATCCCCTTCTAGTGTTGACGCGGGCGGCGCAGACGCACAACATCCGGCAGGGCTGGCTGACGCTGGGGCGCGACCTTGTCGGCTCGAGCTTCAGCCGCCCCGCCTACCTCGCCGCCCTCGAGCGGGCCGGCCCGCGCGTCCCCACCACGCCCCAGATCGAGGCCCTCCGCCCCAAGTCGCCCCCTCGCGGCGGGCCCCGCCTCGGCGCCGGCCCCAAGTAGCAGCGGGAAGGCTTAGCCAGGATTTGAAGTAAGAGAGAGCAGGTCCTTCGGCTGGCTGGAGCTAGACGAGGAGGTAGGAGACGAGGGCCTGCTCGCGGGCGGTGGCGTCCGAGTGCCACTTCTCCACGATGGCGCGGAGCAGCGGGTCCCCCCGCCGCCCGCACATCACGTCCTGCATCGCCCGGTACCCCAGCAGCCACGAGTCGTCCGCCGACCGCGGCCGCCGGTTCATCTCGTAGTCGTCGTGCCACATCTGCGCGCGCGAGCCCCCGGACTCTTCTTCGCTGCGGAGGGGTGCGCAAATGAACTTCCAAACGCACGCGGCCGGAGAGGGTCACGAGGAGGTCGTCGCCCATGAAGAAGCACGCGTAGCTGTACCCCCCGTCAGAACGAGGGAGGGCTCCGGTAAAAGAAGAGGCGGGCGGAGGGCGTGGAAATAAGCACAAGAAGACTAGGGGGTAGATCTTAAAATCACAGAGAGAGATAGATTCGCCGGATCTCGGGAGGCTCATAAGCGTGGGACAAGCTCAAGAGCGTAGACAGCTACACGCGCGAGCTGGGGCAAGGGGCTGGGGATGCGGACCCGAGGGCGTGGAGGTAGGCGACGGCGTCCCTGAGGCGCTCGGGGGGCATCTCCGCCACCGACGCCGCCTCCGCCCGCTCCCCGAGGAACAGGTCCCCCACGTAGTCTGCGCCCCCGGGGGCACTCAATTCCTCGGTGTGCGTTCGGGGGGCGCCGCGGCGCGCACCGCTCCACTGCGGCCCGTACTCGAAGAAGAGTACGGCGATCCGGCGGCGGGAGAGGAGCTCCCGCATACCCCGCAGCGCCGGCGCCTCGTACCCCTGCCGGACTGTTTCGAGAAGGGGAGGAAGCAGGAGGCCTGTACCCCCACCTCGATGTCCATCATGACCATGTCGAGCTCGGGGGCCCGCGGGTCCCCCGTCGGGTCGGCCGGAAGCGCCCCAGGTACCGCCTGCGCCACGTACGAGTCCAGACGGACCGCCGTGTCCTGCAGTGGGCTCGATCTGGGGCGGGAGATTTGAGGGGGGGCGGGGCGGGCGGGCCATTCGGATGGCGCCGGTGCGCTCGGTGAGGACCCCGTTCGCCCGGTCGACCTGCAGCTGACCCGCAGTCCTGCGGCCCCCGTCGCCCCGTCCCGCAAGAAGGGGATGGGGAGGGGTTCGCACCATCGGGAGCAGCTCCCGCTGTCTGCGCGCGGCGCGGGCCGGTCGGCGGGAGGGCCGGCGAGCCCTTCATAGGGATCGAATCACATGTCGCGCACCGCACATGGTGGCGGTGCCGTCGCGCTCAGAGACCGCCTGCGAGAGCGATCAAATGAGCGGGGGCCAGGAGCGCTGGCGCTCTAGGGGCGAGCGGCGCGCCTTTGGGACGAGCACGACGGTCCCTGCGGCGATCTGCGTGCGGTACTTCTGCTCCAGGTGCGGAATCCAGCGCGGCGCCGGCTCGAAGGTGTGGATGGCGCCCGCGAAGCCCGGCCACAGCTTCAGCACCTCGTCGATCTCGTCGCCCTCTTGCGGCTTCGGGAACGAAGGCGCCTTCAGCACGCGCGCGTCTACGACACTCACACAGCGAGGCGACACGGCTGTAAGCAGATTACGGCTCGCGGACGCACGCCGAGGCTGAAGAAAGTCATCGCGTCGGGGCGGAGCTCCCGAAAGATCGGCAGGAGCTGCCGCAGCGGGCGTAAGCGCATGAAAACAGGCAGGACAGGGCGATGATATGCGAGATTGTACCTTCCGCTTAGGCGCGTGCCTGCCTGGGCCGTACCTGCGAGCGCGTCAGCGCGTGCTGGCCCGAGCGCGGCGTACGTTACTACTACTAGCCTGTCCCGGTTTGCGAAAAGGAAGGCGACGTTGGCGTCCCGGATCCGGCTTATCTCCTTGACGGGGATGCCGAGCTGAGGGTCAAAGGCGCCCTCTTCTGTCGCGCCGGCCTCCCCCGCGGTGAGCGGGAGCAGCGTTGCCACCGCGAGCACGGCGACGACGAGCGCTAAGCGTCGCCAGGCCATTTGCGGCTCGGCGGCTCAGCTCAGCAAGCAGCGAGCTGAGCGCCGAGCTCGGCTTGCTGGGTACGCCGGTTTGCAGCGGTCGGAAGTCGAGACCCGCATCAGATCACTGGCCGCGTCTTCCAGGCGCTTTTAGCGGCGATGGGCAACGCGTCGGCGCACGCGGAGGGCGAGCGGGCAAGCTCGCCAAAGCGCGACGCAAACGACAGCCGCGGCGAGCGGATATTCGACAAAGCGATGAAGGACGCGTGTTGGAGCAAGGTATGCTGCGATCGCTGCGCGCTGCAGACCGCCATCCGACGCCTACGCAGGCCACGACAATCGCAGGCCGCGACCCGCAGCGCTGGCGGCTGGACGCCGTCGGCAACATCGTCTGCAAGAAGCTGACTTCGTGTGAGGGTTGCCTCTGTGAGTCCTCGCCGTTCACGCCGTGTGCCGTTGCTCACCGCCGCGCGCGCGCAGGCCACGAGTACGATCACATCACTCCGTACAGCAAGGGCGGCAAGACGGAGCTGTCCAACTGCCAGATCCTGCAGACACGAGTCAACCGGTGTGCCTTCGAATTCCAGCCCTGACGCTCTCCGTGGGCTCGCGTGAGCTGGCTCTGCAGGTTCAAGGGGAACAAGATCCTCGAGGGCGAGGAGCTGCGCAAGTTCTCGTGCGATCTGAACCTCACAGGTGGGCGCTTTCGCTCCCGCTTCCGCTCCCGCTTGCGCTCGCCCATGCCGCTGCGCCGGCGCCTGCAGAGCGGGACCTGGACGTGGTCGAGATGGCTGTCTACGGGAACATTAGGCGGGTGGGCCTCGTCTGCAAGGTGCCCACCCTCGAGGAGATCCAGGTTCGCTCGTACCCCCCGCCCACGCCCCGCCCCGCCGCCCGCCCCCCTGCCTTGTGAAGCCCGCCCCAGAGTGGCAATGCGAAGGACCCGTGCCGTTTGCCAGACCCAGAGAAGGAGGGAGCGGGCCGCGTCATTGGGCAGGAGGGCTTCATTCAGTCGCTGTGGCTAAACGTCGCGGGTTTCTTTTACTTTGGGCCCTTCTCGGGATCGGACTCGAGCCGGCGGCGCCACCGCCACCGCCACCGCAAGTTCAGGCCCGAGCAGCAGCAGCACCAGGACGGCGCGTACTTCCGCGGCCGCGCCCGCCACCTCAAGAAGTACCAGTGAAGGCGGCAGCGGGCGGGGCGGGGTAGCTGGGAGTGTTCGTGTGCGTAGGAGGGGGGCAGTGGACTGAGCTATATTGAAGTATAATCAACCCGTACCGCTTAATTAGAACTGGAGGCTACAGCCCTATGGCTACAGCCGGGCCAGGTGCTCGGGCTTGAAAAGAAACTCGGATTCGAAAAGGAAACGGAATGCGAGCGCTCAAGCTTCCCTCCGGGGCCAAGCTAGCTCTAGATCTGCCCACGGCCGCGCGAGGACGGCCCCGCGGCAGGGGTGCCGGGGCCAGCCGGCGCATCGGCCTCTTCGGGCTCGAATCCGGCGGCGGAGAGTATCGCCCTTCCGAAGGCCTGCGTGACCGCCGGGCAAACCATGTTCCTGCGCGGCGGGGGCGGGGGGACGGGTCGCATGGAGCTCAAGGGAGCAGAGCTCGAGGGGGGAAACGGAAGGGCCGGGCGCACCCCACAAGGCGAAAGTGGATCTTGCTCAACCGCCCCACCAGGGTGGCCTATGCGCGACGGGCCTCTCCGAGTGAGCGACGCGCAGAGCGGGCGAGCATGTGAGCGGCTCGCAATCGTGCACACCCAGTCGGGAACGCCGAACCCGCGGAGGCGCTCGCGGAGGGTGAGGGGCCGGTTCCCCTCCGCCCAGTGGCGGACGCAGCCTTTGCTTGTGGTGATGGTGAGGAAGGGCCTGTCCGGCGCCGCGACAGCCTTGCGCTTCTTCTCGACCGCATCCTCGTCGCCTTGCCTGTCTTCTTCCCCGAGGTGGAGTTCTGGAAACGTCGTACCCGCCGACTGGCCTCGCCGCATCTCCTCCTGAAAGGTCCCCTCGGGGGTCCCGTAGTCGACCGCCAGCAGATCCTGTACCCCCGCCTCAGAATTGGATCGAGGAGGCTAGGCGAGGCCGGGCGGGCGGGTGCACGGAAATGGCGTCGCGGGCGGTGACGGCAGGCGGGAGATACGCCTTGCGCCTCTCGAGGTCATCGAAGTCGGGCAGGATCTCTCCGAGCTCGAACGCCTTCAGGTTCAGCTGCATCGGCCGGCTCTCCTGACGCCTGTCCCCGCTCACTCGGCGGGGCCCGTGCGCGGCCGCGTCGGCGGCAATGGCGGCGACGCACCATGGCCAGTAGTGGCTTTCCGCGGGCCGCGGGGGCAGCTCGCAGTCGAAGCGCGCCCCGGCGACGAAGCAGCGCCAGCGGTTCTGCGGCGCCCCGTAGTGCGAGGCCAGGAACAGCCCCGTCCTCGTCTGGAAGCCGTGCTGGTGGGGAGGAAGGAATCAGGGGCCGCGCTCGGGGAAGCGCCCTGGGGGCGCGGGCACCCGGTGGAGAAGATGGATGAGGGCGAGGTAGAAGACGGAGAGCTCGTTCTGGTTCGTGTTGATCAGGAAGCGGGGCACCTGCGGCGCGGCGCGGCTGAGCTCGGGGACAGAAAGGAGAACGGCGGCACAAGGCGCGCACCTCCTCGAAGAGGAAGAAGGGGGCCCCCCGGAGCACCGCCAGGTCCACGGTGTCCCGGATCAGCCGCAGGAGGGACGCCGGCTTGTCGGCGGGGCTCGCCTCCTCCTCCTCCCCCTCCCCCTCATCCCCCTCCTCCTCCTCCTCCTCCCCGCCCTCCTCGTCGCTTCCGTCGCCCCGGGCGCGGCCGCGGCCGAGGTCCGCCACGCGGTTTTTCCCCGTCGTGTTTGCCGCCGAGAAGGCCTGGCTGCGGGCACGCTCAGATTGGAGGGGCCTGGCAGCAGGGGAGCGGGGCGGGCCGGCGGGCGCACCAGGGGAGGCTCGCGAAGAAGAGGAGGGGGCCCTCCTTGGGGAGCCCCGCGAGGTTGACGCCGCGCGGCTCGAGATCGGGGGAGGAGGCGGAGGCGGCGGCGAGGCGCCTGAAGTGCTCGGCGACCTCCTCCACCGTGCCCCGCACCGCCGCGAAGCTCGGGCACCGCGTCTCCTCCCGACGCACCTGCCACGCCCGCTCCAGGTTCCTGCCCCCGCGCGCCGGTCGTCTGCGGTTGCAGGGGCGGGCGCGCGCGGGGGGAGGGGCGGCGGGACCTGCGATAAGAGCTGACGGCGTCTGCTGAGGAGTCGATGGAAAGGCCCGGGGCCATCCCCGCGGAGGAAAGGCCGAGCGACGCGCCGCCGGCCCCGCAGAAGGCGTCGTCGAAGAGGGGCGGGTCCCCGGCCCTCCGCCCCGCCCCCGGCCGCCTCACCTCCCCGATCTCCCGCGCCCCCTGCCCGAGAGCACAAGAAGAGATCAGCGCCGACAGAGCCGCGGCTGCAGCGAGCGCACGTCGGGGATCCTGAACTCGAGCTTGGCGGGGGTGACGGCGTAGCGGCAGTAGGGGCGCCCGCGCCCCGCCAGCGCCCGCCTCGCCGCCTCGGGGTCCTCTCCCGCCCGCGTCCGAAGCAGCGCCACCGCCGGCTGCGCGCGCGCACGCCCCGCGCTCAGCGACGGCGTGGTCTCCGCCCACGTGATCGGGATCCGCCGCACCGGGTCCCTGTGGAAGCGGTCGAAGAGGACGTAGCGGCGGGCCTCGCGGAGCTTGAGGTCGCAGCGCGAGTCGAAGTGGAGCTCGTTCGCGTCCTGCCGCGCGCGCGCGCGCGCCGATCGGCTACCGCCGCAGGTGCGATCGGGCGTGGGCCGGGCGCGCGCGCTCACGTAGTCGGCGCCGACGGCCTGGAGGGCATCGTCGAGGCGCGCGAGGAAGGCGCGGAAGCGGGCGGCGCCCTCGGCCTGCTCCGCGAGCAGCGCCCCGTCCTCGTCCCGCTTCGACAGGTGGTGCGCCAGGCCCTTCAGCGAGTGGAACTACGCCCCGCCCCGCCCCGCAGCCGTCAGCGCGCGCGAGGCTCAGATCGATCAGATCTGAGCGGACCCACTGGAGCTTGACGAGCACGACCTCCTCGTCTTTCCCGCCCTCGGCGGCGCCCTCCTTGGGCCGGCGGCGCGTCCGCCTCGTGACCGTGATCTGCCGCGCGCTCGCGGTCAGCGGTATCGATCGGGTGCCAAGGGGGAGAGACGTATGCCACAAAGAACTCGAGGCCGGGAGCGCACCTCGCGGACGACGCCGTAGTTGAGCTCGTCGCCCGAGGCCGCGTCGCAATACGTCGGGACGACGTCGCCGACGGCCACGACGCCCTCCCCCTTGCCCTTCTCCAGCCGGTAGCGCAGCGCGGGGAAGTAGCGGCGCGCGCGCCCCAGCTCCCGCTCGCGGCCCGCCTCCTCTGCCCGTGTATGCTGCCGGCTGTACGAGCGTTCCTCCTCCTCGTTAGGCCACGAGCTGAAGTCAAAGCCGTGGCGGGGCGGCGCCCGCTTGGCCCGGAGGCGCGCCGCCTCGCGCGCCGCCTCGCGCGCCGTCGCGAAGGCCTCGCCCTCCGCCGCCACCTCCTCGCCCCAGTCCTCCTCCTCCTCCTCCGCATCCCCGCCCGCATCCTCCTCCTTCTCTTCTGCCGTCTCCCCCTCCTTCTCGTCCGTGTCCGCCTCCCCCTGCCGCCTCCGCGGGGCCTTCTTCCCCTTCTTCGCCTTCTGCGGTCGTCTCGGGCCGCCCTCCTCCGCCCCGCGGCTGGGCGGGCCCGAGCCGCCGGTATCCGGCGGCTTCTCCGCCAGCCTGCTGATCCTCGCGGCGGCCTCCACCCTCGCCGCTCGCGGCGTCCGCCCCTCGCGCGGCGGCAGGCCCTCGAACCGCTTGCCGAGGGGCCGCGCCGCCCCCTTGCGGCCCGCCGGGCGGGGCCCCGCGCCGTCCGCCGGCTCTGGCGGGGACGAGGGGCCGGCGCCATCGCCGCCGCTGGCCGGCGCGGGGGCGGGGACCGGGACCGGGGCCCCCGCCTCGTCGTCGAAGGCGCCCGGATCGAGGCTGCCGAAGGAGTGCGGAATGGACGGCAGGCTGCCGCCCTCCTCCTCGTGCCGCTCCTCTTGCCCCTCCTCCCCACCGAGCTCCTCCTCTTCGTACCTCTCCTCCTCTTCCTCCTCCGCGTCGATGATGGCAGTCGGGGCGTCGGGCGAGCCCGGGCGGGCGCCGGCTGCAGGGCCGTCGTCGTCCTCCTCCTCGAGGCAGATGGCCGACTGCCGGCTCTTCCCGTCTGCCGCCTCCGCACCGGCGACACCCGCCTTCGCCTCTCCCTCCTGCTCCTCCTCCTCGCCGGCCGATTGCGCCGCCACCGCCGCTGCGCCGCCGCCGCCGCCGCCGCCGGCCAAGAACGGAGCCCGCTGCGGCTGCTGCCCCTCCTCCTCCTCTCCGTCCTCGCCGGGCTCGCTGGCGCTGCGGCTCGGGTCGGAGTGGTAGGAGGCGCCGTCCTCGTGCACGCAGAAGTCGACCCGCTCCAGCGGCATCTCCGCGAAGGCCCCGCAGAAGCGCCCCAGCGCGCTGTTGTAGCGCAGCGCCCGCCTCCCCACCGCCTCGCACTGCCGCCCCCCCTCCCGCTGCCCCGCCGCCGCGCGCCGCCGGCGGCCGGCGCGGTTCGTGCAGGCGGGGCAGGGCGGGACGTCGTCGGGGGGGCCGTACTCGAGGCAGGGCCGCCCCTGGAGCCTCCCCACGAGCGCCTCCCTCGCCATGCGGGCCGCCAGCCGCCCGCTCGGGATCGCTGCCACCGCCGCCGGCGCCGGCGCCGGCCGCTCCCCGCTGCGGCTGGAGCTCGTCCCCGCCGCCGGAGCCGGAGCCGGCGCCTCCTCCTCGCCCGCGCCGGCACCCTCGCCCTCGGGCCCCGCCTCCTCGCCGTCCATCGCCCCCTCATCCCATCCCCCGTCCTCGCCTTCCTCCTCCTCCGCCCCGCCTCCGTGCCGCCAGCCGTCTTCGTCGTCCACGTCGGCCGTGCTGGGGGCCACGGGCGCGTAGCGTGGCTCGTAGGGGGCCGGCGGGCGGCGGCGGCGCCCCGGGCGGGGCGGCGCGTCGACGTCCTCGCTCGCCTCGCTCTCGCCGTCGGAGACGTCCGCCGCCGGCTGCTCCTGCGGCGGCTGCTGCTGCTGGACGGCGCCGGCGCGGGAGGGGGCGGGGCGGGGCCGGCGCGGGCGCGGCGGCGGGCCGCGCCCCTTCTCCTCCTCCTCCTCCTCCGCGCCCTCTTCCAAATCGATCACGTCGGGCGGGACCGTGGCCGGGGCCGCTGCAGCCGCCCTCCACGGCTGCTGCTCGCGCTCCGCAGCTCTGCCGTCGCCGCCGGCGCCGACACTCTCTGGGGCTTGCTGCTGGGCCACTGGCTCATCGACGTCCATGGCCGGCGCCGCGGTCGCCTCGCCCTCCTCCTCCTCCCTCACCGACCGCCCCGCCGGCGGCTGCTCGGAACTGAAGCCTTCGTCAAAGGATGCGCGCCGCTGGGCCGAGCCGAAGGCCGCCCCCGCCGGCCCCCGCCGGCCCCGCTTCGCCCTCGGCGCTCCGTCCCCGCGTCGTCGCTGCTCGCATGGGGTGCCCGCCGCGCCGGTGGCGCGGGCCCCCGGGGCGCCCGGGAGCCTCGCCCGGACGGTGAGCTGGCGGGCGGGGGGCGGGGTCGCCTCCGGCTCGTCGAACTCGAAGGGGTCCGCCCCCCGCCCCGGCCCAGCCGCCCCCTCACCGAGCGCCCCGCCATTCTGCGCGGCGGCGGCGGCAGCAGCAGCAGCAGCGGAGGGCCCGGCATCCGGTTCCTCCTCCGACTCCTGGGGTGGCGACGGGGACCGCCGCCGGGCGGAGGGGCCGGGGGCGGGAGACGAGGAAGCTGGCGCCGGCTGCGGCGAGCGTGGCTCGCCGCGCTCAGAGGAGGATGAGGAGGAGGAGGAGGAGGCCGCTGCGGGTCCGGCGCGTGCGGAGGAGGACGCCGGAAGCACATCGGTGCTGCTCCTCCGCGGGGGGGACGCGCTCGGGCGCGAGGCCGGGAAGGCGGCGGCGGGGGCCGGGGCCGCCTCCTCCTCCTCGCTGGTGAGGTCGATCACGCTGCCGGCGACCTCCGATCCGCCTCCGCCGCGCTGCTCGCCCTCCGGCGGCGGCGGCGGCGGCGTACCCGCCTCATCGGGCTGGGCCCCGCCCCCGGCGCCAGCGCCCGCCTCGAGCTCCGGCCGCAGCGCTTGCTCCAGCCGTCGGCGCTTCGCCCGGTGCGCCGCCAGCAGCTCTGCGCACGTACGGTCAGAAGGGGTCGGCTCCCGCGCAAGCTCGAGGCGCTGAGCCCGCGCGCGCGCGGCCGCCGCGGACCGTCGAACGCGCGGTGGATGCCGCGCACGACGCCCGGGTTCCCGTCAAAGTGCTCCGCAGCGACTCTCCGTGCCGCGCCGGCTGCCCGTCCGTCAGGAACGGGGGCGAACGCGGGCGGCAGGCAGGGATGAGGAGGGGCGGCGACGCGAACGGACCTGCCTCGAGCGGGAAGAACATCATCACGTGGACCAGGGTGGAGTCCACCTGCTGCCCTTGGAGAGCGAAGCGGCACTCGTCTAGAATGCTATCATAGTTTGGCACGAAGCATCTGGGCGACCGCGGGTCCGGTCAGCCAGCATGCGCCCGCGGCCGCGCGCTGCCGCGGCGCACCGGCCGTTGGAGTCCAGGAGTAGGACGAGCGTTGTTTCCTCGTCAAACGTTCCGCAAAACAGCCCTGATGCGCACCAGGGATTGCATGCTTGCTCTGCGAGACAGGGCGGAACTTGAACATCAGCGCCAGGCCTAGGAGCGCCGGTCGCGGACAGTTCAGGGTGTCCGGCCAGCACCGCCAGGGCGGAGACATACCTAATATCATGTGTGCTTCGGGAAGAAGATGCGCGGCGTCCGGCGTAGGCCACCGCCGCACTTGCAGACTGTCCAAGTCGCCCTCGGTTCGCTCCGGAGAGCTGGCGGCGATGGGCCCGAAATTCAAAGGCTCGATCTCAGTCATCGCAGCCGCTGACCGCTTCTGCCACGCGCGAATGCGTTTCCCTAAAGGCAGTCAAGGGAACGCTCCGCTGCGGATTGCGGCGTCCGGGGGCGCACCTAATATGTTCCAATCCGCCTCGTGTGCAGATTGTACAACCCGCCTCGTGGGCGGTATCACCTCGCGAAGACTCGCCATCCCGTGGTCACCGAAAGCCGGGCGTATCCGCTCCTGTGGTCCACGAAGCGTGCGTGTCGTCGGTTTCGCGCAGTTCAATACGGGCTCAAAGATGCGCACCGGTCATGATCAGGCGAACGCTTGATGATGAACGCGCCTCGGGACACGAGGCCGTCTAAAAGCTGCAAGAAATGCTTTAAATTTGATTCTCGCACGCTCTCTGCCGTCAGAAGACACGTTGGGGGCGTCCTGACTGCTGAGGCTGACTGCCTGACTAAGCTGACTTCGACGAGGGGGTATCTCTTTCTAACCTTCCAGCCGGGTACAGCTGCCGATGCAGCGACCTGCCCTCCTCTGCTGGAGTTCGAGGCGCGGGCTCGCGTCCCTTCCGCGAAAACGAACTGCAGCCCTGCCGAGCCAGCCCGCAAAGCCTCCTAGAGTCACCACACCGAATGACGAACCTGGCGTCGTGCGACCGATCGGATGCGCGGTCCGCGCTCTGGGAATGCTGATGCCATCCTGCAGAACGCGCGGTTTCGTGCGACCCCGCTGGACCCCGCGGTGCGCCCCTGCTTAACTGGGCTCCCTGGACTACCAGCGACGGCTGAGCTCCATGCTTGCGCGCAGATCCTCCGCAAGATTGATGAAGAGTGGTGCGTGTGACGGGTCCGACCGATCGCGGGCGGCACTGGGGCAGCGCTAGGGCTCCAGGCGTCAGTAACTAAACGAGCGGCGCGGTGGATTGCGGTTCGTTCACGCACCGCGTCAGGGTCGGTCGGCAGCGCGGGAAGATACCGTCATCCATCACGAAGCACCTCGAGGACAAGGAGGACGAGGCGAACCGCGTGCGCGAGCTGCATCCGCATCGTGCAGTGCGAGATCCCTGGGCGCTGATTTCGGGGGCGGCCATGCGCAGCTTTTCCTCGCGAAGCCGGAATTCGTAGCGGGTGCCCTGACGGCCGAGTCCCTTCCCCCGGAGGGCCTCCCGGTGAGCAGATAAAAATGTAACCGAACGCTCGCAGTCTTGCGTTAAAATTAAATTCAGGAAGTGGCCTTCGCTGGACGCTCGAATGTAGGGAAGAGCTCCTTAATCAACGCCCTCGCGCGCGGTGTGCCTTCGCCCGCCGCCGCCGCGCGCCGCCGCCGCCCGCGCGCATTGCGCCGTCGGCCCGTCCGATGTTGACGACGGGGCGGTCGACCCGATGCGCAGGGATGCGGGCCGCGCGCGTGAGTGACAAGCCAGGTAGGCCCTGCCCTGCCCTCCCCTCCCCTCCCCACGACGGCGGCCGGCCGACCCCGGGCCGGCGCAGGCGTCACGCAGCAGCTTAACTTCTACAGCCTGAAGAATAGGCTCATCCTCGTGGACTTCCCAGGTCCGCCCCGCCCCGCCAGGCCCGTGCTCCCCCTGAGTAGCGGGCGGGGTGGCGGGCGGGCGGGCGTGCAGGGTACGGCTTCGCGTTCAGCAAGGAGGAGAGGAGCGGGGCGTGGCAGGAGCTCATGAAGCAGTTCGTGAGCAGCCGGAGGACGCTTCGCCGCGTCTGCCTGCTCGTCGACGCCCGCGTCGGGTCCGCCCCGCCCCGCCCCGTCTGGCTTCCCTGGCGCGCGCCTCACCGCCGCGAGTCGGCCGCAGGCTCAAGCAGTCGGACCGGGAGTTCGTCGAGAACCTCGTGCGGCGCGTCCTCTACATTCGATCTCGCTCGCTCTCGCACGCTCTCGGGATCTGATGCACATGTCAACTTCAGGGCGCGGGTGCGGCTGCAGGTGGTGCTGACGAAGTGCGACGCGGTGCTGCGCGAGGAGCTCGCCCGCCGCGTCTACCGCATCCGCGAGGAGCTCGCCTGGGCCCGCCAGGCCGGCCCCATCCGGGTGCTCCATCCCCGCGCCTTCCCTGAGCCTTCCTTGAGCTGAGAGCTTAGCTTGAGCTTGAAATCTTGCTAAGCCGGCCCCACCCGGGTGATCCCTCGCTGAGGCTTCCCACCCGTCTGCTAGGCGCGCGTGTGCGAGCTGCTAGGCCAGCCACCTGCTCTTCCACGCTTCAGGAGCGCCCTCTCACCCGCGCGCTCGCTCGCGCGCGCTCAGATGGTCTCGGCGAGGACGCGTGCGGGGATCCTCTCCCTCCGCAAGGACCTCTACGCCGTCAGCCTCAAGCCGAGGCGGCCCGACCCGGCCCCGGCCCCGCCTCCCGCCGAGCAGCGCCAGCAGCCGCGGGCGGGCGCCGGCGGGAGGTGGCTGGCCGCGCGGGGGGGTATCCGGAGGAGCCCCGCCGGGCCCAAGGCGCGGTCGGGCAGGGTGCAGGCCTCGCGGGAGCGCGCCCCGGGGCCGGCGCGGGAGGGCCCTGAGCAGGCCGAGGAGCCTCAAGACGCGGCGGGGCGCAGGCGCGGCCGCCACCGCCCCGCCCGGGAGGGGCGAGGCCGGCAAGAAGGGCGGGCGGCGGGCGGGCGGCGGGGGCGGCGGGGGCGGCCTCGGGAAGCGGGCGGCGAAGCTCGAGCTGAAGCCCCAGAAGTCGGCGTCCAGGCGCGGCGCGAGGCGGTAGCCCGGCGCCATTCCGCGCCTTGCCAGCCCTGGGCCACTCGCCATCCGGCACGGCGCCTTGCACGCCGGCCCGGCGTCTCGGTGCGCGCTACGCCAACGCGCGCGGAGCCAGGAGCCTCGAACGCCACGTGCAGGTTGCCGATCACGACGGCGCGGATGCGTGCGCAGTTGAGACGCCGGCGCATGTGCAGCCAGCGTCTCCCTGCGTATGATGGATGAAGCCCAAGCACTAGTAGGCAGCGCTGTAGTGCCCACTGCTAGCGCTCACCTGCTGCAGTGCAGCGCCTTTATCTGGCGCGACCGCCCGGCCACTAAGCCGCTGCTAGCTAGGCAGTGGTAACAGTCTGGCAAAGTAGACCCGGTCAGGCACTGCCAGTGCGCCAGCATTCGCCGATGGCCCGGTGCACCGTGCACCTGGCGCAGGCGGCGCGCTTGAAGGCTGATCATGAAGCTTCTCCTAACGGTAACTCGAATCCTGTCGTCACATGCACATGATACGAGTTCGCTCAGTTGCGTTGTTTTTCTTATCTGCGATCTGTACCCCCAACTGAATGCCCCAGTTCACTCCCGGCCGCCGGCTCGCGCACAAAGGGACGTCGACCGTCGACGTCAGTGGCACCACCTGCTCCGATCCCCCGCCGAGCAGCTGCAGGCCGCGCATCGCCCATCGCTTGAGCGACCGCAGTCAGCGTTTCCGCCTTGCCAAGTTGCTGGGCCGCAGCCCCGCCTACCTCGGACGAAGCGGGCGCGGCCGGTTCGCTCCTAGCGGGCCCAACCTTGCCTGGCCCAGCTGCAACGCATCTGGACCGGCGTGCAACAGCGGCAACAGCGGACCGGCGTGCTGTTTGTCGTCCGCTAGCTGGCTGATTCGCTTTCCAGCTGCCCGCTGGCCACAACGTGTTCTGGGCGCTGCGTAGCCGCAATGGGTGGGGCGTTCAGCGGTGGAAATCGCGGTGCGGTCTTTTGTCCCCTAGCTTTTCCTTTGCACTGCCTCATAGTCCCGCAGATCGGAATCGTTCAACGGTTCTGGCAAGAACAACGGGACCAGAACGTCCAGTACCACTGTTGTTCCTTCAGAGAGTGTGCCGCCTGTTAGCCTTGCTTCCGCTCGCCCAGAGTTGCCTGATCGATCGATTGCTTCCGCAGCCGTAGCAGCAGCACCGCCACCAGCGGCCGCTCCTCCGCAGACACAGCCGGCGAAAAGCATCGCTCAATCTCGGTTGAGCAAGCTCTTTGCATCAGCAGATTCGGAAGCATCATCCGTGCCGTTGGACGCAACCAGCCATGCACGTGCTATCCTCGCGAAGACTGACCGGGGCGGTTTGCCGCTATCCAACTCGTTCTCCGGAGGATTTGGGGGCTTGAGAGGGCGGCCATCGATGCAAGGAGTGCACTCTGGAGCAGGCAGAAGCGAGAGCCCGCTGATAGACCGCCGCCGCGCTCGAAGGTGTGCCTGCCCGCGGCCAGGCAACCGGGCGGTCTGCCTTTTGACCCGGTATCTTCGCAGCTATCATGCGCCCAAGTCGGGGACGCTGCCGTCGTCCCCCAACGAGGCGGGTGCCGCGACTGAGATCGAGAACTGGAAGAATTACCTCGTGAGCCTTCTAATTCCTTTTCCCGAGCCCGGGCGGCGCTCGCGACCCTTGATAGAAGAATGCTTAGACGCCTGTCGCTGACGCCCCGTGATGCCTCGCGCAGGCCCAGTGTATAGAGGAGATCCGGGAGGTGCGGGAAGTGTCGCGGGACAGGATGACCGTAGAAGCGCCGGACGCGAAGAAGGGAATGGCGGCCGGCTTCGGCTCCATCGTCTCTGGGCTCGCGCGCAACGAGGAGGGGGACGCAATTCCTCCGCCCGACCCGGGCAGCGCGCGGTGGTCGGAAGGCGCGGGGGCCCCTCGGCTGGAGGGCGGTCTCGCAAGCATGGCGGGCCTTGGCGTGGACCGGCACGCCGCTGCGGTCGCTGCGGGGTAGCCTGCCCTCTCCAGCTTTCCACAAAACTCTCCATCTGCCTTCTCCTTTCCTTTCGACCTCCCTCCTCGCCCTCGTAGGAAGCCCAGTCGTCCTCATCATCATCTTTTATCGAAAATCTCTCGTCCTTAAATCCCTTTCAGTTGTACTTACGCTTCGCATCTACATATTATTATATGTGCAGAACTTCGGCTTCAGTTTTAGATAGAAGCACTCATTGTAGAATAGCCCCTGTTCGAGATTCGGACTGCTGTGCGTTCTATGCCAATGTGCTGAGCGGCTTTCGCGGTTGCTGTTCATGATCAAAGATTCCAGCTCTAATTCTAATCCTGCGAATGCAGGCCTAGGTTCAGCACTGGTCTAATTCGAAGTGGTGGGGCCGGCGCACCCAGGCGGCGGGCCCAGGCGGCGGGCGGGCGATACGTTCCTTCAATCAATTAAGGCTTGTGCCACGGTGCACTAGCACTGCGGCCGCGACTGATCGACGGAGACGTACTAACTTCACAGAAGGCGGATACGGATTGCAACTAACCTAACGGCGTAAAACGAAAAGACCCTGCAGCTGCCGGCGCCGCAGTGCCATGGTGCGCGAAGATCCAATTGGCACTGCGGCAATGCAAGGCGCGGGGTACGGCACTCCCAGATCAGGATCTTCAAGGGCTCACCATGTTCGTCGCCGCCGCCCCCGTTGCCCGCCCGCTGGCCAAGGCGTTCATCGGACAAGAAGTTCGCGCTCGCCCGGCCAACAAGGCCCAGGCCACCACCAAGTTCGCGGTCGAGGCCAAGACCAAGGTGCGCCCCGCACGCCTGCGCCGCGACCGGTTTAGCACTCTAGAAGCCAGTTCTAGTCGTGGATCCGGATTGGCGCGCCGGCCGTCCGCTGTGTCGCGCGAAAGCTCTTGTTGTTGTATGTGTGGTATGTTCCGACGCACTTCGCAGGTCTGCTCCGACAGCGACCTCGTCGAGGGCGACCGGAAGATCGTCGTGCGTTTCTCTTCGTTCAATTCACAACTGAACACGCGCGGAGAGCAGCGGCGTCGCTTTTAGATCTCGCCCGCTTCGTCAGTTGAGCGGCCTGGTGCCCGCAGGACGTCGATGGCCAGGCCGTCATCGTCACCCGCCAGAACGGCAAGCTCTTCGCCGTCTCGGCCACCTGGTGCGGCAGCTGCCAGATTTGATCCGCCGGGCCTGACGCTGAGCCCGACTTCGACAGCCCCCACCTTGGCCTCCCCATGAAGAAGGGCAAGATCGAGAACTGCGCCATCGTGAGCTTGTTGTTCTTGCCTCGATCCGCGCGCCCGCGTTGACGCGAGCGGTTGCAGACCTGCAGGTGCTTCTAACCTGTGACGCGGCGCCGAGCCGGGGCCGGCGAGAGCCTGCGGCGGCTGACATAAGAGCGCAATGCGCGTGCGCAGCTTCCACAAGTCGACCTTCGCGCTGGAGGACGGCAAGGTCCTCGCCTGGTCCGAGTCGTTCATGGGCCTCCCCGGCACCGGTGCGCGCGCGCACACAGCTTCGGCGAGCGCGCCGCACCGGCCCGCCCACGCGCTCGCGCCGCAGGCATGATCGGCAAGGCCATCGGCAACCTCAAGGGCGGCCCGAAGAACCTCGCCACCTACCCCGTTAGCATCTCCGGTGCGAATTCGCAGCCGCCTCCCCCCGCGATTCACGGAGTCAGTGACAAAGCTCGGACGCTGACCGTTCCTCCTGTGCCGCAGGCGGGGATATCTACGTCGACTAAGCTTCCAGCGACGCGCTTCGGATAGGATGTAGCTTTGAACAGGAAATATAATACTTTGGCGGACCCGGGGACCCCACGCGTGCACGCAAGCGTGTCCTTGCACAGCCTCTCCCAGCCTGGCACAGCGGCCGTGGCTCTCGGACGGCGGGGGCGCGGGGCTGCGTAGGCCTGGACCCTGAGTTTCGAGCTTGCCAGTCGTGATCGGACGTCGGCTGGCTCGTCCCCAGCTGCCAAGCAGGGATCCGGATGCAGGCCGCGGGGACTAGGGAATCTAGATCACTGATTATTCTATCCATGATATCGATCCGATGATATCGATGTTCTTTGACTTAGATCTAGATCTCGTCACTTCGATTTTGAAGCGCCGCGGCGCGGCCGACCCTTCAACTTGGCGATTTGGCAAGGCTCAACGCAGGCCTAGGAGAGGGCTCCCCAAGCTCATGTGCAGCCGACGCCCCTGGCCGCCCCAGGCCCGGCTCCTTTAAGTGAATTTTCCCTTCCCCAATATTTGCTATCCGTGCGACACCGGCTCGCCGAGTCGGCGATCGCAAGGGCAGACTCGGCGAATCACTGAGTGTTGCCTGCAAAAGTATGCCTGCTGGGGGAGGCTCGCCATGCGCATGCGCAAGCCATGCCTTGCAAGCAATGACTCCATGATCATGAGATTCCTCGCGGGCGATCCGGACCTCTACCGGCTGCGGCGCCCGGGGGCGCGCGCCCCGGCGGGGGCGGGGGCCCCGGGGGCGGCCGCCCCCGGGGCGGGGGCGTTGGCGGGGGCGAGCCCGAGGGCGGCCTCGTCCACGCTGAAGAGCTCGAGGACCTGCGGCGCCTTCAGCAGAGGCGCGCTCGAGGGACGAGTTCTGTGGGGAGGGGGAGGGAGGGGGCCGGGGGCGGGCCTCGCGGGTCTGGAGGCGGTCAGCCTCCTCGCGGGTGAGGGCCGTCTGCGCGCCCCCGCCCTCCACCTGCGCCGCCCCGTCAGCCTCTCCTCGGGCTCCTCGCCTCAGACGCCTCAGATCTGACCTTGCGGCGCTGCAGGTCCACCACCTTCTCCTCCACCGTTCCCTGCCAAGGGCCCCCGCTCAGCGCGCGGGCCGGCCGGCCGGCGGGGGCGCTCGAGCGTCTAGTCTTAGCGCCTCTCCCGCCCTCGCTCGCGAGAGACGCGGGGGCGGGGCGCGTGCGCACCCTGACGATGAGGCGGACGACTTTTGTCTCGCGGCGCTGCCCGATGCGGTGCACGCGCAGCGCCGCCTGCGCCTCCACCCCGGGGTTGATCGCCGGCTGCCCCCGCCCCCCGCCTGTCACGAGGGTGCGCGGGGGCGGGGCGCGCCGCGGCCCTTTGCGGCGCGGCGGGTCCGGAACCTCGAGGATGTAGACGGCGGAGGCGGCGGTGAGGGTCATGCCCCCGCCCGAGCGCATCAGCGCCAGGAAGCACGTCACCTCCGGCTGCCCCCAGCGCGCGTCACGGCCGGCGCGGGGCGGGGCGGGGGCGGGGGCGGGGGCGGGGGCGGGGGCGGGGCGGGGGCGGGGCGGGCGGACGTCGGACTGGAAGGCGACGATGGCGTGGGCGCGGCGGCGGGCGGAGCCGGCGAGCTCCTCGTAGCGCACCCCGTTCGCCTCCAGCGCGCTCTTCACCAGCCCCAGCATCTTGTTCCAGTGCCTGCCCCGCCCCGTCCCCCGCTCAGAGGCGCCCCGGCGGGCCCCCCGGCTGGAGGGCGGGCGGGCGGGCGTGGGCACGAGAAGATGACGGCCTTGGCGGTGGGGTCCTGCGCCCGCAGCGCGATGAGCTCCGACACCAGCGCGCACACCTGCCGCCCCCCGTCAGACCCCGGCCGCCGCCGCGCCGCTCCGAGGGCCGCCGGCTCCGCTGCCGTGCCGTGGCCCCGCGCTGTCGCGCTCGTTCTAGGTCCCAGACCCTTTCTTTCTTCTCTCTTCCGAATGCAAGGGAGGGGGCGGGGCGGGGCGGGCCTTGGTGCCGTAGTCGTTCTGGGCGTCGGAGGCGGCGGCGGCGGCGGCGAGGTCGAGCGGCTCTTCCGGCGCCGTGTCGAGGGGCGCGGCCTGCGCGCCCCGGCCCCCCGCCCGTGGGCCCCGCGCCAAGGCAGGAGGGAGGCGGGCGGCCGCTCTGGGGCGGGGGGCGGGGCGGGGGGCACCTCGTGGAGCATGGCCTGGGTGAGGGGCCGGCGGCACGTCGGGCACAGCCGCGACCGCTCCAGCGCCTCCTCGATGCAGCTGCCGCCGCCCCGCCCCTCAGCGCCCCCCACCTCGAGCTCGCCGGCGCGGGGCGGGGCGCGGGGGCCGCGGCGCGGCGCACTGCTTGCAGAAGGAGTGCCCGCACTCGGTCACCACCGGCTGGCGGCGAGCAGGGGCGGGCGGGGATGAGGGAGGGCGGACGCCGCCGCGAGGCGAGCCTCCGCGGACCTGGAGGAGCTCGTCGAAGCAGATGGGGCACACGTTCGCGTTCATCGCCTCCTCCCCCTCCTCCCCGGCCCCCGCCCCCGCCGCCCCCGCCGCCGGCGCAGCCGCCGCCGCGGCGGAGGAGGGCCCGGCGGCGGAGGCGGGGCCCTCGGGGGCGCCGGCGCGGGCGACGGCGGCGCGGGTGACCTTCTGCGCCTCGTCGAAGCGCGCCCGCAGCTGCCGCCCCGCCCGGGCGTCGGGCGCGGGGCGGTGGAGGGGGCGGGGCGGCTCTGGGGCGGGCGCACGTGCTTGAGCTCGTGCTCGGCGGCCTCCGCCTTCTTCCGCAGCGCCTCCGCGTGCCGCGCCGCCCGCTCCACCGGCGACGGCCGCTTCGCCGCCGCCTTGCCCTTCCCCTTCTTCTTCTTCGTCTCCTCCTCGTCCTCGTCCTCGTCCTCTTCCCCGTCTTCGTCCGCCGCTTCAGCGGCGGCGCCGGTCGAAGCGCCGCCGGCCTCGCCGCCCGCCGCCGCCGCCGCCGCCGCCTGCTGCTCGGCCGCCTTCTGACGGCCGCTCTCCCTGCGGCCGGCGCGGCGTCAAACGAGGGTCGGAGGGGGTGGGGGCGTCGGAGAGGGGGCGGGGGCGGGGCGGGACCCGCGGGTGGTGCGCTTGAAGGCGGGGTCCAGCACGACCTCCCGCGCCGCCTCGTGCGCCGCCACCTCCTCTGGCGGGCCCGAGGCGGCGAGTGAGCGCGCAAGAGCGGCGGGGCGCTGGGAGGAGACGGGGGAGGGCGGGGCGGGGGCACCGCGGAGGGCGGCGAGGCGGGCCTCGGCGGGGCCGGTGGTCTCGGCGTCGGCGGCGCAGGCGTGGAGGGCGCGGCAGAGCGCCTCCGTCGCCTCGAGCTCGGCCCGCGTCCAGCGGAACGCCTCCGCCTCGTCCTCCCCGCACAGCTCCCGCTGCTCCCCGATCACCTGCTCCGCACTCAGGGGGGGCAAGCCGAGCACGGGGCCTCGGAGCGGGGGAGGGCGCGCGTCGATCTCGGAGCGGAGGCGGGCGGCGACGGCGGCCGCCGCCTCCACGCCGGCGTCGCTCGTGGCGGGGCGACGCCGCCACGCCTCGAGCTCCGCCGCCGCCTCGGCCTCCGCCTCCGCCGAGGGCGGCGCCTCCTCCGCCTGCGGCGCCTGGCGCCCGCCCTTGCGCTTGCCCTTGCCCTTCTTCTCGTCCCCCTTCTTCTTGCTCTTCGCGGCGGCGGCGGCCGCGGGGCTGGGCCCGACGAGGGCATCGAGCTCGGCGGCGGCGAGGGCGGCGGAGGCGTGGGCGGCGTCGCGGAGGGCGGAGGCCCAGGCGGCGCGCCCCTGCTCGACGAGGCGGCCCATGATCTCCGTCAGCGTCAGCGTCCGGTTCCCCAGCAGCTCCTCCGCCCGCCGCACGACCTGCCCCCGCCCCGCGGGGCGCCGCCGCCGCGTCAGGGGGCGCGGGGAGCGCGGGGGAGGGGCGCTGGGGGGACCTGGGGGTGGCAGGCGGCCTGGCGGAGGGCGAGGACGTGGCCCATGACCTTGGAGGAGAGGGCGACGCGCGCGCCCCGCGCCGGCGCCGCCTCCAGCTGCCCCGCCCGCGCCAGCGCCTGCAGCGCCTTCAGCGCCTCCTTGTGCACCAGCCCGTACGCGCTCTGCCCCGCGCCCGAGGGCGTCAGCTGCGGGGAGGGCGTGGTGCGGTGCGCGGGGGGACCTGCTCGAGGGGGGAGAGGCGGAGCTCGCGGGTCTCGTGGGAGCACGGCGGCAGCGCGATCTGGGCCGCCACGTGCGCCTTCGTGTGCCGCCTGCGAGGGGAGAGGTGGTGGGCGGGGGGGCGGACGAGGAGGGGGCGGGGCGGGGGGGCGGACCACATCCAGCGGGCGAGGAAGCCGGCCATGCGGGCGCGGGCCCCCGGGCGGCGCCGCTCGAAGGGCCCCAGCAGGAAGGTCCGGAAGATGTACGCGCTGCGGCCCCCGCCCCGCCCCGCGTGGGCGAGGGGCGGAGGGGAGGGCGGGGGTGGAGGGCGGGGGCGGACCTGTCGAAGGGGCGGTACTCGAGGAAGCGGAGGAGGCCGACGAGGTCGCCCGTGCGGTTCGAGGCCGGCGTCCCCGACACGCACCACCTGCGCCCCCGCGAGCCCGTCAGCGGCGCCCCGCAGGGCGAGCGGCGGGGCGGAGCAAGCGGGAGGGTGCGGGACTCTAGCGAGGGGGGCGGGCGGGGCGGGGCGGACGAGAGGACGCGGGGGACGGAGGCGGCCATCGCCGCCGCGTTGGAGGAGGCGTTCGCGACCGTCTGGCGGGGCCGTCAGCGCGGGAAGGGCGGCTGGGGCGGCTGGGGCGGGCGGGCCTGGGCCTCGTCGAGGACGACGCGCCAGAACTCGGCGGCGAGCAGCGGCGACGGGTCCAGCGCCGTGTGGCCCCGCATCTCCCCCCGCAGCACCTGCCCGGCCCCCGTCAGGAGGGGGGGAGCGGGGGAGGGGGGACGGTAGGAGGGGCGCCTCGTAGGTGGTGAGGACGACGTCGGCGGCGGCGAAGGCCCGCAGCGCCGCCTCGCACGTCGCCGGGCCGCCCCCGGCCTCCACGCCGGCGGCCGCCGCCCAGGGCGCCCCCCCCTCCTCGGCGCCGCCGCCGACGAAGGCGAGGGGGCGGAAGCCGCCCTCGAAGACGACGGCGCGGAGCGTCGGCGCGTGCGTCTGCATCTCCTGCCGCGCCCGGAGGCGAGATCGGTGGTCAAGCGAGGCAGAGCCAAGGGAAGCTGGAGGAGCGGGGGCGGACCTGGACCCACTGCTCCTGGATGGAGACGGGGCAGACGACGAGCGTGGCGCCGAGGCGCGGGCGGGCGCGCTCCCGCTCCGCCGCCGCCTGCCGCTCCGCCTCCCCGGGGTCCACCCCCGCCGCCACCAGGCTCGCCCGCTCCCGCGCCTGCACCAGCCGCCGGCTCGCCCGCCGCTCTTCCTTCTCCTCCTTCGCCGCCGCCGCCGCCGCCGCCGCCTCTGCCGCCGGGGCCGAGCCGGGGCGGCGGGGCGGCGGGGGCGGCGGGTAGGCGGATGGTGGCGGGGTCGCGGCGGTGCGCCAGCACGAGGGCGATGACCGAGATCTGGGGGCGCCCCGCGTCGCACCGGGCCCCGCCCTCGGCGGCCGCACGCCCGACGCGGAGCGCGCGCGCGCACCGTCTTGCCCAGGCCCATTTCGTTGGCGAGGACGCCCCCCCGGGGGTCCGGCGGGGCCCCGAAGCGCTGCGCCGTGAAGACCCCCAGCGCCAGGTTCTGGCAGGGCCCGAGGGAGTGAAAAGGGGAAGCAGGCGCGAGAGCAGGGCGAGCTCGAGGTCGAATGAGCTGAGCGAGCCAAGAGTGAAGCGGACCTGGTAGAGGAGGCGGCCGCCCGGCAGCCGCAGCGCCCGGTACGACGGGTGCAGCGCCGCCCGCTCCCCGTCCGCCCCCGCCGCCGCCGCCTCGTCAGCCCCCTCCTCCTTCTCTTTCTCCTCCTCCTCCTCCGCCTCCTCGTCCTCTTCCTCGCGGGAGCGCTTCGCCTGCTTCTTCGTCCCCGCCTTGGCCTTCTTGCCGCCGCCGCCGCCGCCGCCGCCGGCCGAGGCGGCCACGGGGCGGGATCTCCCCTTTGTCTTCCCCGCGCTCTTCCGCGCCCCCGCCCCCGCCTTGCTCTCCCCCTCCTCCTCCTCCTCCTCCTCCTCCTCCTCCTCGGGCTGCTTCTTCTTCTTCCCGCGCGACGCCTTCCCGCCCGACGCCGGCGAGGAGGCGGCGGCTGCGGCGCCGGCCGCCGGCTTGCCCCCCGACGCCCGCGCCCGCTTGCGCGCCGGCCCCGCCGCCTCCTCCGCCTCCTCGCCCTTCTTCTCGGGCGAGGGCTCGAGGGAGGCGAGGCTGCGGCGGGCCTCGGCCTCGGCGAGGGCGCGCTGGTGGGCGGCCTCCTCCGCCGCCGCCTCGGCGCGGTACGCGGCGAAGCCGGCCCGCTCCTTCTCCACCATCCAGTGGAGGGCTTGCCGCTGGAAGCGGAGCAGGGTGGAGAGCATGCCTGGGGCGGGCGGCGCGGCTCAACGCGCTGGAGGACGTGCGGAGGCAGGGTTCGGGAGGAGAGGAGAGGGCGGACCGCGCGGCTGCTCGTGCTCGGGGGCGTCGTCCGGCGGCCGCAGCGCCTCCAGCAGCGACGGCAGGTCCGCCCTGCGCGAGGCGGAGCTGAGGGCAGGCAAGGCCGAGGCGGGCGGGCGGCGAGGTCGGACCCCTCCCCGGCCTTCGCGCCTGGCGCGGCGGCGGGGGCGGGGGCGGAGGATGAGGAGGCGGCCGGGGGAGCCGAGGAGGAGGAGGAGGAGGAGGAGGCCGGGGCGAGCGGGGCGGGGGCCGAGGAGGAAGAAGAGGAGGCGGCGGCCTGGGGCGGGGGCGGCGGCGGCGGCGGGGCGGCCTCGTCTTCGGCGGCGGGGCGGGGCGGCCCGTAGAAGGAGAAGGAGTCGGGGTCGAGGGAGGGCCCGCGCCCGCCCCACGCGCCCCCCGTCGCCTCCGCGCGCAGCCTCAGCCAGTCCGCGAGGGGGACGGCCGACTCCATCCCCCCCCGGCACTCCCCGTACGCCGGGCCCCGCGGGTCGAAGTGATAGGAGGCCAAGGGGCCGGCCTCCGCCTCCTCGTCCTCCTCGCCCGCCGCGGAGGCCGCTGGGGGGCGGCCCCGGCCCTTGCCGGCGGGGCGGCGAGGCGCCTGCGCGGCGCGGGCCGCCCGCGCCGGGTCCAGCATTCCCTCCTCCACGACCCACGCCGAGACGGTGAGCTGGCGGTACGACGTCAGAAAGAGAGGGGGGATGAAACGGGGGAGGGGAGTGTTGGACCACGAGGACGGCGTCGGGGGCGCCGGCGGCGGCGGTGTCGGCGGGGCCGGCGAGGCGCAGGTGGGATCGCAGGACCAGCCCGTTCGGGTTCAGATCCGCGAGGATCGTTTTCAGGATCTGCCGCGCGTAAGAGGCGCCGGGCCGGGAGCCCGAGCTGGGGGCGGGGCGCGCCTCGCGGTGCGGGGAGGGTACGAGGGCCAGGGCCTTGTAGCGGCGCCAGGAGGGGTACCACCAGAGGCCCATCGGCATGGGCTCCGCCTCGGACTTGGTCACGACGCCGTCCTCTGCGCCGAAGGGTAAGACGAGGGAGGGGGCGCTCGAGGCTCTTCGAGTGGGGGCGGGGCGCGGGCCGAAGTTGAGGCGGACGAGGGCGCGGGCGCCCTTCTTGGCGAGTCCGGGCACCGCCTTCTTCACCCGCTCCAGCGGCATGCACAGCTCCGAGTCCCCCAGGGGGAAGGCGTAGACGCCCAGCAGCGCCCCCTCCTCCCCCTCCTCCCCCTCCGGCCCGCCCGCCCCGCCCTCCGCCTCGCCCCCCGCCTTCTTCTTCTTCTTCTTGGGCTTCGGCTTGGGCGGTGCCGAGGAGGAGGAGGCTGCGGGCGCCGCCGGCCCGGCGCCGGGCGGCCGGAGGGCGCGCAGGCGCGCCTCAAGGGCGGCGCGCTCGGCGGCGAGCGTCGCCTCCTGCTCGCCCGCCGTCTGTCCCCGACCGCAGTGGCCCCCCATCCGCCGCAGCGCCTCCCGCCGCCCTGCGCCGCTGAGAAGGGGAGGGGGGGGGGGGGGGAGCACGCACGAATGCGGTACTCCTCGGGGAGGCCCTCCTCCTCGGCGCGGTCCTCGTCCCCCACGTCGTCGTCTTCGTCGTCGTACCCCTCGTCCATGTCCGATTCCTCCGCTTCGGCGTCCGGGACGGCTGCGGGGGGTTGTCTGGGCAAGGGAGGGTGGGGGCGGAGGAGAGAAGTGGGGTACCGCCGAGCCCGTAAAGGAAGTTGGCGAAGGCGTTCATGGGGAAGGCGGGGAGGGGCAGGTGTGCGAAGGGGGCGTAGCGGCCGCCCCCACCCCTGCCCCCACCGCGGCCACCGCGGCCGGCGGCGCTCCCGCGTCGCCCTCCGGAGCCGCCGGAGCCGCGGCCGCGGCCGCGTCCGCGGACCGGCGCGTCCTCCTCGCTCGACAGATCCAGAAGCACCTGGCGCCACGGTTCGGTCGGTTGGCGGGTGGAGGGGCGGACGTGGGCCAGCGCGGGCGAGCGGGAAACAGCCGCACGTCGCGAGCGCGGTCGGCAGAGGCTGCGGCGTTGTCGCTCCAGCCCTGGGCGCCCTGGTTCTCTGCGCACGGGCGCACGCGCTCGAGCGCGCGAGGGAGGGGGCCGAGCTGGGCG
>QPMI01000162.1:0-172152 GCA_004431415.1 Cyanophora paradoxa
CGCGGGCCGCGCGCGGGCCCGGCCGCGCGGGCGGCGGGCGGAGGCGATTGCAATTGCGACCCTAGATGGTTCGCCCTCGGCTCCGTGACAGTGAGTCGCGACTCAGTGACTCTACGTATACCGGTGCGGCCGCCGGGCAGTATACGTATACGTACCGTCTCTCAGAGTGACAGAGTCTACGCCGGCTAGCTCGACGTGCGAGTCGGTGCGACGTCGACTCTCTCGGACGCCGAGTACATGTACAGTGTACACTATAGGCTATAGCTATGTCCTATAGCTCTAGCTATAGGGCTTTCCATAGCTAGAAAAAGGAGTATGTAGTTCGCTTATCAATCGGGGCACCCCCTTCCTTTCCCTTTCCCCGACCCTAGAATCTGACTTTCTCTCTATTCTTGTGTAATCAGAAAACCTCTTTACACGTTAAACAATCTGTAATAGAAGAACAAAAACGTAATAAAAGTACAAGGTTTTCAATTATCCGAAGAAGACTAGACTAGTGAAATTAAAGGGAAAGGGAAAGATAGAACGAAAGCCTACATCATATCCTCGAATTGTTGCCGATCGTCCCGCTTGGTTCCTGGCGGGAGGAGTGTGATTTGAGCACGAAATGGACTGGAGGGCGGGTCCCGAACCGCGGGCGCATCCTCGTCGGCCTCGTCGACGTCGGCCTCGTCGGCCTTGCGCTTGCGGCTGCTGGAGGGCGAGGGATCGGGCGGCGTTGCTCCATCTTCTGCACGAGGATTAAGGTCGGGGCGCGAGGCACGGGTCGGCACTGCGCACCTTTCGGAGAGTCCACGGGCGTGGCGACCGGTACGGGGGCTTGGCGGGCGCCCCTGCCTCGGCCGCGTGCGGCTCCGCGCGCGCGCCCCCGGATACGAGGTGCTTTCTTCGCGGGAGCGAAGCTTTGGCGACCTCTAGGCTTCCGCGGGGCCGTTGCCGGGCGCCCCGCGGTCGCCGCCGATGCTGCGGGCGCCGATGCGGTCGCCGCCGATGCTGCGGGCGACGCGGGCGCCGACGCGGTCGCCGCCGATGCTGCGGGCGACGCGGGTGCCGACGCAGGCGCCGCGGCCTCCGCCGCGTCCTCGGAAGGCCTCCCTGCGCGCTTGCCCTGCGAAATGCTTCGCACTGCGCGATGGACCGGCCGTCCGGCGGCTCCTTTAACTCCCTCGGCGGACGGCCTGTTTCACGCTCTCGTAGTCGATGTCCCTTTTCCTGTCGTCCTGATCAAGAAAGAACGGGGCACGCGATGGGCCCCGGCGACGGACCTGATGCTTCTGAGTTTTTCCCCGAAAATCTCTCGAAGACCTGGTACGTGAAGCCCCCGACATTTCGTCCGACGCGAGCTCGTCGAGGTTCACGTCGGCGAAGCACTCCTCGCGGAAGAGATGCTTGTTCGTCGGGGAGAGTTCCCGCCCCTGCCGCTTCTCGTTCTCCTTAAGGAGCGCCTTCTCGTGCTCGAACTTCATGATGGACTTGATGATCTCGCGGCGGAATTCGGCGTTGGGTGCGGGAAGGAAGATGCTGCGGAACGGGATTAAACGCGAAGGAATACGTGCAGGACGGCGTACTGCTTGCGGAAGCGACGAAAGAACTTGGCGTCCATGTCGAGCGGATAGTTGGTCGCGGCGATTACAATCGGACCGCGGCCGGGGTCGCCTGTGCGAACTCGCCGGTGCTCGACCTCGTTGTAGAGTTTGTCCATCGCCGTCGCAAACTAACACCCTGTGAGTCGCGGGAGGCGTGCACGAGCACTCGAGCGTACCGTGTTCATGACCTGTTTCTGCAGTTCGTCCAACGACGCCTTGGAAGCTGGGACGGTCGCATCCACCTCGCTGGACCAAACGTTACCGAGAGCGCCATATTATGCATTGCAGGGAGCGAAAATATACGCACTCGCACATTAAGATGACGTCCTGCACGTCGTAGGCGATGTCGAAGAACGCCTCGACGATCTTTGCGGCTTGCCCGTACTGCTGCAAGATCAGGGATGGAACGGGTGCGCGGGCGAACGGGCGAGCACATATTCGCTGATCTGCGACGGCTTGTACTCGAGGAAGCTGTAGCCGATGCGGCGAGCGAGCTCGCGCGCGAACTGTGACTTGCCTGTGCCCTGCGCAACGCGAATCAGAGAGCGCGAAGCGGGCCCCCGCGCGGAAGCACGGACCGGGCGGCCGAACAAGAGGACTCCAGTGGGCGAGAGACGCTGAAGGGACGGCCACCCGTCCGCCGCCTCGTCTTCCGGGTCGGGTTCCAACCGTTTTGGACCGAGGGCTCCCTCGAGGTCTTCCATGTCCCCTCCGGAACGACTGGCGACGCAGAGTCGGATAAGGTTCATCGAGGCGCGGGCGACACGCTCGCACATAGGGTGCATGCTCTTGAGGCGCTCGTTGTCGATGAACGCGTTGCGGATGCCTTCGTGGACGCCGCCCTGAGCAGACGTCCGCCTTGCTCAACGCCGTTTCGAAGTCCACTTTTCTGTCGCGATCGGGAACGTGAGAACGGTCGCCCCCGCCGCGAGGTGCGGTTAAGAGCACCGATCCATGTCGGGGGCGGGTCTCGGGCCATCGCGACCGCCATCGGGGTGCAGGTAGAGGGGTTGTTCGGATGGTAGATCGGATCTCGGGGTCGAGGAGGCATGACAGAAGGGCGTCGTCGCACGCAACCTTTTTCCGCCACGTGTGCTTCCAGCGACCTTCGGACGGCTTGATGAGCTCATCTCCGCGCTCGCTTCTGCCGCCTACTCTCCTCGCTCTTCGACGCTCGATCGCCCTTGGGCGGGGCGGCGGGGCGCGGCCGCCGCGCCGGAGCCGTCGGCGCCGCGCCCGCCCCCGACGCGCGTGCTCCTCCACATCGAGACCGCTGCCAAGAGAGAAGTTGGGCGCGTTGAGCTTCTTCACGTGCGTTCGCGTCGTTTTCGGGCCATCATGAGCAGACAGGAAACGCCCGGAGCGCCGCGCCGATCTTGCGAATCCGCAGAAGCTGCGAGCGAGGGTCAGGGTGGCGCCCGCGCGACGAGCGGGATCGGGCGGACCACATCGACCAAATTCTTCTTCCCTTTTCGGTGTCGATGTGATCGACCGTCTTGTCGCGAAAGTCTTGGACCGTCCCGACGTTTCGAGGGAGAGCATCTTCGCCCAGTCAGCTTGCCGTGTGGATCTTCATCGAAATCCGCGATCCTCTCCCCGACGAGGCCTCGAATCCGTTCGCTCAGGGTCTTGCTGCTGATCATGAACGACTCGACCGCTCGCCCGCCTTCTCCGCGCATCCTCCTCCATTATCCGCCGACCCTCGAAGTCGTAGAAAGGGCGACGTACTGCGACGAAAGAGCTCGTCGGCGGGCAAAGTGGGAATGGGATTGGGGGGCGTTGTACCTGGCAACCATCATGAAGGTCGCGGTGTTCTCCAGCTCGCCTGCCGTGAGGATGGAAGCTGCCGCCAACATGAACCGATCCAGCTCCCTGTACTTGCTCGGATCGTTCTTGATTTGCGAGATGAGATCCACAGGTGCGGAGGAGGCGAGCCCGCGCATGGCGCGGACAGCTCGCCCGACGCGACGGGTTGACGCTGACAAAGGCGCTGTTGGAGGAGCTTTCGATCGCGTCCGCCACCACATTGCCCACTGGCGCGGCACCGTGCTCGACGGCAAGGTGCGGCCGGCGAATGCTGAGGTGGTCGAGGACGACCCGCCGAAAGCTGCCAAGCCAGCCATCCGCGAGATCTCGACGATGGCCTCCGCCTGCGCTCGACCGTCGCGTCGGCGTGACGCGTACGGCCCTTGCGCGGGCGGTCTGGATCGTCGTCCGAATCGTCGCCAGCTTCTTCGTCCTCCTCGTCCTCCTCGTTCTCCTCGTTTTCTTCTCCTCGGTCGCCGTCGCCGGCTTGCGTCGCCGGCCTTGCCGTCGCGCGTTCGCCTTCTTGGGACTCCTTTCTTCTGCTGGCGCTGCCCTTTCTTCGGCTTCTTTTCGCTCGCCTTGGCCGAGTCGAACACGCGCTTGAACAGGTCCACCGCTGGTTTGCTGCCGCTGCAGGCCTCCGGAAGCCCCGCAATGTCGTGGTACTTTGCACAGACGGAGCCTGTGTTCCCGAGATTGACGGCCTCGGGACTCCTCCGCATTCGCTGCGCGTCGAGCGGTTTACAACGAGACACTCTACACACTCGGTACGATGCGCACCACCCCGCAACCGCGTTCCTGTAGCTGCGGAAGCGCTCGTCCGAGATGAAGCACGGAAGACACAATCGGCGTCGTGCGCCGCAGTCGGGCTTGCAGAACGAGACCGGAGCAACACACCTGCTTACATACGACACAATGACCTCCGCTGCGGATCGGCGTTAGCGGAGCAGGGCGCGCTCGTCAAAGCGCGCACCCGTCGGCTGGGGCGGCGGGGCGGCGTTCGGCGGCTCTGCGGGCCTCCGCTCCCGCCCGGCTGCATCCGCTACGCTTAACAGACTGCTCTGCGCGTGGAGCCGAGCTTTCACGGTACCCAGCCGCAACCGTGTATCCCATCTGCTAAGACGCGTTCCAGCCGGTCTGCCGCGTTTTTTCGACCCTTTCGGGCATAGTTGACCCCCGGGCCCCTTTCCGACCGTAGCCCCGCATGTGGACGACAGCGCCGGCGAATTCGTGTGCGTTCGTTTCGTATGCAGCATGGCGCGCATGTCGGCGCGCCCTTGCGTGCCCTCGCGAGCGCGAACACGAGAGGTCGAGCGAACATCGTGCTCCACACCCCCCAGCCGTGCGTTACTGATACTCCTTGGCTCTCGAAAGATGACTCGCCATCCAACGTTAACACGTACAAAAGCTCTCTCGAACGCGCAAGAGTTCCTCGAAACCGGAGCAGTTAGTTGGCCATGGGGCCTCCTTTGCCCGCCCGCGTCCCCGCGGCCGTCACGGAGCCGCCCTGAATCCTTCTAAAGGCTCGACGCAGTCGTCCGCCGCCACTCTTGACGCGCTCGCGCAGATGCCGATCGGGCCCGCGGCGAAGACGATGCAATTGCAAGCCCTGCGACGCGGTTCGGCTCGTCGCTCCTCGCGCGACCTGCGCCGGGTCGGAGCGAGAGCTTATTATGCTTAGAAACAGGCCGCCGGGGCAGGTGGAGCTCTCAACGCGCACCTTGGGCGTCGTTCGTCCGCACCCCGGCCCGACGCCCGTTTCGTCTACCAGAGTCATCCCGCCGCGCAGATGGAGGTTATAATTGAGCTCGCGGAGTACGATGAAAACCGCCCATCGCCGCCCTCCGCCACTCGTCCCCTCACCCCCCCCCCCCCCCCCCCCCCCCGGCGGCCGTCACGGAGCGGCGGCGCGTTCGTCTAGGGCGGGGCGGCCGCGGCGCCGCCCGTACCCCCCTCGGCCGTCACGGAGCGGCGGCGATTCCGTCTAGGGCGCGGCCGGTCCGACATCTCTTTCCTTTGCACCCCCGGCGGCGCGAGGTGAGCCCCTCGCCCGCCGCCGGCGCCCCCCTAGAGGGAACTGACTCGGCTCCGTGACGGGCGGCGGGGGTAGGCCCGTGTCTGTTTCCTTCGTTCCCCCGGCGGCGCGGTGAGCTCTTCGCCCCCCGCCGGCGCCGCGCTAGAGGGAACTGACTCGGCTCCGTGACGGGCGGCGGGGGTAGGCCCTCATCTCTTTCCTTCGTACCCCCGGCGGCGCGGTGAGCCCCTCGCCCGACGCCGGCGCCCCCCTAGAGGGAACTGACTCGGCTCCGTGACGGGCGGCGGGGGTAGGCCCGCATCTCTTTCCTTCGTACCCCCGGCGGCGCGGTAAGCCCCTCGCCCGACGCCGGCGCCGCCCTAGAGGGAACTGACTCGGCTCCGTGACGGGCGGCGGGGGTAGGCCCGCATCGCTTTCCTTCGTACCCCCGGCGGCGCGGTGAGCCCCTCGCCCGACGCCGGCGCCCCTCTAGAGGAAACTGAGTCGGCTCCGTGACGGGCGGCGGGGGTAGGCCCGCATCTCTTTCCTTCGTACCCCCGGCGGCGCGGTAAGCCCCTCGCCCGACGCCGGCGCCGCGCTAGAGGGAACTGACTCGGCTCCGTGACGGGCGGCGGGGGTAGGCCCGTGTCTCTCTCCTTCGTACCCCCGGCGGCGCGGTAAGCCCCTCGCCCGACGCCGGCGCCGCGCTAGAGGGAACTGACTCGGCTCCGTGACGGGCGGCGGGGGTAGGCCCGTGTCTCTCTCCTTCGTACCCCCGGCGGCGCGGTAAGCCCCTCGCCCGACGCCGGCGCCGCGCTAGAGGGAACTGACTCGGCTCCGTGACGGGCGGCGGGGGTAGGCCCGTGTCTCTCTCCTTCGTACCCCGGCGGCGCGGTAAGCTCCTCGCCCGACGCCGGCGCCGCGCTAGAGGGAACTGACTCGGCTCCGTGACGGGCGGCGGGGGTAGGCCCGTGTCTCTCTCCTTCGTACCCCCGGCGGCGCGGTAAGCCCCTCGCCCGACGCCGGCGCCGCGCTAGAGGGAACTGACTCGGCTCCGTGACGGGCGGCGGGGGTAGGCCCGTGTCTCTCTCCTTCGTACCCCGGCGGCGCGGTAAGCTCCTCGCCCGACGCCGGCGCCGCGCTAGAGGGAACTGACTCGGCTCCGTGACGGCGGGGGTAGGCCCGTGTCTCTCTCCTTCGTACCCCCGGCGGCGCGGTAAGCTCCTCGTGTCACCCATATCCCCTAAGTTGTCACTAAGATATATATAAAAAGCCGAATAGATAACGAGTACAACTCTCATCCCCGCCCGCGCAGATGGAGGAGCCCACCGACTTCGCGGGGTACGAAGGAAAGAAGACAGAGCCCACCGCCGCCCTCCGCCGCCCGTACCCCCCTCGGCCGTCACGGAGCGGCGGCGATTCCGTCTAGGGCGGGGCGGCCGCGGCGCCGCCCGTACCCCCCTCGGCCGTCACGGAGCGGCGGCGATTCCGTCTAGGGCGGGGCGGCCGCGGCGCCGCCCGTACCCCCTCGGCCGTCACGGAGCGGCGGCGATTCCGTCTAGGGCGGGGCGGACGCGGCGCCGCCCGTACCCCCTCGGCCGTCACGGAGCGGCGGCGATTCGGTGTAGGGCGCGGCCGGTCTCCTTCCTCGGCCGTGCACCGCCTCTACACCCTTCACGTTCAGCCTTTCCCGCAGTCACGTGCCCTCGTTCGCTTCCACATGCCCTCTACGACGCCTCTTCCGCCCCGTACCCCTCGATACCCCGGCCCGCCCGCCCAACTCCCGCCGTCGCTCGCGGATCGCGAGCCGACTGCGCGCGCTGTTCTCGAATATACGTGATTTGCGGATTCAAACGATACGCTGGACGCGTGGGGCGGGGAAGGCGCTTTCGCTCGAATTCAACTGACGGCGTGCTTAAAGGCGGAGCAGACGGTCCCTGGACGCACATTTGCCATCGACCTCGACGATCATGGAGGCCTCTACCGTCGTTCAAAACGCCGCCCGTCGCATCTCCAGCGCCCTCGTCGCCGGTCGACCGATCGCCCTCGCGCTCCGGACTCCGACCCTGCTCAAGCGCGTCGCCGAGGTCGTCGAGCCCGCCGTCGCCAGCCTCCTCGTGCGCGCACACGTCGTCGTACTGCCGGAGCCGCGCGGCCACTGGCTCGTCCGCATCACCCCGCCCGGAGCTCAGGAGCCCGCCTCTTGGGGATCAGCGACCGAACTCCCCGCCTCCGAGAGCGCCGTCCTCGCCCTGCTCGCGGGATTGAGACCGTCGTCGCCCGCTTCGCGCGGGCCGAGGCGGACGAGCTCTCCGCAAAGATCCTCGCGGATCCGCGCATCGCGCACCTGCGGCGCCGCGTGGGCGTCACGCGCCAGGAGGTACCCGGAGCACCGAATTCGATCTTCTGTGTTTACGCGGTCGGCCGCGGCGCGAGCCGTAGTTGACGCGTTCGTAGGCTCCGTACAGCTAGAAAACGCAGCGCTATAGCTGTAGCCACGCCGTGATGCAAATTTTAAGCTCGTCGACGTCTGTGATTCGTAAATGCGTACCCCAAATCCGCTGCTCATGGGAGCGAGCCGGGGCGAGCTTTGAGGCGAGCTGCGAGGCGCGTCGCTGTCTAGCGCTCGTTGCGGGCCTTGCGCTCGCACAGCGAGCGTCCAGCGGGCCAAATCGGCATGAGACCGGAACGTATCGTTGCAGCGCCCCCAGCGCGACGCAGATGCGGCGGTTGGCGTGAGAGAGCCGCGGATCGGAGACCTCGGCGGCTCGGATCGCCTCGGCTTCGTGCCGGCGGATGTGGCGCGCGCCCGAGGTACTTGTAACCTTCGCCTCCGGCCGCAACAGCTTCCGGACGATAGATGGCGGAGGAATGGTGCGCCGTGCCATCGCGCCGCGCAGCGAGGTCGAGCGCCTTGATAGCTTACATCGCGCAGGCCTGGGTCGTTCGCGGCCGGCGCGGACGAGCTCGAGGCCCGGCGGCCGCGGCCTCGATCGAGCGCCCGGAGGCTACGTGCGCGTTCTACCGACACGGCCCGAGCTCCGTGATAGGCGGCGTGGACCAACGCCGGACGGGCGCGCGGCCAACCTAAGCGGATCCGGAGTCGCGTTCGCGAGCTGTCGCCTTCGTTACGATAGGTGCGCCCGTTCCTCAGCGCCGGTGTCGCGTTAGAGGGAACCGACGCGGCTCCGTGACGGGCGGCGGGGGTAGGTGCACCCCTCAGGGCCTCCTTCGTTCGTACCCCGCGTAGGCTATGAGCGCCGCGGCCGACGCCGGCGCCGCCCTAGAGGGAACTGACGCGGCTCCGTGACGGGCGGCGGGGGTAGGCCCGCATCGCTTTCCTTCGTACCCCCGGCGGCGCGGTAAGCCCTTCGCCCGCCGCCGGCGCCGCCCTAGAGGGAACCGACTCGGCTCCGTGATGGGCGGCGGGGTAGGCCCGCATCGCTTTCCTTCGTACCCCCGGCGGCGCGGTAAGCCCTTCGCCCGCCGCCAGCGCCGCCCTAGAGGGAACTGACTCGGCTCCGTGACGGGCGGCGGGGTAGGCCCGCACCTCTTTCCTTCGTACCCCCCGCGGCGCGGTACGCCCCTCGCCCGACGCCGGCGCCGCCCTAGAGGGAACTGACTCGGCTCCGTGACGGGCGGCGGGGGTAGGCCCGCATCGCTTTCCTTCGTACCCCCGGCGGCGCGGTAAGCTCCTCGCCCGACGCCGGCGCCGCCCTAGAGGGAACTGACTCGGATCCGTGACGGGCGGCGGGGGTAGGCCCGCATCTCTTTCCTTCGTTCCCCCCGCGGCGCGGTGAGCTCTTCACCCGCCGCCGGCGCCGCCCTAGAGGGAACTGGCTCGGCTCCGTGACGGCGGGGGTAGGCCCGTGTCTCTTTCCTTCGTACCCCCGGCGGCGCGGTAAGCTCCTCGTGCTACCCAAACCCCTGAAGTTGTCACTAAGATAAATATTAAAAGCCGAAAAGATAACGAGTACAACTCTCATCCCCGCCCGCGCAGATGGAGGAGCCCACCGACTTCACGGGGTACGAAGGAAAGAGGACGGAGCCCACCGCCGCCCTCCGCCGCCCGTACCCCCCCTCGGCCGTCACGGAGCGGCGGCGATTCCGTCTAGGGCGGGGCGGCCGCGGCGCCGCGCGTACCCCCCTCGGCCGTCACGGAGCGGCGGCGCCTCCGTCTAGGGCGGGGCGGCCGCGGCGCCGCGCGTACCCCCCTCGGCCGTCACGGAGCGGCGGCGCCTCCGTCTAGGGCGGGGCGGCCGCGGCGCCGCGCGTACCCCCCTCGGCCGTCACGGAGCGGCGGCGATTCCGTCTAGGGTGCGGCCGGTCTTCTCCCTCCACCGTGTACCCCCTCTTCGGCCATCGCGGTACTTCCTTCCCGCCATCGCAACGCATATACCAAGCAATAACTCGCGTACACGCACAGGAGCGGGCGCTTTCCGCCGTCACAGAGCGGATGGGAATCCTCCAAGGCCCGGGTCGGCTCTGTCGAGCGCGTGAGCGAGCCATCTCCCGCCCCTAGGACAACTGCCCGTCGCTCCGTGACAATACCGATCCTTCGCTCAGGTACGCATCTTTGGCGGGCGACCGCGCCGCCGGGCAGGCTGGGCGCCGCGCCCAGCGCCGCCGCCGCGCGACGACGACGGAGACGAGGACGGTGTGGCAGGCGCCGGGAGGCCCAGCAGCCCCAGAATGCGCTCGGGGCCGGTCCGGATCTCGACCGTGCCGTTCCGTCCCTCATACTCGACGGGATAAAGTGACGAAGGAAAGCTCCACTCGCGCGGTCCGCCCTCCTGGCTCGGCGCCCACGCGCCGCCGAAGCGCTTCAGCACCACGAAGCGCGACTCGTACTCGCCGCTCGGCAGGTCGATCGTCTGGACGAGGCGCGCGAACCACACGCCGGGGAGCGGGCTCGCCGCGTGCGTCGCCAGCGCCGCCACCACCTGCCCCGCCGGGTACGGCGAGGCCGACCGCCAGTGCAGGTGGTAGAGGGGCGGCGCGGGGCCGGCGGCGGCGACGCCGACGGGGATGGGCTCCTGGGAGGCGGCGCCTCCGCGCCCGCGCGCGCGGCCGAGGCCGCGCCGGCCGCGCCCGCCGCGGAGGAGGCCGCGGAGCAGTAGTGCTCGTGGGCCCGCGCCCCGGCCGAGGTCTTAAACTCCTTGCGGTGCGTCAGGGCGGCGGCGCGCGGGGGCGGCGCGGGGCGGGGCGGGGCGGGCGGCTCACCCGATCGCAGGGCGCGCAGTACCTCTGCTCGGCGATGGCGAGCTCGCGCTCGAGGGTGTAGTCGGCGTCCCAGGCGCGCGGCCTCTCCGCCCCGTCCGCCGCCGCTTGGCCTCTTCGCTCCCGTTCGACGTGCCGCTCCCGCCCTCGCCGTCGTCCTCCGAGTACGAGCTGGAGCTCTCCGCGCCGCGCCCCGCGCGGGGACGCGCCGGGGCGGACGGCGGCGCGGGCAACGGCGCCGGCTCGTCGTCGGCGTCCTCCTCGGAGTCCCCGCCGTCGTCCCGCTCCGCCTCGGTCCCGCCGCCCGAGCTCCCGCCCGCCGCCGAGGGCGCGGGGATCCGGATGGCGGCGGCGGCGGCGGCGGCAGCGCCGGTGCCGGCGGGAGTTCGAGGCGGGGCGGCGACTCGGCGGAGGCGGCGCTCTCGCGGGCCCGGAGCCGCGCCTCGTCGTGCTTGACGGCGAGCTCCTCGAGGTACGCCACCGCCGCCGCCGCCGTGCGCGCCCGCGCCGAGTAGTCGTAATTTTGCGTCGCCGTCAGCACCGAGTGGCCCAGGAGCTTGGCTGCGGGCGCGCGGGCGGGTGAGAGAGGCGGGGGGGGGGGGGGGGCGGGGGCGCTTCGGCGTACCCGTCCCGTCGACGACGGCGGCCGCGGTGTCGCCGGAGATGCGGTTCGCCGCGGCCTCGTCGCGCACGTGCGTCGTGATGATGGCCCGCATCGCCTGCGCCGTCACCGGTACCCCCGTCCACTTTTCCGTCACGCGCTTGACAAAGACGCTCCAGGCCGAGTCGGAGAGGGGCGCTCCCGAGGCGCTCGTGAAGAGCCAGCCCTCGTCCGCGCCCCCCGGCAGCGGCGGGAGGAGGAGGCGCCGGTACCGCTCGACGTACGAGGTGAGCGGCCGCTGCACAAACTCCGGGATCGGGTAGCTGATCGCCCCCGCAGTTTTCGCGGTCTTCGACGAGAGGACGGCCTCGCCCTGCCCCGCGTCCGCCCGCATCTGGGTGAGCGTGATTGTCCACGCGCCGCCGTCCCGCCGCAGCGTGTGGCCGATCCTGCGGGGGGCGCAGAGGGGCGGGACGGGGCCCTCGCTCGGCGCGGGGCGACGGCGCGGCGCGGGGGGTACGGCACCTGAGGCGGCGGACGATGCCGACGCGCGAGGGCGTGGAGACGAGGAGGGAGAGGAGGACGCCCTCGCGGAGGGCGAGCGCCCTCTCGTACTCGAGCGGCGCCCGCTCCGCCGCCTCCAGCGCGTCCAGCCGCGCCGAGAGGAGCGCCTCGAACGGCACCCAGTTCGGTCCGCGCTGACGCCATTTCACGCCTTCGCGCTTCTCCTTTCTCAGCTGCGCGATCAGGTTCCGCAGCGGGCGCCCGTGGGGGCCCTCGGAGCCGGCGGCGGCGCCGGCCGTCCGCGCGTGGACAAAGGAGTGGGCCTGGAGGGCCGCCTGCGTGTACCCCGCCAAGGTGCCCGCCCGGACCCTGCGCTCGTCGCGGAGAAACGCGAGGAACCGCATCCACAGGTCGATAAAGTCGACGCGGGCGCCGGAGAAGAGGTCGAGCGTGAGAGCGCCGTCGATCTTCTCGCGGAGGGCGCAGTACCCCAGGAACCGGAGGAGCGTCGTCCGCTCGTTCGCCAGCGTCGTGGAGCGCTCGACGGCGGCGCCGGGGCGGTCGGGGTTGAGGAGGCGGGTGCGAAACTCTTCGTACGCGGCGAGCTGCGCCTTGAGCTCGCGCGACTGATCCTCCTCGCGCAGGCCGTACGGGGCGCCCCGCTCTGCCGGCTCGTCGCCCGCGGGGCCTTCGTCCTCCTCCTCGCCGTGCTCGTCGGCCGGGGGTACGGGCGGCGGGGGCGGCGAGGCCCCCGCCTCGGCGGACCCCTCGGGATCGGCGCCGCCCGAGTCCGACTCGGACTCGTCCGGCTCGGCGGGGGCGGGCGCCGGCGGGGCGCGGGCGCGCTTGGGGGGTACAGGGTCCCCGGCGGCGCCGAGCACCACGCGCTCGGGGTCCACGAGGGCGTCCACGTCAAAGAGCGTCGCCCCGCCGTGGTCCATGCTCTCCAGCATCCGCCGGTACGCCAGCCGCTTCTCGGCGATGAATTTCCCGTTGTCCTTTGCGATCTGATCCGCCATAGGGCCCCCGGGGCGGAAGAAGTGGATGGAGCCCTGCTCGAGCTCGTCCGACCACGGAAAGCCCGTCGTCGCCTCGACGATCCCCACGTCCGCGATCCAGAGGACCCCTGCGCGGTGCGCGCGGCATGAGTTTGATCCCGTTACCCCCGCGGAATCGAACCGGGCCCCGCACAGATGCCGCACTGGAACCCGTCCCCCTGGAGGCGCCCACCGGCCGTCTCCTCGCGGTACGCGTGCGCGGGAAAGGCCGCCTGGGCGGCGTAGAGCAACCTGGCGTCGCAGGGCGCGCCGAGGCTGTCCCAGTACCGCGTCGTCCTGCGGGGGCGGCGCGATCGCGAGTGGCGCAGAGGACGCGGGCTCGGGCGCGGGGGCGCGGGGCGCGGCGCCGTCGGACCTCGCGGCGCCGGAGAGCACGAGCAGCGTCCAGTGCCCGCCGCTGTTCCACGTCCGCTCCGCCCCGCGCCGCGCGATCGACGTCGAGACCGGGCAGAAGAGGGTACCCCCCCGCGCCACGAACCCCAGGGCCTTGCGCTGACGCCGCTCCTCGCCCGCCGCAGCGTAGCGCCGAAGGAGGCTCGTCAGAATCTCCACCGGCATGGGGTACAGGGCCCGCACGCGCGCGTTCTTGGCGCGGTGGAGCAAGAGGCTCATCACGTTGGCGACGTGCGTGTCGGCGAGCCACTCGCGCGCGCCAAAGATACCGACCCTGGGTCCCGCAGGCGCCGGCGCGGGGGCCGCGGCGGCGACGGTGGCGGGGTCGGCGCCCTCTAGCACGAGCCGCTGGCGGCGAAAGTCGAGGTGGAGGTTCGGATCCCGGCCGGGGAGATCCTTCAGGAGGCTTTCGACGGCGACGGCGCTGAGGAACGCCCAGCGGCGCGCCGAGCTCCGCGTTCGCTCCCCGTCGACCTCGGCGCCGATGCCGGCGTAGTAGGTGAGCGTCCTCGTGAGCATGCCGAAGCGCTCGCGCCCGACGCTGAGCGTCGTAACGTTCCAGCGGTGCGGGCCGCCCGACGCGAGTTCCGGGAGGCGGCGCTCGATCTCCCGGCGGAGCGAGTTCGTGGCGCGCGAGGAGCCGTAGAGGAGCTCGGAGAGCGACGCCATGGGGACCCAGAGCTTCAGGTCCGGAGCCTCGATCCGGGTCGCCGGCAGGGCGTAGAGCCGCTCGCCGCCGACGCGCACGACGTACAGGTCGTAGCGGGAGAGGGCGCACAGGCGGCGGCGCTCGTTGGCGGCATAGAACGCGGTGGCAGCGGCGCGCTTCCGGGCCTCGTCGCTGTCCCGCCACGCCTGGTCGACGACCTCGAGCACGTACCTCATCGACAAGAGGCGCGGCGGGTCCTCGGGCGTGTACTCGCCGCGCCGGACGGCCCCGAGGGTCTCCAGGAGGAGGATCGCGTGCTCGCTCGGCACGGGCCGCGCTGGGACGCCATAGCGCGCGGTGAGCACGTCCTGCACCTCGTCCTCGCCCTCGCCCTCGGCCAACGGCGGCTCGCCCAGGACGCGCGCGAGCTCGGCAGAGCAGACGGAGGGCCCGGCGTCGGACTTTAGCACCACGAGCTGCGTCCGCCCCCACGGCCCGTCGAACTCGATCAGCTCGTACGCGTCGTGGACCGTCTGGAAGTACATGGTCGCCGGCCGGGCCGTGCGGGCGGGCGACCCGGAGTGGGAGGGGCGAGGTGTTGGGATTCGACGTGCGGGGTGGGATCTATTTATGGGTTACCTCGCACCTTTAATCCTCGCGCTCGCGTCGCCGATGTTATCTTTAGTCCCTGCGCACAGGCCGCGCGCGGGCGGAAGGCCGACGGGAGCGGACGAGGCCGAATCGTATCCCCACGAGCCGAGGCCGCCATCCCGCGACGTTGATCACGTACGCCCGCCCGGCTTCGTCCCCACCTACACCTTACCCCTCTGAAATTCGGCCAGGTTTGCCACCTAGGGGCGCCCGCCCTCGTCGCCCGCCTGCGTCGCGGCGGCGGCCGCCGCGCCCCGCCCCGCATTGACCACGTACGCCGGCCCGGCTTCGTCACCCCCACCCCCACCCCCGCCTTTGCTAATATTCGGCCAGGTCTTCCACCAAGGCGCTCGGCAACGCGCGGCGTCGGCGACTCATCACCGCCGCCCGCGGCGATGAGATCGGTGCGCCCCCGCCGGCTCGGGCTTCGGGGACGGCGCCGGGCGCCCTGCGACGCCGCGAGGCTCAGATCCGAACGCGGCGGCGCGGGAGGCGGAGGGCCGTCTGGAGCGGACGTGGCCGAACTCTCCCCAGAAATGCCTCCGATCTCGCTCCTCCTCGAGCTCGTCTTCGTCGGATGACAGCTATGACACCGATGATCCTTCTCTGCTCCGACGGCGTCCATATCCCGTGCCCCGCGGCGCTCGCCGCCGACGCCCGCATCCTCTCCCTCGCCTCGAGCTGCTCCGACGCCGACGTGGCCCCGTCCCGCTCCCCTTCCGCTCCTCGCTCGTGTCGGCGGCCGGCGTCGCCCTCTCGCACCCCTCGCCCGCGGCGGCCGCCCTCGCCCCCGGGGCCTACCCCGACCCGCGGGCCGCCGCCTCGGCTCTCGTCTTCCTCGCCGAGCTCGCGATCCTCGCCGATTACCTCGACGCCCGGCGGCTCGAGCTGGCGTGCGCGGCGCTCGCCAGCAGCGCGTCCGAGCTCGCCATCAAGTCCGCCTGGGCCAAGGCGAGCGTCCGTCCGCCCCCGCCCCGCGGAAGCGCCCCTTTCAGGCTATCGGATCTTCTTAGGGACGTGTATTGAACGGCCTCTCCGAGTACTGCGTGCACCGGCGTCTGCGGGGCCAGGGGTACAGATTTTGGGGACCCTTGGACCCCTCTCCGGGGACCTAGGGTTCGTTTTGAAACGAGGTCCGGGATCCGCACTAGCAATTTATTCGCGCTCTCCGGGCCCTCCCGAGCCCCTGCGACGCGTTTGTGCGGGGCCGACTTTTTGTTTAACGGGGTATTCGACGGTCCCTCAATCTGTATTGGATAATTTCGTGCTCCACTAATTATCAGCGTCCAGTGTTTTCCTATTACACGGTAGTGATGGCCCACTGATGGGCCAGTGATCATGATGGCCCAGTGATGGGCCACTGATGGTTCCACTGATTGGGTGATGATAGCTATAGATTTCCGGATCAGTCGATTTTCCGAGGAATTTCAAACTTCGAGGATTCTTATATATATGCCTATACTGGCCCTATAGTTGCCAACTTGCCATCTAGATTCAGAGTGATTCTAGAATCTAGAGCTGCGACGGCATAGGAGCTTTACTACTACGGAGCTTTGCATCTCGCACGCGTGTCGCGCGGGCTGTCCGCGGCCGACGGACCGGCGACGGATCAAGCCCCGGACTCCCGGCTCAAGTCCGACGGCCGCTGATCATGAGTGCGCGGGGGTCAGGGCCGGTCAGCCCGGTCAGGTCGCAAAATTGAAGTTTCTGCGGTGCCAGGCTGCCAGCTGCGCAGGCCTAGGCCGCCGCGGCTGGGTTATTGCAAGGGGGGAAAAGAAGACCGAAGGTCTTCCCCCCCTTGCTTCCCGTTCCCTCGCTTCAGCCAAAAGTTTTCTATGAGGCCGTTTTCGAGGGCCAGCTTGCAACGAAATTGTCGGTTATTCGCGATCCGATTGGCTCGGTGAACCGGTCAGCTCTCGACTTTCGAGCGTCGAATCGGAGGGGAAAAAGTGGTTTTCGAGGGGAAAACTAACTTCTCAAGTGGTTTTCGAGGGGAAAACTAACTTCTCTCTAACTCCGGTCTTCGAATTCCTTGCGCCGTTCTGCATGGAACCAGTTCTCCCTAGCTCTCTCCTCTACATTTCGGCTTCCTCGCAGTGCGTCGCGTACGCCTTGCTCTTCGTTGCGCGGTTCTGCATGGAACCACTTCTCTCTACGTACCTGTCAACGTCTCCTCTAGATTAGCTTGCAACGAAAAATGCGCCCCTGCCTAGCTGGGCCGCTGATCGTAGCCGAGGACAGGCCTTCGAGACCGTGCTCTTTCGCTGCGCTCGGGACGCCGCCGAATTCGAGCCTATATTGCAGAACCGCGTGCGGAGCTGCCCGCAGCCGAGCACGCCGGACGGGCCTGGCGCTCTTGTTGCGTTTGGCACCTGGCAAGCAGACCAGTTCGCGCGCTGCGCACGGCGCGCCGGTCGACGCCGCTTGCAATTGTCTGCTCATTCAGGTTGAGGCTGCTGTCAGCGTCGGCGCTCCGACGTTAACGTTCGGCGTCCCGCGTTGCCGGGACGCCGAACGTTGCAACCTGCCGCGCGCGCTGGGCCGGGGTCGATCTACATCTGCCCCGTGCATGTTCGTGCCACTACTACTCTTTCATTAGATCCAGATTCCCCCCTTGCACCCCCGGCGCGCCAAAACGCGGCCGGGCCACTAGTATATCGATCTACCGTGTAACACTTAATTAATGCGCCGGTAATTAATGCGTTTTTGGACCCGGACCCCCAGTTTGGATAATAATGCGGTCCCGAATTAATGCGTTTTATATTTGTTTTTGGTGAATTACCGGCCACAGTCTCTAGACACCAGCACTGCGGGGGCTGCCCAGGGGGCATAGAGACAAAATAGCAAAATAACTAAGACAAGAGCACGAAGAAAGATAAGACAAAGAGCCAAAATCGACAATAAAAAAGGAAAGACACAGAGCTCGAGACAGATCGATTGCGAGAAGAGACGATAAATCGAGCAGATCTAGGGACAGAGGATAACTGACACGAAGAAGAGCCAGAGCTAGAGGATAACTGACACGAAGAAGAGCCAGAGCTAGAGATACCATCAATATCAGAAGGAATTACATCACTAAGAAGCGGGGACAAAATTGAGAAAGATAAATAACAGGAAGAAGACAAGTAAGAGGAACAACAAGACGACATGGAGGCGGAGGCGAAGCAGGACGATGCGAAAGGGCAGAGCTACGGCACGAGGTCGAGGAGGACACAGGAGGCGGAGCAGGCGGATCAAGAGCAGGCAAAAGAACAGTCAAAGGAATCACTAAAGCCGGCCGGGGTCGAGGCGGGCAATCGAACTGCAAACGACGGCGAACAACAGGTCGAGCACGAGGACTATAGCTAGTATTGAAACTAACTCTAGCATCAACACTACGATCAGAATCCGAACCAGACCGAACTAAACTAGAAGACGAAGAAGTACGCCGGCGCCGGCGGGATACGATCGCGACCAGCGAAGCAGAAGACAAGGACAAAGGCGGTAGTCCGGTATCAAGAACAAAGGCCGGAGGGTCCGGCCCGGCAAACCGCCGGGGGAAGTAGAAGGAGCCGCAGGCTCGGCAAGCCGGCGACGGGTACGACCACGAGTCCGGAAGGAGATCGGGGAAGCCGGTCCCGGAGCTGAGGGCCCAGGAGCAGAGCCAGGAGAAGGTAAGCCCGGCGAGAAATCTGACCCGGAGCCGGAACCCAGCGAACGACGACGACGAAGAGGCCCCGAGGAGCCACGACGGGGGAGCTACCGAGCAAAGTACTGACAGCCGGCGCCGAACACGGCGGCGGAGGTACCCCGCAGACAGTGGCAGGCGGAGAGTCCAGGGTCGATCGAGAGATCCGCCGACGGGAATGCGGCGGGGGCCGACGAGACGGAAGAGGCGAGGAGGGGCCGAGGAAGGGTCGGAGGCAGGGGAAGGGCCACGAGCAGGTGACGGGGATCGCTGCCGGCGCCGAAGAGAGGGCAGCAAAGCAGGAGAAAGGTCGGGTGGCGCCGGAGCAGATGACACGGAGGTCATGGCCATGGGCGGTGCAGAGAGAGACGAGCTCGAGGGCGCAAGGGCCCGACGAGGGCGCCGGCGGCGAATCTCACGAGCGCCAGGAAGCGGGATAGGACCCGCAGATGGGACCCGAGGCGCCGAAGGGGGAGCAGGGAGCCGGAATGACGGGGAGATCGAAAAGAGGACAGTCTCGCCAACACTCGGAAGCGGGGCAGAGGCCGAGGACCCGGAGCTCGAGGGGGGGAGGGAGGGCGGAGGAGGAGAGAGGAGGCGGCTATTCGAAGGGTATGGAGAATCGAGAGCGGAGGCGAGGGAGGCCGAAGTGATGGCGAGCTCTGGAGGCGAGGGGGCCTGCAAGCGGATCCGGGAAAGTGGATGCAGACGCAAAGAGACCGGGGACGTAGAGGCGGGAGGGGCATGCAAAAAGATAGTGCCGCCCAGCGTCACAGTTGCAGAAGCGGGGCAAGAAGGATGGGCTGAAGAGGGGGCTGAACCAGGAGGACGTCAGAAAGAGGGCCTCGCAGGGGCGGAAGTGGAGGAGCAAGGGGAAGAGGTAAGAAGGGGTATGGAGCTGCAAGATGACCAGGGACCTGCCGGGAACAGGCAAGTGAAGAGGCCCGTGACAGCAAGTTGTAAGGAGGGAGGAGGCAGAGGCGGGGCCAGAGGGCCAAGGAGCACAGGGATCGGGACCGCAGGGAATGGGGGAAAGGAGCGTCGAGAGGGGCAGCGAGAGCAGGAATAGGAATGGGCCCAAGGGTCACTACAGGGGCCAGAGCAGGAGGGGACGGCGCAGGAGGCGGGCGACCACCAGGGATCCCCAACGGGACATTCCCACGAACGGCAAACTCCGCAGGATTCCGGAGGACAGAATCGATGTCACGCGAAGAGACGAGGTTGTCAGCACCGCCCGAAGAAGGAGCGCCGGACGAGTCAGAATCAGAGCTTGAACTAGAACGATGAGAACCGGTACCAGACTCTGAATCATGTGCGTCATCATCCGAGGCAGCCTGATCATCAGCGTCAGCAGCAGCCAAGCGAGCGCGCCGCTCCTCCAACAAGGCCGAAGCCTGCGAAAGGGTGAACTCGAGGTACGACATATTTCTGTCCCAGGCGGCAACAAGCGCGGCGCGGTTGTAAGAAGGCGCATCAATGTCAGCCTCCTCAAGATCGCACCGAGCGCGAGCAACCTGTTGGATGGAAAATACGCCAGCAAGGATCGCTCCAAGTGAGCGAAGGCAGAAGGCGGGGTTAACTTTACTGCGCAAAATGGGCCCAGATAAATCCGGAACCGAGAGGATGTGGAAGAGAGAGAGCTCAGGCACTGCGACCTCTTCACGCTCATCCGGTGGAAGAGTAGAAGCCCAGAAATTCAGGCGCTCACGAATGAAATCCCAGAACGAACGAGAAAGCGGGCACTCAGAGAAAACGTGCGCGTGAGAGCGAGCAGATCCGTCATTACAAACCCGACAGAAACGACGGCGGGGCGACTGTTGCTCGCCCAAACGATACAATTTGAAATGCAAACGGTAAAGAGCATCGATCCAAAGCATCGGGAAACACTGAAGGACGACAAGATTAGGAAGACGGGACGGAGACAAGGCGCCGGGAAACCCCCACTTAGCATCGGGCATCTGAGCGTGGCTAGACACATCGCGAAGCCGCTGGACCTCAAGGCAGTAGAAGCGACGAACAGAGGAGAGGCGGAGAGGGAGCATACGAGCGAAAGTGAACGCAAGATTATCAAGAGAAAGAAAGGCCGAAGGGCCTGCGCCAAGAACAAAAAGGCCAGGCAGGGTCCCGCGACGAAGAGAGAGGAAGACAGCGCTGAAGCAAACATGCAGCGGGAGCAAACGGGACAGAATTGAATTGGAGCTCGAGGATAGGCCCACAGGGTGGGAAGCCGCAGGGCGGCAAGGAACGCGCGGTATGTAGTCCAGCACCCGTGGAATTATCTGGTTATCGCGAACAGGGAAGGCAACAAAAGTACCACTTGGGCCTCGAAGGAGAGCAAACGAGGCGTCCGGTCCGGACCACCAGAGATGCTGAGGCGGCGATGCAGGGGCCTCGAGAACCTGGCGCCAAGTAGCCGGGAGCGCAGAACACAGACTAGGGAAAAAGGAGTGGAGGGCGGAGGAGGCAGCTGCTGGAGCCCGGAACCCCGGGCAGCACAATCCCAGATATCGCAGACCCGCAGCAAGCCGGACCGTGCACAGCGACTCCAGTCGACCTCGTCGCCGGGAGTACTGAACAGAGGATTGAAGAAAAGAGGTTGGGATAACACTTCGGGAGAGTTACGAGGTTGACACACGCCCTGGCGCTGAGCCCACTCGGAGAGAGTCCGCTTCCAAATAGGAGGCAAGTCAAGTCTGTCAAGTGGGAGGCGGAGCGAGACAAGGGCGGGGCCATAGGAAAAAGGTGCCAGCTGAGCGTCCAGTTTGCTCAAGAGGTACTCCTTCCAAGGAGCTGAACAAGAGGGGTCAGCGAGCAAGGCCACCCACTTCATTTTCAGCGATAACGAAAAAGCTCGAATATCCGGGCAGTTGAGACCACCTTGACGCCACGGCAGAGGAGAAATATACTTCGAAAGCTGCCCGCTCACGCCAGCAAAAGCGCGAAGCTTCTCTTGCCATGTCGAATACTGAGCATCAGGGGGTCAAGCAAATATAGAGCATAATGTAGGGACCAATAAATACAGCCCAGGCAAGGAGAACGCCGGAACGCATCGGCATGCGATAAGTCTTCGCTTGCTGGACACGGATATCAAGAGCAGCGGTCTTTTTCCGCCAGAACCGAGACAGATCGGGCTCTAGTGGAAAGCCCAGGTATTTTCGAATTTTTTCAGCGGGAGGGAGATCCGTCACCTGAAGACGCCGCCAGGGGCAGTCCTCGACGCTAGGCCAGGCATGTGCGGGGATATCGCGGAGTGGAAGAAGGCTAGATTTCTCGAGATTAATAAGAGCTCCAGAGAGCCGGCAGTATTTATCAAAGCACTCTTTCCAGAAAGGCAATTCGGTAAAAGACGAGATTAAAGGAACCGTGTCGTCTGCAAACTGGAGCACCTTGCAAAGAGAGCTAGAGGACAAGCGGACACCTCGTATACGAGCATCAGCATTAATCAAAAGGGCTAAAAGGTGTGTGCACAAATTATATAGATAGGGCGAAAGGGGGCCACCCTGACGTACACCGCATCGAATGGGGAAAGGGGCGGAGGTCCAGCCGTTAATGTGAACAGAACCCTGCAGATCAGAGTAGAGCAGGCGGACCCACTTGATAAATTGGGACCCGAAACCGAACTGTTCGAGCGACCAGAAAAGGAAGCTCCAGTTAACGCGGTCATAGGCTTTTGAAAAATCAAGAAATCCGAAGCACAGCGTTTTATAACTTTTGGGCTTGTATGGGGGGGGGGGGTATTTTACTGGAAATTAGAAAATTAGGCCTTAGGCTGCGGGCGGGCCTGCAGTACAAGCTAGCGCTGCCACGTAATCATACGTCCTCGTTGCCGAACCCGTCCTCGCCGGACTCTGCCTCGTCGTCGTCCATGCTGTCCTTGTCGCTCTCGTCCGAGCTCTCAGCCGCGTCAGCCTCGGCCTCAGCGAACTCCTGGATGTCGCTCAGGCCGGTGTCGCTCACGTCGTCTTCGTCCTCGGGCTCGGCGGGCTCGGTCTCGGCCGCGGGCTCCGGCGTCTCGGCGTTAGCTGCGGCTGTTCCGGGCCACACAGCGTTGTAGAAGCCAGTCTTGCGCCAGCAGCCCTGCACCATCGGCCCGCGGTTCTCGTCGATGTCCTCCCAGATCTTGCTCAGCCATTCCACCGAGCGTTCGCGGCTTTCAGGGTTGATCTTCCCACCGTTCTCTTTTAAGAGGCTGCTCAACCCCTGGTCCACCAGAGCGCGCTTGACGGCCACCGAGGTTGTCATGATGTCAACAGGCAGGCCGTGCTTAGCCGCCTTCGTGAAATAGTTCATCACGGCTTCCTCTACGACGGCTGGCAGCTCTGAGCGGCGGCCCCTACCCTTAGCTAAGTCGCCGAGCCGAACGGACGTGCCGCCAGCCTTGCGCGCTTTCACCAGCTGCCTCCGCCAGTCCTGAAGCGCGCGCTCCTTCGGCAGCGTCTCAGGCATTTCGTCCGGCTTAGGCAGGCGCACGCCGCCTGCCTCCTGGCTGAGCAGGGTCAAGAACTGCGAGTCGCGCGCCATGGCCAACAGCGGCCTGCGCTCGGCGATCGCTTGCCGGTTCTCTGTATAGATACGCTGCAGGCGATCCAGCTTCTTAAGAGCTAAGTTTGCGGCGCCCTGGTGAAAGACCAGAGCCGCGGCGAAGGACTTGAAGGCGGGCGAGGGCACGGAACGCTTCTGCGGCTGCGACGACTCGGCTGCCACCTCCTTCTGCTCCTCCTGCTTGCGCATATCGCTGGCTACGTTCCTGAAGAAGGCGGCTTGCTCAGGCGTGTCCGCGCGCGCATCGCTGAGTGCGCCGCGCGGCAAGCCCTTGACGCTCTTCTCCACAAGGAAGCCCCTGATGCCCTGCTGGAGCTTCGGCTGCTTCTCCTTGCCGAAGACGCCAGCCGCAGGCTCCTCGCCCGGCTGAGGGACGCCGCGCTTCGGAGGCATCACTGAAGGCCGACTAGTGCGGGTTCAACTCCGGCTAAGGGAACGCCAGCTTAATTAATGCGGTCCCGAATTAATGCGTTTTGCCAGCAAAAAACGCATTAATTTGGGACCGCATTACTTAAGTGCGCGCATTACTTAAGTGTTACACGGTAGTCTGGGCGGCGCCGTCGATTTGCCGATGCCTCGAACTTCCGCGCCAGCAGACGTGCACGCGCTAGCCTGGCAGGCCTAGGACTGGCAGGAATGCATAACGAGCACAGATCCGACCATACATAGGAACCGTTTTCCGAGTTCAGAACGTCTACGAGCGCTAGCTCTAGGGTTCTTGCATATGAGGTATATACATATATATAGCTCTGGCCAACTAATTATAGAAGCGGAATCCCTGATCATGAAGCTTCTCCTCACGTCTCGGGGGCGCCGGCGCCGAGGAGGGTGCGGGCGCGGGCTGCGCGGGAGCGGGCCTTGGCGGCAATATTAATAATCGCCGGGGCCCCGGCGGCCTCCCCCTCCCCCGCCGCCTCCGCCTCCTCGAGGGACCTCTGCGCCGCGACGAGCGCCTCCTCCGCCCAGCGCCCTGCGCAGGGCCGTCTTGGGCTCAGGCTCAGGCTTGAAGCTTAGGGACAGCTTAAAGGCGTGAAGCTTAGGCTTGAAGCTTGGGCGAAGGCGCGAAACTTAGCTGAAGAGAGAGGCGGGGCCCGTGCATATGCTAGGGCCGTCGTCGCGCCATCCGGCGATCGTGAGGGGTTCTTTATGTTCAAAAAGGCACGCGCGTCTGTAATTATAATTATAGTATTTGGATTACGGGCTCCGCACCGCCCAGCGCGATGTCGGCCTCCGCGATGTTCCCGCAGATGGCCGCCCGCAGAACATGGCCCTCGTGCTCCACCGGGCAGCACGCCAGCGCGACGGCTGCGGCGCGCGCGTGCGGGCGCCAAGTTCGAAACAGAGTCGAAGAGAGCGGATCCCGCGGCCCGGATCGGAGTAACTAAAATTATGCGGGCTAGCTATGGCGCGGGAACTAGCCACATATACTTCTGCAGCGATATATATATGCATAAGCTTAGGTTTTACGCGCACAGTAGAAGAGGGAAGCCCTGACAAAGTCCCGCATCTTGAAGAAGGCGTTCCCCACTTGCTGCGAGGTTGAAAGTCACCCCTCGAATTCGAAGGATTCGCTTTAGAATATATATATATAGAAACCAGATCGGCGGGCCTTGATGCTGTCTGCCTGGAACGAAGCGAAGCTGGGTCCTCGTCAGAGCCGTAATCAGAGCCAGCAGAAAATAAAAGCTTAAGAGCGCTAGGCGGGGCCGGGCGGTCCCGCAGGCCGAGAGTCCGCGCACGCGAATGCGTCCTCAGGCTTGAGGCTTAGAGACACGTACAGTTTGAAGAAGAAGAACGAGAAGCTAAGAAGAGACAGTGTTATTTACTATCTCCTTCATAAGAAGCTAAGAAGACACTGTTATTTTAAGACCAGAAGAGAGCTAAGAAGCTATTAAGCTTCTCCTTCTTAGCTAAGAATTAAGAATGTATAAGAGTCCGCGCACGCGACAGCGTCCTCGTTCAGCGGGGGGCACTGCGCCGGGAACGCGCCGCGCAGCCGCAGGAGGGCCGCAAGGGCGCCTGCGCGGCCGGGCAGGCGAGGGTCGGGTTGACTGGCGGAGCTCGAGGTGTGGGGGGTGGGGCGATTGCAAGCTAATTATAAGCTCGAGCCAGCGGACCGCCCTGGGCGCTCCCGACGGCGCCGGTGGGCACGTCCTCCTCCACGTCCTCCCACAGGTGGCCCCTCGCCAGCTGCGCAACTTCAATTTACATCGAATCCAGAGGGGAAATAGAGAGGAGAGGGGGGGGGGGGGGGGGGGGGGGGGCACCGCTTCGCTCTCGGCTCCTGCGAGCGCTTTTTTTCTGACGAACTCCGAGCCCTTGTCGGCGACCTGCGGCGCGGGCCGGATTGGAAAGGGGGCGTCGAGGCAGAGCGCGCGGAGCGGAGCGGAGCGAGGGCGCAGCGCGCCTCGCGGAGGGCGGGGGCGTGGGGCAGGACGGCGCGGGCGCCCTCCGGAAAGGCGGCCAGGTGCGCGAGGCACCAGGCCAGCTCCTCGATTTGCTGCGCGCGTCTTGAGCGGACTTGCAATTCGAGGAACGAGGGGCGGGGCGGGGGCCGGGGCACCCTGCGTCTGGAGGCGTGGGCGCTCTCGATAAACTCCGGCTCGGGGCCGTCGTCCCGGTGCAGGCACATCCTGCGCGCGAAGCCGGGCCCAGGTGAGGCCGCGTGCGGCTCCAGGCTCGGAGGCAGGCGGGGGGAGGGGAGGGGGAGGGGAGGAGGGGGAATAGGGGGGGGGGATTAAGGGGGACGGGCGCACGCGGTGGCGCCCGGTACGGCGTTCTGCCGAGCGTCCAGCGGCTCGTTCAGGGCCCTGCCCGCGGGGTGCGCGTACACGTACGCGGATCTGATTAGAGGCGAGAGGATGCTGCGAGAGATTCGAAGGGGGCCAACCGGAGCATGCCGGCAGCGATTTCGCCGGCGGGGTCCGGGGCGGCGGCGAGGAGGGCGGCGTGGGCCCCGCGGGCGGCGGCGACGCCGGCAGCGCGGCCCTCAGAGCCGGCGGGCACGGGCCGGCGGGCAGCGGCGCCCCCTCCCCCCCCCTCCTCCTCCGGGGCCGGGGCCGGAGGGGCCGAGTCGGCGAAGGGCGGGGCGAAGAGGAGGAAGCGAAGTGAGGCCGCCGCGAAGAACCCGCTCTCGTCCTCTGCCGTACGTACCCCTCGCGATCGTGCGCGGGGGGTACAAGGACCGGCGGGGGAAGGGTGGCCATGCGTCGCACCGGGGTACGCGCGCGGGAAGGGCTTGTTCGCGAGGGAGAGGAGGGCGGGGAGGAGGCCAGGGTGGCGCGCGAGGCGCAGCCGCAGCCGCCGGATCGGGCTTGCCACCTTACAGATCTTCTGACGGGCTCGAGGCCCGGTCGACAAGGTGAGGGGGAAGGCGGAAGGGGGGTACGCGAACGAGGTAGATCGTGTGCGCGGCGACCTCGTGGGTGATGGCCGTCATGCTGAGGGGAGGGGGTACAAGTTACACGGAGAAAGGAGGGAGGGGGGGGAAGGGGGGGAGGAAGGGGGCGGCAAGGCGTGAGATTGCACCGCGGGGCGTAGCGCTTGACCAGCTCGGGGGGCGTCAGGGGGCCCCAGCAGAGGGCTTGGAGCTCGCCCTCGCTTCGATAGCCTGCCGGGAAGGGATGAGAGGGCCGAACGGCGTATGAGACGGCAGATTAATTGAAGGGAGGGGGGGAGGGGGGGGGGGGGCGCGAGGAATGGGGGTGAGCGGCGAGGCTATCGCGACGGGGGCGGACGGGGAGGTGGGGAGGCGGCCGGGCTGGGAAGGGGGAGGGGGGGGGAGGGGGGGGGATATCGATAGAGCAAAGCAGGGCGAAAAGCAAATCGAGGGGGCGGAGGTACCCTCGCTGAGCTCGGAGATGAACCGCTCCGGGCCGATGGAAAGCTGCTGGACGACGGCGCCCAGCAGGCCCCCGGCGGGGGGGTACAGCGTTTCGCGGAGGGGGAAGTCGGGGGTCTGGAGGGCGAGCATGCGGAGGGCCTGCATGCACTCGTATCTGAGCTTCGAGCCGCCGCCGCGCAGCGCTTCGGCAACCGCCGGCAGCAGGAGCGGCTCGTTCATCGCCTGGATCGAATTCAGCCGTGCACATGCATATGGCAGAAGCGCGGCGTGAGGAGCTCGAGCAGATCTAGACGCGCACCGCGGCGGCGGCGCCGTGATGCATGATGAGCGTTTGGAGCGCGCTGCATGCGTCGACGCTCACAAGCGTGTCCTTGCAGCGAGGCCCGATCAGCTGCGGATATCGATGCGAGTCGCTGGTTGATCCGGAGACACCAGAACGCGCACTGCGCGGGGCGCCTTGCCTTGGAAAGTAGTGTGAGCAACGGCGCCCCGACCGCGTTGTAGATTGTCCTTGCGGGCTCGGCGTTCTTTAGAGGCTGCAGCCACTGCGCGACGGAGAAAGCGATTGCACGCGCAGTGAGCGCGCCGCGGCGCGCGCCGTCCGACGAATTGCGCGCGTGCCCGCATGATGACGCGGTCTGCCTCGGGGCTGGCGAGCTCCTCACACATTGGGGCCGCGCGCGCTTTCCGCGCCTTGGCGCCAAGCTTCATGAAGCAATCGGGGCACAGCGGCGTGCTTTCCGGATTCGCACACGTTCCGGCCTTGCATTTCAACGACCCTGCGCATGCGGGCCGCTGGTCAGCGGCATAGGCGCCACGAAGGCGACCGCCGAACCTTCTAGCGACATGCGGGCGATGCGCTCTGGATCGAACATCGCTTGCTTCGAATTTGTTGCTCACGCGCGCCGCGCTCACACTCTGCAGCAGAGGGGGTAGCGCGCGCACTTCGTTCGCTGCGGCCCGATCGCGGTGCACGTGCGAGATTTGATCGGATTTTTATTTCGGGCGCAAGCCGGGGCCGCGGCCGCGCCGTGCCGTTTTAATTTTATCATGAATTAGCGTTTAAAATTTATTTAACGTGAAGGCTAAGGGAACGGCGGTCCGCGGCTACGCTCTCGTACAAGCCGGCGCCAGCGACGTCGCAGCAGCCAGCGAGGGGATCATCGGATCGCCGGAGCCTGTTTCCGTCTGATTCAAATGGTAATATATATCAGGCGGCATGCGCAGCGCTAGCAGGCTTAAATCAGGCGGAGTCATGATCATCAGCCTGACTCCCGCCAGATCTTTAATCAGGCTCAGCGGTTAGCCTGCAGCTGATGAGAAATCAGGCTAGCGTGCACGTGATTTCTACTTACCCCTGGCTTCGGCCAACCCCATGGCTTCGGCCGCCCCCCGGGCCTCGGCCCCCCACCCTAACCCGATTGACCCCTCCCGACCCCTCGCGGCCCGCCTCGCCTCCGCACTCCCAGCTCTCTGCGCCGCCTGTCAGTGCCCACGCTCTCTCCACTCTGCCGTCCCGGCACCTCTCCCCGCCTTGCCCCGCATCCGCTGCCCGCCCCAGGCTGCTGCCTCTGCCCACTCCCTCTCCTTCCTCATATCTTCCTCCTACCATCTTCTTCACCTCGACAAAACGGGACACCGATTAATCGGGGTCCTGGGGCGCAGGTGAGGAGGAGGGAGGAGGCGGAGTGCGGAGGAGGAGGGGTGGCGGAGCGGCGGCAAGGGAGAGCGGCGGACTGCGAGACATTTCACTTCCAGGGTTCATGAGGGATATCGATGGAGGAGTTGATCAAGGGGTGGGCGCGCGGGTCTGGTTACGGCTATCACCGAAAACCATGGCTCCCCCACTCAGGCGAACCTCCCATATTGAGCGACCCATGGCCGGCACCTAGCTAGCACCTTCGGCTAGATAGTTGACCGGTCGGAAGGGCACGTCACGTAGAACATTGATACATGTGCCGTGGTGTATCAATGCGATTTTTTTGCAAAAGTGGACGTCGCATTGATACACAACGGCACATGTATCCGTGGTGTATCAATGCGACGTCCACTTTTGCTAAAAAAATGCACGTGATTTCTACTTAGGCTGGCCATGGATAACAGCCAGCCACAGCTGGCTGGAGTCAGCTAGTCAGCTGCAGGCCTAGGCTGAGTCAGGCTGTGCGCGCCAGCACATATATTCATAGAGGCGTCGAACCTCGCACTGTTATAATCATATAGTCACATATGAGAAGCACTGTTCTACATCTAAACATGCAGACTTGCACTGAAATTTGAAAGCGGTGGCCGCCGGCCATCGGAAAGGGAAAATTCAAAGGAGCGCGGCGTCCCACTAGTTCTGCGGCTGGCCATGGGCCGAAGTCTATCTAGTGCTAGTCGACGTCTATCTAGTGCTAGCTATAGTGCGAGCCCACAGAGCTAGATCGAAACATAATTAAAATATGTAGAATGAGCTAATGAAATTCGTGGATGCGCATATCATGCATATTATCACGAAGAAATTCTGCGGGCGTCAAAATTAAAGCCGACTCCGTGCCGGCTCTCATGAAAAGGACTTGCGAATTCAAAGTGGGCGGTGGCGGATCGGGGAGAGAGATCTACAGCGGCTGAAGCCGCGACCACGGCCGGCGGGGCGGGAGGCCCTCGGACCGGGAGCGGGGCAGAAGGAGAAGGCCGTGGAGGCGGTTCTCGAGGGCGGCACGTTGCAGGCCCACCGCCCCGTACGCGTGGCTGGAGGACGAGGAGCCGGCCGCGGGGGAGCCGGCTGCCAGTTCCGAGGGCAGCGCGCTCGTGCTCGAGTTCGGAGGGTGTTCGAATTCGAGAGATCGCGAACGAGTGGCGCCGGGAGTAACGGTCGGCTGGAGCTGGTGCTCTCCTAGGATGCGGGGTACCCCCCGCGGGGTGCAGGCCCCGCGGGGTACGTCTGCGCCGATTGCGAGCGGCGTGGTGATCGTGAGGTCGGGCGGGAATGGACAATCGATATCGAGTGGCGCTAGCACACGGGCACGATTAGGACCGCGCACCGAATACGGGGCGCAGGCGAATACCGCCGGGGGGAGGCTTGCGGGTTGCTTCGATTCCTTGCAATTGTCTTGTATCTGGAGAAGAATCGAATGCGGGCCACGGCGGACAGCTCGTCGTGATCGTCTGATCGCGCGAGGGGGGTACCGGTGGGTTCGAGGATCGCGAATGGCTTTGAAAGAGCAGGGAATACGAAAGATCCCGCAGCGAGGGCAAACCTGGACGAGGCAGAAGAGGAATGCAGTGCAAAGGTCGTCGGGAAGGCCGGCGCCGGCCGCGATGCAGCGGATGGAGAGTTGGAGGGACGGCGTGGCCGCGGCGACGCCGGCCCAGCGGCGGGCGAGGCCGACGAGTGAGGCCTTGAAATCCTTGCGCGTCATCGCGCCTTGGTTGTGCGAGTCCGCCGACCAGTTGGCCCTCGCGAGATCTCTCTCGCGAGGCAGAGACCAGGTGTTCGCGTCGTCGACGGCCCGATGCAAAATGCTGTGGAACGTCTGCGCCGTGCCATCGATATCGATTGCAGACGGATAAATTTGATCAGTCGCGGCCGAATGAAACGGAAAGGTGCATCTTATTTGAGAGGGGTACTACGGCCGGGTCTGGGGTGTTGGCACCTCGTATTGGGGAAATCCGATAGATATAGAGGGCGAGCCGCGCTCGATCGCGAGTCCCGCGTTTTGGAGTTTCAGAGCCGCCTCAATAACACGGCCCACACCGCGCGCCGCGACCACATTCTGATTCGCCACCCGATCGGAGTTCAACGGCTGTTGCAATTGATTACGATCATGAGCATCTGAACTCGCGATTGCCTGAACTGCCCTCCACAACTGCACACGTAGATGCGTAGTCAGAGTTGGAGATGAATTCAAGAGCAAATAAGATACGATGATCATGTTTTATTTTGTTTGAAGCGCGACGTGCAATCGAAGATCGACCGATCGTAATTGGTGAGAGGCGTGTACTTCTATAATTATGTACGGACCATATCGACAAGGTGACGGCAGACGGCGGGAAGGCCGTGGAAACACTCGGCTTGCAATTGTTGAGGTTGGCTGGCCATGGAGCTCGGACGCACAGGCAGAGGCAACGAGCGATGGCCATGGAAAGCGACGGACGCCATCGCGGAGCTTGGCTTGTTGGAGGGCTCGTCTTGCAATTGTAGGCAATTGGAAACGCTAGCGTTGCTCACATATGCATGGGTCGCAGTCGCAGCTGCCTCGCCCTCCGCGCAATCCGTTGCAATTGTCGGCGTCGGCCGCGGGCTTGGGCCCGAGATCGCGATCGATATCGTGGTCTCCATGGCCATGCTCGCGATCGGCGCGTCCAACTCGCGACCGCCGTCCTCGAGCTCGTCGCTCGAGAGGCGCCGTGGCCGCCGCCACGTGCACGGGGGCCGCCGTGCGACGCCGACGCCGACGTCGACGGCGACCCGACGCAGCGCCTCCGCGTCCATTGACCGCGGCCGCCCGCAGCACGATTCTGGCCATGGCTTCGAATTCGGATCTGCGCCGGCCGCGGCGAGAGATCTAGAGCTTGAAGCCGTGGTCAGCTGCAGCTTCCACGATCGCGATCCGCTCGACGGGATCGGAGGCTTCGAGCACGGCCTCGACTGAAGAAACCGAGACACGCGATCGTCGACGTCGGCGTCGGCGTCGCCATCGATATCGCTGTCGTCATCACGAGCCACGGCCATGCTGCGCAGATCAAGGGCTTCGCAGATCCAGGGAGAAATGGCCTCCATCGATGAATATCAAAGTATACGTATACGTATTCTAATTCGAATGCGTATACGTATAAGTATACGTATACGTATACGTATATACGTAGCTGGAGCCGCTAGGCTACAGTTCTTGCAAATTAAAATCGTGTTGCACGAGTCATCGTGAATCGATAGCTATATAGCTAGCTTCAAGGCTTAGACACTGTGACCGTCGGACAGTTACCTAGCTAAAGATAATCATATGCATTATGGGCACTGCATGCCGCATGTATGTACGTATACATATACGTACGCGTACCGCGGTATACGTATACGTACAGCAGCCTTCTAAAGAATACGAACGTATACCTCGAAGAACTACACTTTCACACGCCCGCGCGCAGTCTGCGGCGCAGTCGACGTACGTCCGACGGTCGTTCTCCGACTTGGCAACTACGTATACCGGTAGCTAAAGAACTCGACGTCGACCACCGTCGCAATCGATACCTGTATCCGAATCTGCAAGCCGCTCAGCGGCTAGCGCTAGCGCTGATCATGTGATCATGAGCCCGTATGTATACGTAGGCAACCGTTGAACTAAGTAACTGTCACAGTCACTGAGTGTACATCACCACGGTGTCAATGTGACTCTGTGGGACGCCGGCGCCGCGCCACTGCGCATGCAGCGTGCCCAATGATGGCCCCAATCGCGCGGTCACTCAGATCAGTGATGTCCATCGCATGATTCATGATAACGATTAATTCGAATTCTGATTCTAGACTCTAGATCAGAGAGTCACTGTCAGTCTGTCACTCACTAGACTCCAGCCTGAGACTCTGGCTGAGAGACTGGGACCAGACGGTCCAGACGTCACCAGAGTCGAGTGACCATGCAGACTCGTGTGACCAGAGTCCAGTTGCAAATTGCGATTGAGTCCGGGAAACGGCCCAGTGACTTCGAAGTTCGCGATTCAATGATTGGAACTTCGGATTCGTTCGGAACTTGGACGGTACTATACCGGTACGTAATACGTATACGTACGACTCGGGACTCGGGAGTCGGTACGAGTACGTATACTGTAAAACGTGAAATCTCCGGCGGCACTTAATATTCGGCGCTATTCGGCATAGGCTCACGGCGCCGAATATTTGAAACTGCAAGAACTGTGCAGAAGTATGGCAAAAGAGGGATCAATGTACCCGCCGCCTAGGCGGACTGGCTGTGTTGCAAATTTGCAATCATCGTATTAATCAGCCGATTCGGAGGTCCCGCCGTCCCGGTCCTCCCGCCGCAGGGGCGCGGTCCGGCTGCCTGCTGCCTTTCTGCCTATTTCAAGTCTGCCTCTGCCCCGGATACGTGAAATTTCAAGTTAAGTCTGCCTCTGCCTATTTCTGCCTTGCCTAGGTCGGTCCAGGTTGTCAACCTAGGCCCTGAGGCAAGGCAAGAAGCTTCGCGAAGTCGGCCGTTGCACAGTGCTGCTCTTGGTTCCCGGCAGCATCTGCACGCATTTGGGCGCGCGGCGCCGAGCTTCTAGAAAGTTCGCAAGCTGGCGATGTCGGCTGCCCGGCCGAGCTGGGCGACGAGCTCAACGCGCACAGGTCGGCTGAAGCATCATCGCATGGCATGCTGATCACTTCGCCGTCGCGTTTACGGAGCGAGCGTGCATCAGTTACGCCGTAGGCGCGATGCGTTGGATGCAGGTCGGAAAAAAAGTCTGCCTCGGTCTGCTAGGGGGGGCCTCGGCGCGACCTAGGCAGCCGAGGCAGAAAAAGGCAAGGCAAGGCAGGTGCCGGTCCGGGGTTTCAAGTCGAGGCAGATCGAGGCAGGCCGGTCCAGAGCCTATTTTCAAGTTAAATTCTGCAGGCAGACTTGACGGACCAATCAGAATTACGTCTCTGCCTCTGCCTCGGACGCCGGACCGTGCCCCAGGGCCCAGGCTCCCGGACCTCCCGCCGCGCGAGTCCCGCGCGGCCGAGGGAGGATGATCCGAGGATCATCGCGATCGAACTTCCGAGCCTCGGACTCCGGGAGTTCGGAACTTTCGGAATTCGGATCCGGAGTCTGCCAGGCTGGACTCCGGCCGGGACGCTGCGGCCCTGCGGGACTCGGGAGGCTGACTCACTGATCATGAGTCCGACGGTCAGTGACCGGATCCGGACTCCGGAGTCCGGAGCCTCCAACTAGGCTCCAAGCTTAAGCTTAAGTCTCCGTCGACTCTCCGACTCGGCGACTCGACTCGATCCGAGCGCTACCGTAATACACAATATTATGTCATGCAAATTTATGTCGTTTTAAAACCCGAGCCTTCTCTATGCGAAATATGACGTCCCCAAATTATGTCGGCATGAACTTTTCAGGCTTGTATGGGGCGGTAAAAGTGGGGGGATACTTCATTGCGCGCCCCATCATGACGTCCCCAAATTATGTCGTTTTGTCAAGTTTTAGGCGACATAATTTCGGGACGACAGAATAAAGTACAGACCTTAATATTCTGCATTACGGTAGCGCCGGCCGCCCCGGCCCGCCGCGCCCGGCCGCCGGCCCGGCCGGGCGCCGCCGGGCCGGGGCCGCCCGGCCGCCCGGGCCCCGGGCCGGGGGCCGGCGGGGCCCGGGCCCCGGCCGCGGGGGCCGGCCGGGGGCCCGGCCCGGCCGGGCCGCCCGGAGGCCGGGGGCCGGCGGGGGCCGCGGCCGGGCCCGGCGGCCGGGCCGCCGGGCCGGCGAATCACTGAGTCATAATACTGTCATATGCATGATTCATGAATCGGCGGCGATATATAAATCGATCGGAACCGGGATCGCTACTATTCGCTAGCGCAACTTGCGGCGAAGTCCAGCAGAACGTTTCGATCACACAAACTTTGAAATCAATTCCTGGCGGTGATGAACAACGATTAGTCAAGGTTACGAGTGAACCGATTGGGCTAGATTATAGCCTAGATACTATGAAATAGATGAATGTGATGGAAACTTTAACCGTTGCACGTGACTTTGAGTCCGTAATTGAAAAAGGGGAAATTGGGGAATTTGAACGGTTGAACGGAACAACTTGCAATTGAACCGGCCGGCAGCGATTGTTACAACTCAGTTGAACTCACAATGAATTTATAGCACTTCGAACTTCGAAGAAAATGCGGTTGCCCCGATGACGCGATCGCGGGTTGCAAAAGGCTTGTAATCATTGTGGTACTGATTATAACCCCTGAACCGTAACAACTACTAGTAGTCGGGAGTACTAGTCAGCGGCGCGGAGGGGGCGGGAGGGGGGGCGGGATGGGTGGCGGAGGGGCCGGGGGGGCGGGAGGCAGGGCGGCGCGGGAGGGGCCGGCCGGGCCCGGGGGAGGGGGATCGGAATTCGAAGGGGAGCTAGGGGGAATTCGATCTTGAGGCCTTGCGCATGCATATGCAGAAAGAATTCGCACTGCGGCGCCGGCAGCGATGGCGCAACCGCAGCAGCAGCTGTACGAGCAATACTATATATATATACTATATATGATATCACAGTCTGCAGCAGAGGGGGTAGTGCACGCACTTCGTTCGCTGCGCCTGAGCAACGGGGTGGTCAAGTGGCAGCCATGGCGTACGTATACCAGCAGCCCCAGACTTACGAGCAGTATTACCCGGGCGCGCCTGCAGCACCGCGTGCGCCAATCGCGACTCGGCGGCGTTTTCGCGCGCGGGTCGTGGCAGAATCGCGCCTCGAGCTCAGCTGCAGATTTCGAGCAGGTCAGGCGGCGTCTTCCCAGGGCGTCTACAGCTACGGGACGCCTTACAGCGTCCGCCGCCAATTCTGCTTGCAATTGCGTTTTAAGAGGCGCTCGCACGCTTCTTATACACGCGCGCAGCAGCAAACGATCTACGGGCGCCCTGCGGGCGCCTACGAGCACGGTGCGCTCCAGTTTCCTCGCCTTCAACGCATCGCCCGCGTTGAGGAGCCGCGATCGCGAAATTCGACGAGTTCATGCTCACGGGAGCATCGGATTCCGACCACCGCGCGCGCGCAGGCCCGAGCCCGTACACGAGGACGGTGCAGACAACTACGCAGACTTCCACGTACGGCCCCGCGCGCGGATACGGGGCGCAGTACGGCCAGGTGCTTTTTCGCGGTGTTTCCAGTTCAGCTGCTGCGCGCGGCCTCGCGATCGATCTCTCGCGACATCGATATCTTTCTCATGATTGTGATCATGATCAGATCCCTGCGGGCGGATCGTACTCGCACGGCCCCTACAGCTACTACCAGGTCGTCGCCCTGCCCGCGCGCGATCGATATATATCCCCTCCCGCGAAATCCGCGATTTCGACGCCCGGGGCGAGATTCGAATTTGATTCCGCAGGACCCGTACTACAGCGGGGCGCCGGCGCCGCTCCCGCAGGGGCACCGCCACGGCTCGCACGTGAAGCCGGGCCTCAGCGGGGCGGCCGTCGGCGGCATCTTCGGCGGCATCCCGGGCGCCCTCATCGGCGCGCGCCCGCGCGCCGGATCGAATTCGACGCCCGCCGGATCGGTTTTGACGCTTTTAAATTTTCGGCGCAGGCGGCGTGGCGGGGGACCTGGGGGGGCGCTGGCACGCCTCGCGCTCCCACGGGGAGGACCCCTACAAGCGCCGCTACTAGCTATAGTTGCGACGACCTCGTCATTCGATCTGGAGCCGCCTGGGCCCGCGAGTCCCCGGAGTTCCGCGGCGTGTAAATAAATTTAAATGCCGCGATGATTCTGCTGTATATAATGCCACCCGGAAGCGCCCCTGCAAGCTGCACAGCCAACTGTGGCCTAGTAGGACATGCCGATCGCGATGACATGCCAAGTTCCGCGGCGCCGGCGTGTAAATAAATGGCATGACTTTCAGTGATGATTCCGCTCCCGAGACATTGCGGGGGCGGGGGAGAGCCCTTCGGCTCGCAGTTCCGGTCGCGGGGTACGGGATCACGGGTTGACGTCCTCCACTCGGCTCCGCTTCCGATCCCTGCGGGGCGATTTCTCGTCAGCCCATCGCAAGGCCAGATGATCGACGGGGCAAATCGATGTCGGGGCGGCGCACGGGGCAGCGTCCGCCGGGTCGGGCGTGGGCGGGAGGGGCGCCGCCGCGGCCGATCCCAGCTTCATCTCGATGAAGAACCTGTGCAGGGGGGTAGACGAATCAAACGGCAAAGGGGGACGGAGGGGGAGGGGGGTACGGCTCACTCCTCGAGGGTCTTGACGGCGACACCGGGCGAGGGCACGGCGGCGCGGGCCTGCGGGCCGTTCAGGTGGGTACACTCGCACGGGGCGGCGCGGGCAGGGAGGGGGGTACCGCGGTGAGGGCGGTGTCGCGGGCGGACGCGTCCTGCACCACGGCGAAGGCGCTGTGCTCGTCCTGCGACGAAGATCGTATCCGAAGGAGTCAGGATCAGGAGGGCGGGAGAAGACGGAGGGAAGGGGGGGGGGGAAGGGGTAGAGGGATTCGCACGATGCGCATGATGCGGACGGAAGCACCGGACTCGGAGAAGAGCTGCGGGGGGCGTCAACGACGGGGGGAGGGGGGGGGGGGAAGAGAGAGAGGAGGGGGGTACCTGGACGACGTCGCCGTTCGTGTAGTCCGAGGGGAGGCCCCCCACGTGGAGTACCCCGCCCTTCTCCAGAAGCTGGTCATCTCCTGCGGACGAAGCGAGCTGTAGAGATGTAGAGAGAGGCGGGAAGAGAGGGGGGGGGGAGAGCAGAGGGGTACCGGCGAGGTTCATTGCGAAGAGGGAGCGGATGAGGTTCAGCCGGTTCTCGGCCGCCTGATGAGATGGGTAAGGGAAAGTCAGCCGAACGAGAACGGGGGGTACAGGCGCACCGCGCGGAACTCCTCGGGGGCGAACTCGGCCGAGAGCTTCGCGAACACCGTACCCGTCATGAAGGCGTCGTACCTGGGATGGGCGGAGCGGGGGGTACTCAGCTTCGGCAGAGCTCCATTTTCTTTCAAAGCGGAGAGAACAAACGGGTACCCGGCCTCGTGGGGGAGGGCGGCGGCGGCGGCGTTGGGCTCTGCCGGAGACCCGTCGGCGCAGAGGTAGCGGTCGAAGCCGGGCGCGAGCCGGACGAGGGCCTACCCCGCCCGCCCCGCCCCAGACCCCGGTCAGCTCCAAGCCCGATCTATGAAAGCTATAGCTTGTCTCAGGCATCCCCCTAAGCGTTCCAGTCGCCAGATTGTAGACTTTGATTGTCTTCTTCTTTTCCCCAAGTTTAGATCCGCACCGTGGTGGAGCCCCGGACGGTGTCGTGGAGATCGCCCAGCGATGTGCCTGCCCCAGGAAGGAAGGCCGGGGGGGCGGCGGCGTCATGATCAGGGAACTAAGGGGGCGGAAAGGATTTGCGCGGGATTCGAACCGGAGCGGAAGCGCGCCGGCTGCGCCGCGAAGAGGTCCGACGTCGCTATGAACTTCGTGTCGTACACCTGGAGGGGGTACGGGGTAAGAAGCAAAAGGAAGGGTAGAGAGGAAAGGGGGGCAGGTGGGGCATGCCTGGGGGAAGAGCGAGTTAAGGGACGCCTTGAAGGCCGGCAGCTCCTCCGGCAGCGGGCCCTGGGTACAGATCGATCAGCGACGGAGGGTGGGGGTACGCTCTTCATGTACCCCCCTCACCTCGAAGTGGGAGTACAGGAACAGAAGGTCGTAGAGGCAGTTGTGGCCGATGAGGGGTAGACGGGAGGCCGCCAGGGCGCTGGATAGGAGGGGTACGGGACGGAACGTCGACGTCAGCGCTTCCGACGGCGAGCTCCGTTCGCATCTTGGAAAACAAAAAGAAGCGGCGCACGTGAAGATGCGGCGGAAGCCCCGGCGGGCGTCGAACTCGCGCTGCCGCTCCTCTTCCTAGGAGGCGCGGCTCGTGATCAGCTCTATGCTCTTGAGCTTGTCGAGAAGGCGAGCGAGCTGGGTCGGGCGGGACGAGGCGGCGGGCACCTCGCGGCGGGCCCGCTCGGCCTTCTCCTCGTCGGTGAGGCGAAGCACGGCGATCTAAGAGAGAGCGCGCGCGTGAGAAGGAGAGCTAAGAGAGCGCAGGGAAAGCTTAAACGGGGCGCGCCTGCTTGCGAGAGGGGTTGTTGGGATCCGGGGCCCGCGACTCGGCGATCGTGTCGGGGTCCACCTCCCGCAGCGCCTGCGCCCGGCCCCGCCCCGCCCGGGGCGGCGCGTCAGGACCCGGATCTAAATATTGAAGGAGGGCAGCTAGGCGGTTGAAGCTTGGGGGGCCCGCCCGGCCCCGCCCGGGGCGGCGCGTTAGGCCCCGGATTTAGATATAGAAGGGGTAGAGAGGAATCTAGGGATCCAAGGAATCGGGGCGAGGGTCGATCTAGAACTGCGAGGGATCCGGCGCGCCCCTCCGGGGCGACCGAGCAGGGCCCCTTCCTTCGCGCTTCGCTCGCACCTAATATAGAAGGGGGAGAGAGGACCCGGATCTAAATATAGAAGGGGGAAAGAAGGGGAATCGGAGCGAGGGTCGACCTAGGAATGCGAGGGATCCGGGGCATCGGAGCAGGGCCCCTTCGTTCGCACTTCGTTCGCGCCTCGCTCGCACCTGGTAGAGGGCGGCGCGGAGGAAGGCGTTGCACTCCGGGAAGACCATCTCCCGGGGGTTCACCGGCGCCGCGGGCGAGGCCGAGGCGGGGGCGGCATCGCCGGCATCCGAGGCCGCCTCCGGGGGCGGCGGGGGGGGCGGCTCGGGGGGCGGGGCCCCGGACTCGAGGGCCGCGACCTGCTCCCGCCACGCCTTGTAGTCTGCGGCGGAGGGAGGGGCGTCAGCGTTGCGGAAACGAGGGAAGGCACTAAGCTCAAGAATCTAGTGAGCACTCCGGTGAGATAAGAACGGCTGCGCTTGTGGGGCGCGGCCCTGCCCACCGGCAAGGCACTTGTCAAGGAACTGCTGGTCGGTGGGGCGCGTCAGCACCACCGGCCGCCGGTTCGCCGTGTAGTCCGCCTGCGGTCGATCGACGGCGAGGGAGGGGCCGCTCAGAGACTCAAGGGCCGCTCAGAGGGGAGGGGCGGGCGGGCGCGGGGGCCGGGCGCGCCCAGAGGTGCTTGCGCAGGGCCTCCTCGCCGGGACGATCCACGTACGGCACGCCCTGCCAGAGGGGGAGGGGGGGGGGGAGGGGGGGGGCGGAGGAATCAGAGGGGTACGCGCAGTGCGCGCTGGCCGTAGGCCTAGAAAGCAAGGATAGGAAGCGGGGGCGGGGCGGGGCGCGGGAAGAGTCGCCTTCTAGGCTCCTCTGGACGGGCGGACGGGCGGGGGTGGGGGGGAGGGGGGGTGCGGGGGGGTACGGGCGCACGTCGTACATCCACCTGTTGAAGTCCATCTTGTAGCGCTTGTTGAACTCGATGGCCCCTGTCTCCAGCACGAGCTTCGGGTTCCGGCCCCCGAACTGCGGGCAAGGTCCAGGGCGGCCCGGGCGGGCGGGACGGGGCGGGAATGGGCGGGCGGGGGGTACGGGTACGGGCGCACCTCCTCGGGGAATACGAAGAAGTTGTAGGGGCGGGCAACGAAGGCGCGCCGCGGGGCGGGCGGGGCGGGCGGCGCGGCCTCCCCGCCCTCCGAGGCCGGGGCCGGGGCCGGGGTCGGGGGCACGGGCTCCTCGTGGAAGAGGCACACGCCGACCTGGGCGAATGCCTCGAGTCAAGCTTGAGCAGGCGCGAGCCGTGCAAGGGACGCTGGCGCTTCCCGAGGCCAAAGCTTAAGTGTCCTACAGCTATAGCTAAGCTTTTCTAAGCAGGAAACCGCGCGGAAAAGGGGACCCGCACCTGAATGATCGCGTACGTACTCGCCACCTGCGCGAGCGTGCGCCGTGCGGTGAGCCACAGCGCAAGCGGGCGTCGCACGCAGGCGGGCGCCATCCAGCGGCCGGGGCCTGAGCGGGGCGGGCGCGTCCCCGGCGCGCGGAGCGGACCTGGCGGTTCTTCCTGTAGCGCGCGGCGGTCGAGTCGTCCACAACCTCCTCGCCCGCCTTCGTCAGCGGCCGGATCCCCTGCGCTCCACCGCTCGCGCAAGCCGGAAGGGCTCCCGGCGGCGCGGGGCGCGCCGCGGGCGCACTGTCATCTCCTCGTCGATCGCTACGAAGGTCGCACTCGGCAGCAGCGACTCGATCTGCGTGCGCGCGCGTCGTGCCGGCTCATGATCAGCGCTCCTGTCATGGCTCCGCAGCTGCGGCCCGCGGGGGAGACCCCACCTCGCGAGCGACGCTCTCGAAGTTGTGCTTGGTCACGTCCATCGCTTGCGCTGGCGTAGCGAAGAAGGATCTGCGCGGGCGGCTGGCGAGGGCGGCTGACGCGGGCCTTCGCCTGGCGGCTGTGGGGAGCCTGAAGCCGAAGAAGCTGGTGCTGCAGCTGCCGACGACCCGCCTGCTAACGTGCAGCAGGCCGGTGCAAGCAAACATCCGCCGACGGGTACGTGTATACAGCAGCGACGCGCGGTCGATGGGCCGGTCGAGGGGGGCGGCGAGGTCGACAGACCCGCGGCCGAGGTGCGCGAGTCGCTTTGCCGCAGGCGCCGCAGCGCCGCAGCCCGCCCCAGCCCTGACTTCAAATGCCGCCGCCGCCAGGATCCTCATCTCGCCGCGCCGCTATTCTGGAATCTATGACCAGTTCTGCATTGCACACTCACAGGATGACGTCGCCCTCCGAGAAGCGATCGGTGCGTCCCGCGCGCGCGGGAGAGCGAGCGAACTTGAACGGCCGGGGCGTGGCTGAGGGCGGCGTGCGGCGGCGCGCGAGCCTCCGACGGCCTCTCACGACATCCGTCTCGTGCAGCGTGCCTGGAGGCCGAGGAGGGCCACGCGGATGCCTTCGTCGCGCAGTGCAGTCGGAAGATGAAAGAGGCGCTCGCGGGGCGCGCCCCAGAGGTGCTCGTCGGCGCAGTGGATTCCTTCGGGTGCGGCGACCGCCCGCTCGCTCGCCCGCCGACGCCGACGCCTGCGGGCCGGGCGGAGCAGGACGCTCTCGGACTCCGTCTTCCCGACGCACAAGGCGATGGCTGTGACGGAGACGTGCCGCCGCATCTGCGAGGCCGTCGCAAGGGTCGTGGAGGAGCGGCAGCGCAGCACCGGCGCCGCCGCCGCCGCCGCCGCACCCCCCTTTGCGCAGGAGCCGCCGGCGCCCCCGCCGCCCGACTGGCCGTCGACGCCCCCGCGGCAAGTGCGGGAGTCGCCCGTCAGGTGGGCTCAAAGCCTTCGCTCGCGGGCGCCGGGGGCCGCCCGCCCACGCCTCTTTCGCCGCAGCCGTTCGAGCAGCGGCTCGACGGAGGCGGGGGCCCCCGGGGAAGTCCACCTCGATGACCACTACTTTAGGCCTGTACCCCCTCCCACCCCAGCCCCCTCGTCCTCTGACTTGCGCCGCAGCGTGCGGAAGCCGAGGCGGCACACGGTGGCCGGGCCCGCGGATGGGGCGGATGCCCCGCGGCCGCCCCCAGGCCGCGCGTCCGAGGGCGCGGCGGCGGCGGCGGCGGCGACGACGACGAACGGAAAGCACGAGGGGCCGCGGGCGTACGGGGCGGATCGGGAGCCGCCGGCAGCGGAGGCGAACGTGGCTCCGAACGGAGGAACCCCGAAGGCGAACGGGGCCCTGAACGGGAACGCGGCGGCGGCGGCGGCGGCGCCCCACGAGCCGCCGAAGACTCCGGAGCGGAAGCAGTCGCCGGAGCCGGCGACGCCGGAGGCCGCGGCGTGGACGCCGGGCGGGGCGGGGCGGGGGCGGCGCGACGCCCTCCCGCCTTCTCTTCTCCGCCTGCGCCGCGGCGGCGGTGGCCGCCGCCGCGACGGGCGCCGCCGCGGCCGGCGTCGCCGCAGCCGTCGCCGTCGCCGCGACGCAGGTCCGTCCGCCCGCGGCTTCGGATCCGGCTCGCCCCGCTCCCTTCCCTCTGACCCTTCCGCGCAGTTCGTGGCCTCGGTCCGGTCCCCCTCCGAAAAGGCAGGCGCCCGCCTGCCGCCCCCGTCCCCCTCCCAGCGCCGCTGCACCGCCGAGGTCCGTCCGCCGCCTCGAATCCCCGCCGGCCCTCTTCGCCTGCCCTGACGCGGTACCCCCCTCCCAAGGACGAGGAGGCCGCTCAGTTCGAGGGGCAGGCGGCCCGCTGCGTCACCAGCGACGACCTGGTAGCCCCCGCTTTTCTATGTTTCAGTACCCCCAGTCCTGACCGCTGCCCCTCAAACCAGGTACCCCTTCTCGCGCTCGCCATCGTCCGCGCCGGCGCCGTCCGCTGCCGGAACCTGCGCGCCCAGGCGAAAGATCCTGAACCCCATCCGCGGCCCCGTACCCCCTGACCCCGTCCTCCCCCCCAGCTGGCGTACGTGCAGCATTTTCTGGCCGAGGCCGATCTCTGCGGTACCCCCCCTCGCCGCCCCTGCTCTACGTACCCCTCTCACCCCCGGGGTACAGGGCAACACGGGTTCTGCCTGGCGACGCTGGAGGGGGCCATCGCGTGCCTGATGGTGGGCTCGGCTCCGCTCGGGTCCCTCTCTCGCCTTCGCGCGCCGCTCCTGAGTTGGCGTACCCAGGCTGCGTACCACCAAGTCCTGGAGAGGAGGGGCGAGGCTTCGCCCAAGTCGGAGTTAGAGGCGGCGCCAAGGGGCGGGGCGCCGACGGTGGCGGCCGTCCCCGCAGCGTCGGGGGCGCCGGCAGCAGCTGCAGGATTGAGGCCAGGCCGAGGGTAGTCTCTTTTGACTAGCATAATCGATCTTTCTACTAGTTAGGATGCTCACCTAGACAGGCCTTCTTTCAATGTTGCATGCGCAGCTCGATCTAGATCTAGATAATGCTGACGCAGTGCTGATATCGATTCTACGGCATCGAGGCCCCGAGGCGGCGATCGCTTGCGTACACATCTAGATCTACAGGAAGATCTTGCAATCGAAAGCTGGCCGAGTCGCGAAGCTTTAAGCTGCGGCGTTCACGTTAACGTTCGCCGAGTACTAGTGCGCGCACCGGCGCCCGGCGCCGGCTGCTCGGCGGCGGCGTCTTCGACGATGTGCGCGAACGCCATGCGCTTTGTCCAGTGTCGACGTCGACGTCGAACAAAGCTAGCGACGCCAGCCCAAGCCCAGCCGGGCCAGCCGCTGGTGGGGGGTACAGACCTCGACTAGCGAGCGCAACAGCATTTCGGCCGGGAGAGCGGAGCGGGGCTTTGCAGCCGCGTAGTTTGCCCTTAGCTAACGACTTAATCCGGATTCTGTACCTTCTGGGCGCCCCGCCTGCACTCCGAAGTCGGTACACGGTGCACGGAGTCGGCGACGTGGCAGGCGCTGTAGGCGCGCAGAGCTGGCTGGACCGGTGCCTGCATGCCCATCCCGGCGGCTTGTACGACCCCGCTTGCTGACCGCAGGAGTCCGCAGGTGCAGCCCGACATTCGGGGCGGCAGGCGCAGCTGGCTGCTCAACAACCTGCTAGCGACGCACGCGGCAGGAAAGCAGTTTGATCAGCCGATCCCTCCGCGGCCGCTCCGGCCTCCCGGGGCGGCCGCGGCCGCGCCCCACCCACCACCCGTCCCGTCGCCGCCGCCGCCGCACGAATCGGACCATGAGGCAACGCGCGGCGAGGGAGGCTCGCCGTACTTCGTGCTGGGCCGCACGCCGTCCAAGGAGCAGCTGCGGGACGCGGGCGTGGTCAAGGTGAAAGGCAGCGACTGGCACGCGGAGGTGGAGCGTGCGGCTCGGGACTTGAAGAAGACAGTGAAGAGCCTCGCGCAGCCGGCGGCCGCCCCGGCGGGCGCCGGGGATGGCCAGCTCGCCAACCCGATCAGCTTCTCGCTCAGCACGATCGTGCAATCGGTGCGGGAGAACAGCGCGGCGCTGACGCACCTCAGCCTCCGTGGGCACTGCGTCGGCAGCTCCGTGCGTCCGTCCCTCCTCTAAGCTGCTCTTTGCGCGCTGCCTTGCGAGCCGGGGCGCAGGGCTGCGCCGAGCTGTGCCGCGCGCTGCGGAACAACACGCACGTGACGTCGGTCGACCTCTACTGGAACGGGATCGGACCCGAGGGCTGCGAGGCGCTCGGGGAGCTCCTCCGAATGAACAGTACCCTCACCCAGCTCGACCTCCGCCTGAACTCCATCGGCGACAAGTCAGATGTACCCCGCTCTTTTTTGAGGACCGTACCCCCTGACGCCGCGCAGGGGTACAATCATCCTGGCCGAGGCCCTGAAGGTCAACCGCTCCATCCACACGATCTACCTGGGGAGAAACAGGTACCCCCGGGGCTCCCACCCCCCTGCCCTCGACTGCTCCGCCGAGTACCCCCCGCCGCAGCATCGGCCCGCGGGGGGCGCACGCCCTGGTGGAGATGTTGAAGGTAAACCCCGGACTTACAACCGTGTACCTCGGCCGCAACGTCATCGGTACCCCCCCCAGCGGCTCCATCCCCCTCCCCTCTTCTGACCTCTACCCCCCCTCCCCCCCAATTCAACAGGGCTGGAGTTCCAGCGCGCGATTGATAAGATCCTCGCGGAGAACCGATCCCGGATGTCCGCCGTGCAGGAGGCCGCCCGCAGGGAGGCCGCGGAGCGGTGCGGCGTACCCCCAACCCCTCCCGCTCCGAATCTCACCGTACCCCCCTCCCGCAGGGCAATGGAGATGCGGGTGCAGGCCTGCGCGCGGCGGTGAGGCCGGGCAGACGCGGCCCCGCCGCGCCGGCTGCGGATCGCCCGCTGATGACTTTGTTCGCAGGTCGGTGCTGCGCCACTACTTCGTTCGCGCGGCGCACTACGCCGAGCGGCGCCGCCGCAAGGTGCGCGCGGGATCCTAAGCTTAAAGACTTCGGAGAGGCCTGGAGCGGGCGGGCTCTGACCGGGGCGCCCGGCAGCGGGAAGCGTGGGCGCTGGCAGTGGAGCACGCGCGGCGGGCGGCGGCGCGCGCGGCCCTCTGGCGCTGGGTGCACCTCCGCACCGCAGCACTGCTAAAGGTCCGCCGGGGAGGGGGGTAGGGCAGGGGAAGGACGAAAGGATAGAGGGAGGGCAGGGGAAGGCAAAGGATCAGCCCGTGCCCGCTCTCTCTTCCGGCTGGAGCATATTGCTCTACTGCGCCTGCGCTATCGAGCGGCCTGTTGACGCGCCGCCGCCGTCGGCGCAGGCGGAAAAGGCGGCGCGGGCGGAGGCCGTGGCGAGGCTCCGGCGGCTCCGGCGGGCGCAGGCGGCCTGGCGCCACTTCGTCACCCTCCGCCGCGCCAAGCGCAGCAAGGTCCGTCAAGGTCCGTCCAAGAGCGGAGCGGAAGCTCACGGGTGCTTGCGCCGCGTCGTCGCAGGAGGCGGCCTGCGACCGGCACGCGGCGCGGGCGGCGCTGCGGCGGGCGGCGCGGGCCTGGCGCGCCGGCGCCGCGCTGGTCAAGGCGCGCCGCGGCGGGCGGAGGCGGCGGCCGAGATGGGGCGCCGCCGCCTCATGCGAGCCGTCCTCGTCGTGTGCCACAACTTCGTCCTGTGCGCGCCCGCCCGCCCCCTCTTTTTTTGAAAGAATCTAGAGACGGAGCTAGCTAGCTAGCACCTTAAGCGGACAAGGCATTCCACGTCGCCCCGTCGCCCGCCCCGCTCCGCCCCGCCTGACGACGCGCTCGGCGGATTGCAGCGTCCGCCGGGAGGAGAAGCGGAAGCTGGCGGTCGCCCTCAGATTCTGGGAGCGCCACGCCAAGGCCCGCTCCCTCTCCTCACTGCGCGACGCGGGGCGCGGCGCGGCGGCGCGGCGCGGGGCGGCGGCGCGCCTGGTCGAGGTCGCCTACCGGGCGGCGCTCCCGCACTGGCTGGACCGGTGGCTCGCGGCCTGCCGGCGCTCCCGCCGCGTGAAGGACTTCGTGAAGGCCGCGAACGGGCGGCGGCGGGCGGCGGCGCTGGCGGCGTGGCGCGCGGCGGCGGCGCGCTCGAGGAGGCGGCGGGAGGCCGGCCGGCGCGTGGCGCGGGCCGGGATGCGCCAGTGGTGGGGCGCCTGGCGCCAGCACGCGGCGGAGGGGCACGAGCGCGAGCGGTGCGGCCCGGCCCGGCCCAATTCCCCGTACCCCCAATACTTCGTTCGCGACTCACCGGTACGCAGAGAGCTGGAGTCGCTGAGGGCGGAGCGGTGGGCCCCCGGCGAGGCGCTCAGGCGGCAGGCGGCGCTCTGGCCCTCATGCGGGCGGCCGTGGCGCGGCGCGCGGCGGCGCGGCTCCGGCGGCTGCGGGAGCGCGCGGCCCTGTGCTTCCGGGCCTGGCAGGGCCGTGCGCCGCTCTTCTTGGCTAACTCTTCCCCGCGCTGACTCTCGCGAGGCAGGCGCGGGCGGGCGGCTCGAATCCGGGCGTACATCGCCCAGCGCGACGCGGCGCGGCGGGAGGCGGCGCTCCGCGGGCGCTCGGCGCCTGGGGCGGCCGCGCCGCCCTCCTGAGGCGCGCGGCGGCGCTGCGGGCCCGCGTGCTCGCTTCGGCTGCGCGGCGCGGGCTCGCGGCCTGCCTGGCGTCGCTGCGCGGGGCGGCGGCGGCGGCGCGGGCGACGCGGGCGCGGGCGGCGGAGGAGCGGGCGCGGGAGGAGGCGAAGGAGGCGGAGGAGCGGGCCAGGAAGGAGGAGGCGGACCGCCGGCGCGAGGAGCTCGAGAAGAGGCGCCAGGTCCGTTCATCCGCCAGCCAGTCGGTCCTCTTTAAAGCATCGGAGAGATAGCAGAAAGCTCGCCTCTTCCACCGATTGAGCTTTAGAGAAAGGGCAGACCGGTTCTGACGGGCGGGGCCCCGGGGCGCAGGAGCAAGAGAAGAGGAGGAAAGAAGAGGCGAAGCGCAAGGAGGAGGAGGAAGCACGCCGGAAGGAGGAAGAAGCGCGCCGAAAGGAGGAGGCGCGCCCCCTCCCTCCACCGCTTCGGCGTACCCCCTTTGCTCACGGCGTACCCCCCGCAGGAGAGGAAGCGGAAGGAGGATGAGATCGCGGCGAGGCGAAGGGCGGTCGAGGAGAAGCGGTGCGCCGCCGCTGTACCCCCCCCCTCCTTCTCGAGCCTCCGCTTCATGCGCTAAGCCCTTTCCGCAGCGCGCAGCAGCAGCGGGCGGAGGCGGAGCGAAAGGAGAGGGGCGCCGCGGCGGCGGTCGCGGCGGGCGCGGCGGCGCCTCCCCGGCGCCCCACGGGGCCCCCGCAGGCGGCCCGCCGCCGCCGCCCCCGCGGCCAAGGCCGCCCCGCAGGCCTCGGCCGCGACGCGCCTGCCGCCGATGCCCCCGGCCCGCAGCAAGTCGATCGCGGCCGGCGGCCGGCCGCCCCCCGCCACCACGCAGCGGGCCGGGCTCCCCCGGAGCAGCACATCCATCGCGCCGGCGCCGCCGCCCCGCCTCCCGTCCCCGCCCTCCACCGGCTCGGCCGTCGCGACGAACGGCGGCGCCAGCCCCCCTCTACCCCCCTCCCGCCCCGGATCCGCCCCCGTTTCCAGCCGCGGCGTCCCCGCCCCGCCCCTCGCACCCCCTCCCAACCTCAACCTGGGTGCGACCCTGTACCCCCAGGATCCTCCCCCCCCTAAACGGCCTCGCCAGGCGCTATCCTTGCGGATCGTTCCATAACGATCGACGTTCTCCTCGCCAAAGTAAGGCAGGCCTGCGGCCCGACGGTGCGCCGCAGCCTTCTCTCCCCGTCTCAGTTCTCCGTGCCTTCTTAGCGTACCCCCACGGCAGCCGATGGAAATGCGGTACCGGAACGTCCGCGGCGAGATGTGCACGATGCGAACGCAGGCGCGCCTCCCCGTACCTCCGGATTCGAAGAAGCCAAAGCAGTTCTGACGCCCCCCTGCAGAAGGACCTTGACGATGCTCTGCACATTCTGGACTCTCAGGTGAGCGGAGGGTACGGGCTGGGGTTTCGGGGCGCGAACCCGCGAGGCTGACCGGGCTGACTCCGCGCGCAGGGCTCAAACAACCTTCACATCTACCTGCGGCCGGCCCCGCCCCAGCTACAGCCCGGCCGCGCGTAGAGTGGCGCGGCCGCGCTGGCGCACGTTGGATAGCAAATGCGCGCCCGCTTCACTTTTGATCGCGCCTGGTGTCACTGATCAATTGACTTGGTGAACGCTTGCACGTGTAGACTCACTGTAGAGACGCCGGGCCGTCCCGGACTCGCGATCGGGATGCTTGCGCATGCGTGCGCATATGCATATGCATGCAGGGCCCGGGGCCCGCGCGCGTCCGTCCCGGGTGTCAACGTTAACGTTAACGTTACGTATACGACGTGCACGTGCTCGCGCGCGATCCGATGATCGTGCGCGCCGGCGCGCGCGCGCCGGATAGATGCGCGCGAGCGCCGCATCGATATCTCGATCTATCTCGATATCTCTCTATCTGCATCAGATCTAGACTGCATATGCATGCGCCTCATATTGCAAAGCGCGCCCGCGGCCCCGCCGGCGCCGCCGCCCAGCGCCTGGCCGCGCATGCCGCGGTCCTAGATCTGCATAAGACCGCGGCTGATCGCGCACGCCGCGGCGCGTAAGAGCTCAGCGGCTCGAGCTCGGCCGCGGCGAGCATACGTATACGCATGCGCATACGAGCTTATATATTGCCCTCGTCAGGCCCTTGCGCACTCGAGCTCGTCTCTCTCTGCGCCGCCCATGACCCCCGTGTCATCTGATCCGGCGCCACCTGACCTTTCTCCTGCTTCGCTGCCCTCTCTTCGGCGCCGGCAGCGATCCCCGTCACCTGTTCGCGGCCCTTCCCCTGCCTCCGGATCCGACCCTTCCTCGGCTCCCTCCTCGCCTCTTCCGTCTCGTAGGCCTCCGCCGCGTTCCCGTCGGCGGATCTCTCGATCGACCCTGGACTCTCCGCCTGCCACTGTCTGCGGGGTACCTCCGCCACCGTGTTCGGCGCCGGCTGTCAGTACTTTGCTCGGTAGCTCCCCCGTCGTGGCTCCTCGGGGCCTCTTCGTCGTCGTCGTTCGCTGGGTTCCGGCTCCGGGTCAGATTTCTCGCCGGGCTTACCTTCTAGATCTCCTGGCTCTGCTCCTGGGCCCTCAGCTCCGGACCGGCTTCCCCGATCTCCTCCCGGACTCGTGGTCGTACCCGTCGCCGGCTTGCCGTGCCTGCGTCTCCTTCTACTTCCCTCCGGCGGTTTGCCGGGCCGGACCCTCCGGCCTTTGTTCTTGATACCGGACCGCCGCCTTTGCCTTCGTCTTCTGCTTCGCTGGTCGTATCCCGCCGGCGCCGGCGTACTTCGTCTTATAGTTTAGTTCGGTCTAGTTCGGATTCTGATCGTAGTGCTGATGCTAGAGTTAGTTTCAATACTAGCTATAGTCCTCGTGCTCGACCTGTTGTTCGCCGTCGTTTGCAGTTCGACTGCCCGCCTCGACCCCGGCCGGCTTTAGTGATTCCTTTGACTGTCCTTTTGCCTGCTCTTGATCCGCCTGCTCCGCCTCCTGTGTCCTCCTCGACCTCGTGCCGTAGCTCTGCCCTTTCGCGTCGTCCTGCTTCGCCTCCGCCTCCGCGTCGTCTTGTTGTTCCTCTTACTTGTCTGCTTCCTGTTATTTATCTTTCTCAAATTTGTCCTCCGCTTCTTAGTGATGTAATTCCTTCCGATATTGATGGTATCTCTAGCTCTGGCTCTTCTTCGTGTCAGTCATCCTCTGTCCCTAGATCTGCTCGATTTCTCGTCTCTTCTCGATCTGTCTCGAGCTCCGTGTCTTTTCTTTTTTATTGTCGATTTTGGCTCTTTATCTTATCTTTTTTTTTTTTGAGAGACTACGGTGGGGCGAACCCCCCGTAGGTAGTGATATTAAAGACAACAAAGCAATCTTTCTTCGTGCTCTTGTCTTAGTTATTTTGCTTTTTTGTCTTTATGCCCCCTGGGCAGCCCCCGCAGTGCTGGTGTCTAGAGACTGTGGCCGGTAATTTACCAAAAAAAAATATTTTTAGGATTGGCCGCTGCAGCGGCCAAAACTTGCCCCCCCTTCGGGGGATACGGTCGACTTGCGGGAAAAAAGGATTGGCCGCTGCAGCGGCCAAAACTTGCCCCCCCTTCGGGGGATACGGTCGACTTGCGGGAAAAAAGGATTGGCCGCTGCAGCGGCCAAAACTTGCCCCCCCCCGCCCCCCGGAGGGTACGGTGTACTGGCGGCAGCACCAAGAGCCGACATCGACGTCGACAGCTGCTCCGCTGCACCCGTGCGTCTCGCGTATCAGCAGCAAGTGTAGCTAAGCAACTTCGGTCCAGCAGCGCCGCTGAGTCCTCAAAGCCTAGAGCCTCCGAGAGTTGGTCGAAGCCCGCGGCTCGACGGGCCGCCGCGTTCGAACGCACCGGGAGCTTCTCCGAAGCGATGTTCTTGGGCTCGAGGGGCGGGCCACGAAGCTTCCCCGACGGCGTGATCCTCGTCGAGCTTCTCGAGGTCGGATCCGGGCAGGCCGCCCACAGCCGCGCGTGCCGCGCCGCTCCTTTACTCAGCGATCCGATCGCAGGCGAAAGATACGCGCGGCGCGGCTGTCACGGCGCAGTGCCTGCTGGCGGATTTGCCGCCGCAGCCGCTCGTCCAGAAGGGCCCGGCGGTTGGCTTCCCCATCTCCGGCGATGCCGCACGCAACAGGCCGCCTACGGTCATCGTCGGCGTGCGCACGCGCCCTGCCTCGTCGGAGGCCGCGGGCCTGGCGCCTTCGCCACGCCTGCAGCTGCGGGGCAGCTGCGGGGCCTAGAACCGCTCCATCGCATTCCTATCATGCGCACGGGCGCGCTTCCTCAGGTCGCTGACTCTCCGCGCGCGCTTGCTCAGGTCGCGGGTTACCCCAACGTGCGCGTCCCGCACCCGCCCGCCCGCCCCGCGCCCTCGCCTCCCTCCCTCCCGACGCCGACCGGCACAGGTGGGGTACGACCTCACGAACGTGATGGATCCCCCGCACACGGCGCCCCCCCCCCCCTCCCCCCCCCTACCCCTTCTCTCTTCCTGATCGCATGCACGTGATCCCCGCAGGCTGAGACGGCGCTTCCGGTCGTCAGCCGCTCGAAGGGTCTCTCGAGTATCCTCTACGTCCGATTCTCCTTCTCCCCCGCAGGCGGCTGGCCCCCGGGCTCGGCCCCCGGCCGCCGGCCCCCGTCCCCGCCCCTGTACCCCGTGGGGGGCCCCATGGAGGATCCCGGGCCTGCGCAGTACACCCTCCTACCCCGCGGCAACTCGCCCCCTCCCTCCCCCCGCACCCACCTCGGCCGCTCCGCCGCGGCGGGGCCCCGGCTCGGCACCGGTACCCCCGCCGCCCCCAGCCCCCCCTCCTTCGCCTCCTCGGTCTTCGCCTGCGTACCCGTCTGCGGAGCGTGGTTCTTCGGCGGGGACGGCGTAGGGCCCCTCCCGCGCCGGGACGCGAAGCTGAAGCCGGGGACCTGCGGCTCGTTTCTGGACACCTGCGCCCCGGGGACGGGGCTGGGCCCCGCGGCCGACCGCCTGACGCGCATGTAGCCCTCCCTTCTTTCCCCCCCCCCCGGCCCCATTTGATTCACGCCCCCCGTCTTTTCTGCTCCCGCCGCGCATGTGTTTTTGAGAAGATACGTGATCTTTCGATCGATATCCGATCGCGAGCTGGCGCAGCGGGAGCTTGGGGGCTCGAGAGGGCGAAAACATTAATATTACGAGACGTTTGAGTTCTCTGCGCAATGATTATCTAATCTAGACCTTATCTTGAGGTGAATCTATGGGTAGTAAAGTAGATTTACTGAGGTTAGCGAGCCGGCTGTTCGATCGCGAACCCCGATTTCGCAGTCTAAACTTCAAGTCCCGAATTTGATTCAAGTAGTCAACTTGTACTAGCGTACCCATACACGTTTTCGCACGCAAGCGCGGCGCTCGAGCCGCCTCAATTTGAGCCGGCCCCCCGGGCCCCGCGGCGGGCGCCGCCGGCGCCGTCTCTCGCGCTGAGCTCGCGGGTCGACCCCGCCCTTCTGGAGGTGCCGCTGCCGCCTCCCCGCGCCCTCGCCCCGCCGCCCCCGGGCCCCGCGGCGGGCGCCGCCGGCGCCGTCTCTCGCGCTGAGCTCGCGGGTCGACCCCGCCCTTCTGGAGGTGCCGCTGCCGCCTCCCCGCGCCCTCGCCCCGCCGGCCCCCGGGCCCCGCGGCGGGCGCCGCCGGCGCCGTCTCTCGCGCTGAGCTCGCGGGTCGACCCCGCCCTTCTGGAGGTGCCGCTGCCGCCTCCCCGCGCCCTCGCCCGCCGGCCCCCGGGCCCCGCGGCGGGCGCCGCCGGCGCCGTCTCTCGCGCTGAGCTCGCGGGTCGACCCGCCCTTCTGGAGGTGCCGCTGCCGCCTCCCCGCGCCCTCGCCCCGTCGGCCCCCGGGCCCCGCGGCGGGCGCCGCCGGCGCGTTTCTCGCGCTGAGCTTGCGGGTCGACCCCGCCTTCTGGAGGTGCCGCTGCCGCCTCCCGCGCCCCGCCCTGCCGGCCCCCGGCCCCGCGCGGGCGCCGCCGGCGCCGTCTCTCGCGCTGAGCTCGCGGTCGACCCCGCCCTTCTGGAGGTGCCGCTGCCGCCTCCCGCGCCATCGCCCGCCGGCCCCCGGCCCGCGGCAGGCGCCGCCGGCGCCGTCTCTCGCGCCGAGCTCGCGGGTCGACCCCGCCCTTCTGGAGGTGCCGCTGCCGCCTCCCCGCGCCCTCGCCCCGCCGGCCCCCGGGCCCCGCGGCGGGCGCCGCCAGCGCCGTTTCTCGCGCGGAGCTCGCGGGCAGCGTGTCGGGCCTTCCGGACGCCGGGCCGCGCCTCCTTGCCGGGGCAGGGCGCCGCCGCCGCCGCCGCCCTTCTCCATTGAGGTCCCGGACTTCGATGTCGACGAGCTCCTCCCAGGCGTCCCACCCGCCTCGCCCCACGCCCGTGCGGGCCGATCGCATCGCCGCAGCCTGGAGGGCCACCCCGATCCCTCCCTTGCCGCCCGCCTCGCACACGGGTTCGCCCACGGCTTCCCGCTACAGTACCGCGGCCCTTGCTTCTCTGCAATTTCCCGCCCCGAGCCCTCTGCCCTTGAGCACATCGACGTAGTGCGGCAGGACGTCGAGAAGGAGATCGCCATGGGGCGGGTCGCCGGCCCGTTCCCGTCTCCTCCCCTTGCCCCCTTCGTTGCGTCCCCGGTCGGCGCCATTCCGAAGAAGCGTTCGACCAAGTGGCGCCGAATTCACAACCTTTCGTACCCCAAGCATCGCGGCCCGTCAGTCAACAGCGGCATCGACCCTGACGAGCTACAATACCAGAATACGAAGGTCAGCATGCGCAGAGCGATTGAGCTTCTGATTCAGCTCGGCTGCGGCGCCGAGATGGCTAAGGCGGATATCGAGTCTGCTTTTCGCCTGCTGGCGGTACGGCGGAAGGACTGGTGGCTCCTCGGCTTCGCCCTCCCCTCCCGCTCCAATCCCACCATCCTCGAATTTTTCATCGACCTCTGCCTCCCCTTCGGTGCCCGCTCCTCCCCTCGCATTTTCGAGGACCTTGGCCAGGCCCTCGATTTTGCCCTCCGCCGCCGTGGGTGTCGGATGGGAAGAAGCCCACCCGGTACGCCCTGCGCGGTCTAGCGCAGGCGGTGGTGATAGCAGGAAGCACAAGTGGTCTATTCACAAGTGTACCCGTACAGGGACGGCGTACCCCTCAGATGGGGCCGCGCCCGGCGCTAAGTCACAACACAGAGAGCACTACAAGCTAGAAGCTTACTAGCGCTAGACTAAGGCTAGAGGCTAACCATAGACTACCAGCTAGCCTAGTCCGAGGGCATCGCGGCATGCGACAACTCCTCACTCTGCATACGATGCGTCCGCGCATCGGACCGCGCCAAGCTCGTCAGCACGCGCAGCGGGTCTCCCAAATCGCGGCGGCGACGGAGCAGGAGCTCCACTCGAGGAAGATAGGTCATCACCAGCAACCAGCAGCACCAGGTCGACGAAGTCGGGTAGATAATAAGGGTAGAGGTAGCAGGATCCGATACCGGAAATGCATGTACCTAGGCAACCCTGGCAAAGCTCGAAAAGTGCTGAAAAGCATAGACTCGAAACCCGTGGGCTGGCCCAAAACTCGCTCCGTACGGCGAGCACCGCAGGAGAGGGGCACGGATGGGAAGTTTCACCGCCTCGGAAGAAAACGCGAGGAGGTATCCGGGCCACCATCAGGCCAACGAAAGAGCGGGGCACGATAGAGTGAGCCGCCGACTACACGCCTTTCTGGGGCCGTGCACCAACGAAGCCCCACTCTACCACTCCTCTGAGCTCTAGGGCCCGCACTCCAGAAAAGGGAACGAAAGTCTTCATGGAGCCAGCACGCCACCGACCCACGCTTGGCCCGACAAGACAGCGCAAGTGTGATCGGCCGACGTCTCCAAGAGAGGACAAGGCTGAGGCAAAGCTGGCAAAGAAATCTGCCCTCAAGCATCTTCCACCAAGACCACATCTTCGGAGTCGCCCGAGGCCATCTGCTCCAGATCCTCGGCGCCGACGTCAGGACAGAGTTTGAGTCTTGATTTGGTTGAGAAGAACTTGCTGATCCATCCACGGGTCCTCGGAATTCACTTTACGCGGCCGGCCCAAGCGGGACGAGCTTGCGACTCAGAGAGGCGCGGCCGGAAAGGAAGCATGCAGTCGATGTGGCGACCGTCTCGCGGAGAGGTCGAACCCGCGTGTCGCTCATGGTCGAATAGGGTTTAGCCGATCCCTTCACGGTGTAGGTGTAACCGCCCGGGTTAACGCCAGTAACCGTGTAAGGTCCGACCCATGAATTGTACAACCCCTTGTCATGGTCGCCCATCCAGCACAACACCTTGTCGCCGACCTGGAAGCGACGGCGATGCGGAGGATCACCCGTGCGAGCTACCATGCGATTCCGATAGAACCGCCGGTATTCGCGCGAGGCGGCATCGACGCTGGCCGCTGCCCTTGTCATGGCGAGGAGGTAGTCGGCTGGATGCGTATGGTCGGGACTCGCGAAGCGGACACCTGCACCGAAGCGCACTTCACAAGGAAGGTGCACGTCAACGCCACGGTGTAAAACCATCGGTGAGAAACCGGTGGCGGAGTGCACGGTGGTCCGCAAAGCGAGGACGATGTCCGCGTTGTACAAGGGCCAATCGGAAAGAGGCCGCTTGTGCTCGCGACACATCGCGTAGGCGAGAGTTTTGTAAACGCCGCCGAGGCGCTCGGCGCCGCCGTTGGTGGCGTGGTGATAAGCGGCAGCGTGCACAAAGCGCGTGCCCTTCTCTTTGAAGAACTCGTTCCACAGGCCCCCAACCAATTGAGAGCCGCGGTCCGTGAGAATGCGCGCAGGCACGCCCTCATGCATATAGAAATCGATCGCGGTGGCGAGCAAGGCCTCGCCCGAGACGCGGGCCAGTGGATAGATGTAGCAGAACTTGGTATACGCGTCGACGTACGCGATGATGTACCGCAATCCGTCTTCGTGCATATCCAAGTGGAAGATATCCACCTGCCACAGATCGCCTCGGCCCGAAGGCTGTATCACTTGAATAGCGGTACGGCGGGCTTTACTGCCTTCGCGAACTGGCAGTGGGGCACGATCGCACGAAGCGAGCGATCGAGGCGTACATGCCTGGCCACCAGAATCGTTGGGAAATCCGACGCGCGATCACGGGGGCGCCACGGTGGGCCCAGCCCTCATGATAGGCGTACAGAACTCGATCGATCCAGGCGTCCGGCAGCACTGGTAAGAATCGGCCGGCAGGCACCAGCGGGTTACGTTCGATGACGCCATCTTCGGCGAGGCTGAAGTCGGCGGCCAATCGCACGAAACGCTCCTGGGCCCGCAAGCAATGTGCGCAGGAAGGGGAGCAAGGGTCCGCCCCTCGCTTGTCGCCACGCGAGCACCGAGTCGGGTTCTCACCCTTCTCAAAGTAACCCAAGAGCTTCTTGCAGAAAGAGTCTTCCCTTTGGGCGGCAAGCAGGCGCTCTCGTCTCTCGAGCGGGAACATGCGACGCAGCGAGCCGGGGAGGGCACCATCGATCGCCGACGAAGGCCCACAGGCCCAGGCGTCAAGGACCGTGTCCACGAAGACCGGCTTGCACGGCGGGCGTACTTCGCGACCTCTGGGGTCGAGCTCGATCCACCGTCGCGGAGCGAGAGTCTCTGCGGCGACTACCTCGGGGCCCGGAGCCCGAGGAGCTGGCGACGGCTCGCCCCCACGGCGGCGCGGCGGCTTCGGAGGATCGGGCATGGTAGGCTGCACTCGCATCTGGTTCCGCGCCGTCTCAGGAGAGAGCGAGCGGCGGCGAGAGGGTCCTGGAGGCGGCTCGCTCTCGGAGGGCTCAGGCTCCCAATCCAAGTGGATTGGCACCGGCGCCTCGCTCTGATCAGCTGGGGAACGCCAGTGGCGGGTATTGTGCTCGTTTCGCGGCTGACGTCTCATGGCTGGACCGCGGGGAAGGACACCGGAGGGGTGCACGGGACGAGGCTCGGCGAAGCCCCGGCGGTCCCATCGGCGCGGGCCTGTCTCGGCGCGCGGCGGCAGTTTGCCCAGGAGAGCCAACGGGAATCCGTCGGCGTCGCACTCAGCGTCCGGTTCAGCCTCAGGCGAGACTTCCGACTCTGAATCAGCCGCCGCGGCCTCGGCGTGTGCACTCTCGAGCAATGCCGGCGGCGCGCCGTCCTCATTGTCGGCGGGGGCGTCCGGCATGTCCACGTCGGAATCCGAGCCGGCCCCAGGGCCAGTAGCGGGGCGACGGTCTCGCTTCGCAGGCGGCGGGGACGGCGACTCGGGTGCACGAGGCGCGAAGCGCTCGGGTACGGCCCTCGCCCTCTTCCTTGACTCGTCGTCGCTGGCGGTAGCGGACGCCTTGGCCTCGGCATAGCCCGCAGAGGCGGCGAGCTTAGCAAGCTCGCGGGGCCCTCGGCGGCGGCTGGCCGGCGCGGGTGCAGGCTCGGGGGGCCGCGACTCCTCCTCTGCATTAGAGGAGCGGCCCACCGGTTCCGCAGGTACGGCTGCTGGGCTCGGCTCGTCGACAGGCGGGCGGCCACGCCGGCGGCCCGAACGATCGAGGCCCGCAGGCACCGCGCCCTGGAAGCCGGCGGAGTCGGCGAGCTTCCGCAGGGCTCGCTCTGTCGGGCCCAACTGCACGCGGAAGATGCCGAGGGGTACGTCGGGGTCCTCGGGCTCGGCGCCCACGGCCTGCTGGGGAACGCCAAAGCCCTCGGCTCCCTTGTAGGCCGCAGGCGTCGAGGAAGAGCCATCGGCGCCGCCGGGCTGCCAGACGGGGTGGTCCTTATAATTAGGGAGGCGCGAACACGCGTCAGGGCCGCCGTTCTGTTTGCCCGGGCGATAGACAATATCAAAATCGTAAGCCTGCAGGAGCAGGGACCAGCGGCCTAGCCGACCCGTCGTCGGATCGAGGCTTTTCAACCACTGGAGGGCGTGGTGGTCGGTTCGGACCAGGAACTGGGGCCCGCCTAGCAGATAGTGGCGCCAATACTTGATGGCCCACACGACGGCGAGACACTCGAGTTCCGTGGCCGAGTAGTTCATCTCAGCCGGCAGCAAAGTGCGGCTGATAAAGGCAAGGGGGCGCTCGACGCCGTCCTTGTCCGTCTGGCTCAGAATCGCGCCGATTGCGTACGTACTGGCGTCCGTCTGGAGTATGAAGGGCTTCGAGAAATCCGGGAACCGCAATATGATATCGCGACCCAGCAGTTCTTTCAGCTCCTTAAAGGCACGGTCGGCGGCACCGCCCTCAGGCCAACTCCAGACGGCGTCCTTCAATAGAAGGCGCTGCATAGCGTAAACCACTTTGGAGAAGTTCTCAACAAAGCGGCGGTAGTAACCGGCGAGGCCCAGGAACGAGCGGAGCTCGTCCGCGTTCTTAGGCGTCTGCCAGTCCGAGATCACCTTGGTCTTCGCGGGGTCCTGCCGGATCCCCTCGGCGGAGATGCGGTGGCCTAGAAGGTCGATTTCTGGCACGCAGAAGCGGCACTTCGACGGCTTCAGGCGCAAGTTCGCCTTGGAGATCGTTTCGAAAAGCGCCTTCAAGTCCAAGAGGTGCTGATCGATCGACGGCGAGAACACCGTGATGTCATCAATGTAGGCCACGACACAGGTCGTCAGGAGAGGGCCCAAGATCGCGGTGATCGCACGAGAGAAGGCCGCAGGGCCATTGGTCACCCCGAACGGGGTCACGCGCCACTGGAAGTGACCCCAGGGGACGACGAATGCAGTGTACGCGCGCGAGCCGGGGTGGAGAGGGAGCTGCCAGAAGCCGGCGGTAGCATCCGCCGTCGAGAAGACCATCGAGCCGCGCAGGCGCTCGAGCTGGTCGTCGATGCGGGGCAGCGGGAATACGTCGCGCTCCGTGATCTGATTCAGCCTTCTGTAATCTACGCAGAAGCGCCAGGTGCCGTCCTTCTTCGGAGCGAGCACCACTGGCGATCCGTACGCAGCTTGCGAGGGCTCGATCAGACCCAGCTCGAGGAGCTTCTGAATTTCTTTGCGAGCGTGCTCTTCAGCGTGGGGGTTCATGCGCCGTGGAGGCGTGAACACAGGGAGGCGGCTCGTGAGCCGGATCACATGCTCGTAATAGAGCAGGTTGCTAGTGCCTTCCTTCGCTTCAACTTTGTCTGCAAAGACGTCTTTGTAGCGCCGAAGCAGCGCGTGGAGTTCGGCTTTCTGTTCCGTCGTGATTGACGGGTGAGAGCCTAGCTCAGGAATTTTCTTCAACAGCTCTTGCCACTCCTCCTCTGCATTAGGCACCGTCCCCGGTGCCGCGTCCGTCGATTTCTCGGGGGCGGGTGCGGGGCGATCGGCGAGGGAGGCAGTGACGACCGAGGGCGGGGGCCGGGCCGGGGGTGTCGGCGGCGGCGCAGCAGCGGGTGACGGCGCGGCGTCAGGTGAGGCCTTGCGGACTGTCATCACATCATGTAACGAGCGGACGGCGCGCAGGATGTCGGCTTCCCCAGCCTCTGTGAGCTTGGGGAAGGTCCCGCGCAGCGTTGCGCCCGCGGGCACGGCCACGGCTTCGACCGCGTCGGCAAATTCGGTTGCCGGCGGGCCCGAGATCGGTACTGTTGTCGGAGATGCGCTTCCCTGGGACGCGCCGTCGAGGGCAGAGGCGTCGTCGAAACTAATAAGGCTCATAGCGTCCGTCTCTTGCCACGGCCGGTCATAGACATCGAACGGCATTGCGCCGAACGCGACAACGAGATCATCGGCGTCGTAGAGCGGCGCGCGGGTCGGGCCCGGAGGGCCAGGCACAGGTAGAGCAGCGGTGGCTGCCCGTGCTTCTTCAGCTGCAGTTACTACGGCGCGCAGCGAGGTGATGATCTTTTCGACATCTTTGGCAGGCTCGTAAGCCGCCCCAAGCATGCGCGCTTTTCTATTGAAGTGGCGAAGTCCCGTGCGGCGTTTAGCCGGCACAATTCGCATGCGGCGAATTAAAAGATCAGTCAGATCTTTGGGACTGGTGGAATTTGCTCAGGCTCATACAAGAAATCACCAGGGGGCAAAGCCACTGCCTCGGCGACTGCTACTACTGAACCTAAGGGAGGGTAACTGGCTGGCGTCCGGGTTACACAGCCGCACGTGGAACATTTTGTTCCCGGGTTGTTGTGCAGCTGGAAGGGCAGAGTACGCCCAAGCTTGAGGCGACTCCGGCGAGGGCTCGACGTAGAGGTGCGGCAACTCACGCGTTGCCGGGCCCTGCCCATTGAGCGTACATGGGACGAGGGCCTCTCCGACGGGGAGCTTTACAGGTCCGAGCACGCGGACCAGGATCCCAAGCTGGTCCGGAGCCGAAAAGGGACGACAACCTCACGGTAGTGGCTGTCGCGGGCGCGGAGGCACCAGCCCGACAGCGTAGTGTCGATCTGGCCGTGGATGGCCTGGATGGCATCCAGGCCGAGAAGAATGTCGGGCTCGGGGCCCATGACGCCGCGCGGGACGACGAAAACACGACGGCAGAAACGGAGAGTCCCGAGGATGAAAACTACGTCGGCGCGACGGCAACGGATTTTGTCGCGGTCCATGAAGCCACGAACTACGGTGTGGCCTCGACGTAATTGACTTCGTCGGGCGGCAGGCGATCGAGGACTTCCTGCGGACGACGGTGCCTTGGGCGCCCGTGTCGATGACGATGCGGACAGGCCGCTCGGCGCCCGACCGTCCGTTGGGAGTCGCATCGCGATGCAGCCTGGGATTTGCAGTGTTTTTGGCCGGAAGAACTCGAGCGTTTTGTCGCGAGGCCAGCCGGTGCGGGCCTTGCGGACGTAGTACTCGGGTTCCGGCGGGGCGGGCGTCCCGCGAGGTCGGGCTGCCCGCTTCAGAGCTCGGCGAGGACGGCGCGAGTTGCGAGCGCTGCGCGGCGCGCGATCCGCTGCTGCTCCGCCTGCTCCTCCGCGGGGACGGGCGCGAGCGTTTACGCCGGCTCGGGCCGTGACGGTTTGCATAAATCAACTCGTCGGCGGGCGGGTCGTAGCCCGCGCGCGTGCCCAGCGGAGTGTCCTCTGCCGGCCGAGGGAGGGCAGCGGTGGGGCGGTTCTTGGCGCTCAGCGCGTGACCGACAGGGACCATCGCCTCCTCGTCCGAGCTGATGCCCTCGGGGTAGATGATGGCCTCAGCCTCAAGGGCCGTTTTCGGGGGGAACGCGGTCGGAGTCGACCCTGAGAACCACTCACGGGCGAGGCGTGGCGGGGCTTTGTAGCCCTGCTTGTGCAGCGTGAGCCCGTAGCGGGTCATGATCGACTGGTGCGCAGCGCGGAGCGCCGGCGACAGCTCGGACGGCTTGACCGTCAGCATGAGGGCCGGGTTCGCCAGCCAGTTGAAAACTGTGACCGTGGAGCGGGGCCCCAGCTGGTTGAGAAGGCGGCGCGCCCAGGCCGGAGCCTGCTCGCGCTGAGCTGCCGGGCGGGTTGCTCCTGTGCCGGCGAGCTAGCGGCGGGGCGAGGGCGCCGGTCCTGGCGCGGCGGGGGACCGCTGGGGCGGCCCTCTCGACGAGCAGGACGGGCTCTCGGACGCTGACGCAGGGCGCAGCACTGCGCTCTTCGACTGCGGTGGCGCCCAGGGCTGCGCCGCTCGGGGAAACGTGCAGGTGCGCGGGCAGGTCGCCGTGAACTCGCGCCGCGCGAATGGGCTCGGCAGTCTCAGCTGCTTTGCGCACCATCCGAACGACTCGCGATCCGGTCGCCTCTGCCTCGCGGGCATGGATTTCGCGAAGCTCCCGTTGCCGCTCGCGTTCCAGCTGGGTGCGGAACTCACGAGTGACGTCGAGAGTGCGCCGGAGCGACTCGAGCTCGTTGCGAGGGCCCGTCGGAAGGGTCGACAGGAGGGACGTAACCGTGCCCTCGGGGAGAGTGATCTCCATGGAAATGTTTTGTTTCAGAGCCCGGCTCAGGAGCTCGAGCATTTGACAGCATCTTCTGTGGGCCTCTTTCCAATTGTCCTGCGGCGCCGCGTTGCCGCCCTTCATTCGGCGGTACACGTCGTGCGCGGTGGCCACCCGGCGGTCAACCGTGTACACCCAGTTCCGAAGATTCTGGAGTCCGGTGTCTCGCAGGCCCGGGTCGCGGCAAGCCGCGCACTCTTGTGCAAAGACCAGAAGGCCGAGAGTGGCGATGTTGGCCGCAGGGTCAAAAGAGGAAATCGACGCAGAAGGCCTGGCTTTCTTTTTCTCAGCGGTCTGCGACGTCGGCTGACCGGCCTGGGAGGAGGAGGCGCTACCCTCCGCAGTGGCAGCGTGCGACCCCGTCGCACCCTGCTCAGACTGCCCCCCAGGCCCGCTCAGAAAGGGCTGCTTCCCTTCTCGGCGGCCCGCAAGCGCTCAAGCTCGGCCCGTTCCGTGGCGCTAGCGGCTCGGAAGAGCTCTGCGCCGCGGGCGTGGCGGGAGCCGAGCCCAGCCCCACGCGGGCGCCATCGCGTACGTGCCGGCCCCGTGGCCGCCGTAGGAAGAGCGCGCTGTGGCCTGGTCCAGCTGGCGCAGCAGCGAGGCACGCAACGTGTCTGTCGTGTACTGCGCGCGCTTCTTTGCGTCCAGCTGGTGCGTAGCCTCGGCGTACGTCTTTTCCCACAGCGCGGTGTAGGCCTCGCGGGCCGTCGGGTTCTGGTAAACGCGAGACGCGTCGCGGACGTGCTCGTCGTACCCGGCCTCTTCGGCGCCCTTGGGCGGCGTCGGCGGGCGGCCCTTTCCCTTCCTGGGGCTGCGGCGACTGTCCCGGCGGCGGTCGCGCGACCGGGAACGCGATCGTGAACGCGTTCGGCTGCGACGGTCCCGCGAGCTGCGGCGCGGGCTGCGGCTCGAACGGTCCCGGGAGGGGCTGCGCCGGGAGCGCGAGGGGCTCCTGCGGTCGTGGCGGCTTCGCGAGCTGCTCCGGCGGCGCTCAGGGAGCGGTGCGGCTGCGACGGTCGTCGCGGTCGCGGGACCGGCTGCGCCGGGAGTACTTCGATTGGGCCCGGAGGAGCGGGCCGGCGAGCGTGAGCGGCGCTTTGAGGGTGCCCGTGAGGACTCCCTGTCGCGTTCACGGGTCGCCGGCGGGCCGTAGTCTGGCTCGTGCTACTGCGCGGCGAGCGTTGGCCTTCTGTGACCGAGGCCGATCAGGCGTGCGCCGGGCGCGGCGGGCCATCGGCGTCTGCTCGCGTGGGGAGGGGACCGCGGCGGTGCTGCGGAACAGGCGGTGTGGTCGGGGAGGCTGCCCGGACTGCCACTGCCCGGACTGCCACTGCTGTCCTGGCGGCCCGGGGGCCAGGGCTGGGGCCGGGCTGCCAGGCTGACCCTGGAACCCTGGTTGGGCCGCCACCCTGGTAACCTCCGGACCCTGCCAGCCGCCACGGCCGCGCCAGCCGCCGCCACGCCAGCCGCCGCCACCGCCGCGCCAGCCGCCACGGCCGCGCGAGTCGCCTCCGCCTCGGCCGCCACGGCCACCATGCCACCGTGGGCGCAGCGTGGGCGGGGTCTGTCCGGCCTGCTGAGGGGCGCTCGAGCTCGAGGCCGCAGCCGGGGCAACGGCCTGTGCTTCCGCGGGGGCGGGGCCCTCGTTTTCGAGCGGCGTGACGCCCGTCTTTGCATCATCGACCAGTGCCGGCGGGGGAACGAAGTGTGTCCCCGCCCACGAGGTGCGCACGTCGGCGTCGTAGATCGGCTGATACGGCGTGCGGACCAGGTGGGCCTCGTCAGGGCTTTGCGCCTTGCCGCGCAGCTTCATGACCGGAGCGGCGTTCTTCTGCGTGGTGACGGCGTCCCACATGAGCGCTGGTGAGAGAGCGTCGTTCTCCCATTCCGGGGACTTCAGGGCCTCCCAGTCGATCCTCGAGTCGCCGACGTGCCCAATCACATGCACGTACTCGGCGTACAGAGTGCGCAGGATTCCCTCGAAGTTCTCTCTCACGCCGAAGGCTGTGCCCGTGAACACGAAGCCGTGGGGAAATTCTCGGGTGGCTCCAGAGCTCATTGGCGGCTCGAGCGGCCTCGGTGTCGGGGAGCACAGTCGGCTTCCAGGTGCCGGCGACCTTGGTCACTGGCCAGTGATCCTCCTCGCCAGCCATAGGCGGGGAGGCAAGCTCGAGGCGCTGGTACCCGAGTCCCTGCGGCGTCTGAGCGAGGTAGTCGCGCAGGGCGCTCGCTACGACGCCCTCGTGCGTCGAGCGGTCCGTCGCCCGCTTCAGGTGGTACTCCAGAACGTCACAGAGCGTCTCGCTCTGGACCGCGTTGAGCGGCGCCCGGCCGTCCTTCCGGCGCGGCAGCAGCGGGATCCCGGAGTGCTGGTGGCCCTGGAGAACGGCCAGGAGGATGCGCGAGCAGATGGCCAGGCGGCCCTCGTAGTCGGGTACTACTTTACCCTGCTCGTACTTCCAAGCAAGCGTCGGCGCCCATCGGCGTACGTCGGGCGTGCATCGCGGGCTCCCTTTTCCTTGTCGGGTTTGGACGGCGGCGGTGTGAGGAAGGCCCTGTGCAGAAATCGCACGAGGCCGTCGGGCACGACGCAGCGGTATGAGTTCAGAATGGCGTTTGTGTCCTCGTCGAGCGAGGCCACATTCGCGATGTATCGCTCAACAACCTCGTCGCTGTCCTCGATGACCATCGGCGTGACAGAGAAGTCATCGGACCAAGGCTGGCTGCCGAGCGCCTTGCCTGGCGCGTAAGCCTGGAAGCACCGGTGCTGCCACGCGACGGTGAAGCCGGCGAGGGTGCACGCGAGGTCTTCCTCCGCCGGGATCGGGGCCCATGCGAGGGCGGACGAGGTGGCCCCCGCAGACAGCTCGTAGCCAAAGGCGTTGACGAGGGGAGGATGGGCCTTGCTGCGCTTCGGCGCGCGAGCTAGCTTCCCCATCATGCCACCCAGCCCGAGCGCTTGGTTGGTTGCCTGGTGCCGAGCATTTGTCTTTGCGTCGGCATCGTGCAGCTTCCCAAGCACTGCAGTGCCCGCGACGATGCGCGGCGCATAGGTGCGGACTACTTCGAAGCGCTCACTGTCGCTGCTCTGGGCAGTGCGCTTGTCGCAGAGCGGGCGGTGGAGATCGAGGATAACGGTCTCGCGCGCGTAACGCGTGCCGAACGGCGACGCTGCAGACTCGACTCGCGTGTCCGCGAGGTTGTTGTTGAGGACCGCCGTATACGGGGAGGGGTTCATGTCGTCCTGGATATACGGCGGGCTTTCATCGCCGGGGTCATCCGCGAAGAAAACGGTGTACAACACGCGCGCCGTCTGGGCGAGCGCGGAGCTCATGGCGGCGTGCGCCGTTCCCTCATGCGAAATGTCCCACGGGCCTAGGTACGAGGGCACCATGGACTGCGCGGAGCGCGTGCCGACCGCCAGGTACTGCGCAACGTCCGGGTCGACGCCGCACATGACGTGCGCGAACGCCAGACCCTGGATATCAAACAGCCGGCTCTCCCTCAGGGGCAGCATCGGCGGGCCTACTGCCGCGAAAAAGTTCGTGATGCCGCGGGCAGCGCTCCCGACACGCTTCAGGATAGTGGACGCAAACTCGCCCAGGTGCGTATCGAGGCCATGGATCGCGTCCCCGTAGCTCTCGTCCGTCTCAGTCTCCGGGCGCCACTGCAGCGGGTAGCTGATCGCAGGCAGGGCCGCCCAGTCGAGGACCGAGCTATCGAAGCAGCCGAGAGGGCGGAAAAACGAGCTCGTCTCAGACAGATACTGCTCGAGCAACGTGTGGTCGTTTAGATAAGTCTGATCCGTGAGAGAGAACACCGGGCGAGGCTTCCACTTCGGGTGAGGTGCGAAAGCGGCGCCGGCGTGGAGCCGAGCGACTTCGCCCTCCGCGCCCTCGTCGGGGCGGAGGTCCTCGCCCTCGGGAAGATCGACAAGGAAGGGGTGCAAGGGCGGGTCGGGCTCGTCGGTGTCAGCACCGGCGAGGCGGGCTTCGTCCACCGCGTAAGCTTTCGGGCGACGCAGCATCTTCAAGATGGAGTCGCGCATCGCGACCCACTCTGCCGTCGCAGCGACCTCGAAGGTGCTGGCCCGCGACGCAAGGCGCAGGTACTTACGAGCCCACCTCAGCCCCTTCGGCAGCTCCAGAGCTGCTCGGGCCGCCGACGGGGCTTCTGCGGCCGGGGCCTCATCGAGGAGCAGCGCGTGAGCCTGCAGAAGGTAGCGCGCGACGCTCGACGGGATGACGACCGCGTTCGGATTGAAGCGATTCTCGTGCACCCAGGCCGGCGTGCGCGGCTGCGGGATGCGCCAGCGAGCCGTGAGGTACCACTCGACATCTTCCTGCGCCCACTCATGGAGGCTGGTCGGCAAGCCGTCGGTCAGGGGAGTGATTTCAGAAACCAGACCCAGGCCGAGCATGAGCAGCTCGAGAGCCGCAGCGTTCTCGCGGGCGATCCGAATGGAGCTCGGCGCGCGGCGGGCCGGGAGGCCGGCCAGCGGCACGACAGTGGGGAGCGGGTTGTCCGCGCGCTCGTACGGCTGCGCGCCGCACTCGTCGATGAGGAACTGCTTCAGGTGGGGAATGCGGAGGGTTTCGAGCGTTCCCTTGACGGCCGACTGCGGGAGCCCCCAGCGGGCCGCGAGGGTCCTGCGCTGGTTCGGCTGCCACTGGTCCAGGGGCGTGTTCCGGTTGTGCGCCGAGACCTTAGGCACGACGAGGGCACCGCCGATGACCCCCAGCGCTTCGTACAGGGCGTACTGGGCGGGATCGTCAGCGTCGGGTGTCCCGGTCGGCTCAGGCTGGGGCGCGGGTGGCTTGGGCTCGCTGGGGCCCTCGCCGCCGCCTTCCCCCTCATCGCGCTTCTCCGACATGGGCACATCACCCTCTTTGTCCTTCTGGGGCTCCTGGCCCTGGGCGCCCTTGCGGCCCCGCCCCTGGCCCCGCCGGCCGCCTCCGCGGCCCTGACCCTTTGCACCCCCGGCTGCGTTCTGCCGCGGCTGCCCGCCAGCCAGCAAGCCAGGTTCATGCGCAGGGCGGGGAGCGGGCGGCGCCGTCCGCGGTGGCGAGAGGCGACCGCCGGGCAGGATCGCCGGCTCGGGCGCAGCCGTCTGCGGCACTAACGCAGCCGCAGCCTGCAGCGTGAGCCCGATGGCCTTCACGGTGGCCTGGCCGTCGAGAGCGCGGGCGTGCGCCTCGCGATCGAGCTTCGAGGCGACCGGGGTCGTCGTCGGGCAGCTCGGATCTAAGCGCCACTTCTCTGCGAACGCGATGAGCTGGTCGACCTCCTCGTCGCTCAGACCGCCGCTCTTCCGCTTGAGGCGGCGGTACAGAAGGATGAGGTGTGCGCGCGAGTGGGGCGGAGTGCCCTCAATGTACTTGATGAGGCGGGCGCTGCCGGCACTCCCCGTCACAGTCTTAATGTGGACGAGGCTCTTCAGGGTCTCCAAGGGCTCGGTGGGCCCCAGGGGGCTCAGGATCGAGACCTCCTCCGGGATGATAGTGGGCTGACGCCCAGCATCCTTGTCGGCGTGCAAGGTCAGCTGCGTGCCCCGCGTCGCCGGCCGCACGTGCACGAGCCCCAGGTACCAGCCCGTCGGGACTGGCGCCTTGGAGTCGCTAGGGGCCGGCGGGCGGTGACCCAGCAGCGCGTAGAGCCAGGCGGTGCACAGCGGAAGGTCGCGAAGCGCGAGGATGCGCTCGGCGGCGAGGCCCTCGCCGACCGACATCCGCTCGACGACGCAGGCGTCACTGAGCCGGCTGTAGTCCGGGGCGCGCCCCTTGCGGTACGCCTCATGGCGCTCGTGAGCGGCCCTGGCCAGCCAGCCCCCAGTGTCCTTCACCGAGTGGAGCACCTTCGCTGACGGAACCGGCAGCTCGAGCGAGAGCGCCGCGGTCGTGAGCAGGTGCACCGCAGTCGTGAAGTCAAAGTCCGAGGGGGCAGGCACGGCCTCGCTCGCGAGGAGAGCGGCACACTTATGCAGGTCGAGGCGACCGGTGTGGCCCCCGAAGCTTCCCGCAGTTTTCCAGCGAGCCCAGTGCTCGAGGAGGACGAGCGCGAGCCCGTAGGCGTCCGTGTGCTCGTCAACCATGAGCGGGGCCGCGAAGTCGAAGTACCGCTGGAGAATTTTCTCGGCGGCCTTAGACGACCCCGGGGCACCGTAGTCGAGGCGGTGCAGGTAATAACCGGCGACGCAGGCCGCAGCTGCCAGCCGCAGGCGGGTCTGGTCGGAAACCAACTGGCCACGACCCAGGCGCGCCGATCCCATCAGCTGCATCTCGTGCGGCGCGAGTGCGAGGGCGATCGGGGACTGCGAGCCGACGCTCTCGTGGCCCCGGTAACCCTCGAGCCAGCCCGCGATTGCTATCTCGCCCGGCCTAAGCTTCTGGAGGTCCGGTTCCACCTCCGGCTTGCCGAAGGCGGTCAGGCCCTTCGTGGGCCACGGCCTCCCCTTGGCAACGCGCTGGGCGTGAAGGCCGACCTGCCGTACCAGGTGCATCGTGCTGAGGTAGCGCGTCGGCCAGGCGTGCGCCAGCAGGTCGCGCGAGGCGCTGCTGTGCCCCAGCATGTGCAAGAAAGCCGTCGGCAGGGTCGGGGAATCGGTATACACACTCTCATCCGCAAACGGCTGCGTGAGCGCCGAGAGCAGGAAGGAGAAAGCCTGGCGAGTGCGGCCAGGGCAGCGGAACGCGGTAGCGTACCACTGCACCTCCGGCTGCTCGACCAGGCCCTCGAGGCAGTACGTCACACAGTGGCTGAGGCGAGGGTTCGGGTACACGAAACCCTCGCGCCCTAGTTCCACGGGAGCGGCACCCTTCAGCTTGTGCCCCTGAACATCCCAGAGGATGGCCGGGCCCAGCTCGGCCTCGCGGCCGGGCTCCTCCATGAGATTTAGGGCGCCGAAGTGTGCTACAGTGAACCCAGCGCGCGCAAGGTAAGCGCGGTTGGTGCGGATGCACTCCTTAGAGGCGGCCTCGCGATCCTCCTCGGCCGCCGAAGCGCCGTCGTCCGTGACCGAGAGGCTCGCAACGGTCTCAGCGCCCGACGAGTACTCCAGGCAAGGGCCAACCCCGGCGGCGGGGTCGACGTCGCCCTTGACGCAGGTGGCCGCCACGGCGGACTCCGGGCTGCCAATTGCCAGTGCGTCAGCATCCCCGCCCGAGCTCGCCGGCTGCAGAGCAGCAACATCAGAACCCTTCGCTTCTGCGTCAGCGCCCTCAACCTCCGTTGGGTCCGGGGCGGCCGCAGACTCGAGGGCAAAGGTGCCCAGGTCGGCGGCGTTCATGATGTCGGCAAATGAGCTCAGGCCGGCGGAGAGCCCAGGGCCGATGCCGGCCGCGATCGGCTCGGTCACGGTCTTTTCCGTCTCAGCGAGGCCCGACTCCGGGCGGGCCCGCATGTCGATCACGGTTTCCTCCTCCGGGCAAAGGTCCGGCCGCGCAGCCGAGATAATCTGCACGAGGCCGATCGCGAACGCCGTTGCGGCTGCGGCGCAGGTGCTCAGGCTCTCATCCTTGTGCAGGGCTGCGGCATGCTCCGTAGTGACGGCGCTGAAGCGCTCGAAGGCGCGCGCAAGCTCGAGACCGGTGCTCGCGCTGGTGCGGTCGATTTTGACGCGGAATACGCGGCGCTCTTTGCCGAGCTCCGCGGGCGCAGGAGCCGCAGTCGGGCCGGAGCCGGGGCTCGCGGCCGGTGTTGACGGGCTGCCCAGAAGGCTCGGGCCTCCGCGGACGGCCTCCGAGAGGATGGCGCGCGCGATCGCGAAGGTCGCGGCCTCGCTCGCGGGGCTCGTCGCCGGCGCAGAGGCGAGGGCTTCCTTGTGCTCAGCGAACGCGCGGCGGACGGCGATCCCAACCTCGCTCGCGATCTTGGAGTCGATCGCGGGGCAGTTAGCCTGGCGGTGCCCCGGCTTTCCGCACCCGTAGCAGACGGGGGGCCCGTTGCCGGACGGCGGGGCGGGGCTGAAGTTCCCACCCTGAGGGCGGCGCTTGGCCTCGCCTCCGAACCCGCCGGCGCGGCGCTTGTTGGGGTTGATCACCGCCCAATCGGGCAGCGGCGTCGGCTCACGTCGCACTCGAACTTCCAGTGGCGCTTGCCGCAGTGGCACGGGTTGCGCGGCTGAGCCGGCAGACCGCGCTCGCGCAGGAATTCGGTGATCTTCTGGCGGTATACCGGGTCGTCGGGCCGCGGCGGCGGCGCGGAGGAGGACGGGTAGATCGCGCGGATCACCACGTCAACTTCCTCATCGTCGCCCGCGAATGCGTACCGGCAGAACATCACGAGTTCCTCCGTCTGCGCGTCGTCCGCGACGCCGTCATCGTACCCGCCGTCGTACGCCTCATGCGTGTGCACTCGCATCACGCGCGCGTCCTTCGATGCGCGGCTACCGGGCGGGACGACGGGGACGGCTGGCGGCGCAGCGTGCATGGCCGCGCGCTGCAGGGACTGCATAGCGCTCGGGGCCGGGGTCGGCGCCGCGCTTGGCAGCGCGCTGCGTTTGACGACGTACGCTGAGCCCGGCACGTTCGAGATATCCGTGTCCCATGCGCCGAGCTCGCGGCAGCGTTTGCGTACGTAGTTGACGAGGGCAACCTCGTCTTTCAACAAGCCCTCGCGCACGCGCTGCGCAAGTTCGGCCTGCACTACTGTCAAGACCTCGAGGTTCTTGAGCATGCGGCGCCGGTCTTTCTCCGACAGGTCCTTCACGTCATCGAATTCGCGGTACGCGCCGCGATTCCGGCGTGCGATCATGTCGCCGAGCTGGCGGACCAGCGCCGAGAGAGGATTCTCAAGGAGCTGGCGCGCATCCGGGTGCATGCACAAGCGGCAGGTGCGGCGGACGCACGCCTCGGGGTTCTCGCCTAGATAGGGCAGGCGCAGAACTTCCTTTAGGTCATCCGGGTTGCGCTCGCCCGAGTCGGACTCCAGGCGGGCGCGGATCGCGGCGAAGGTGGTCTCGCGCTTAGACGCCACGATGGCCTCTTCGATTTCTGCGATCTGCTCGCCGAGCCCTTCGAGCAGCATGAGCTCGTGCTCATTGGCAGCGCCCAGCCGTTCCTTTTCGGCCTTTTCGCTCTTCAGTTTCGCCAGCTCGCTCTTGCGCGCGCGCTGGCCGGCGTGGAAGAGCTCGATCTCGCTCCGCACGCTGTGCGCGGGGTCGAGAGTCTGTACGAGCGCGAGGCCAGTGTTCTGCTGCTGGCTATCGCCTGCATCTTCGGCCAGATTCAGGATGTTCCGGCTAAGTGCGGCGGCCGCCTCAAAGGCCGCGAGGTGATCCTCGACGGTCTGGCGGTCGGCGCCTGGCTGCAGCGGCGGAATCCGACGCAGCATCTCTAGCGCATTCGTCGGAATGCCGCTTAGAGTGCTCGGCTCTGCCGTGAAAGGCGCCAAGTTCGCCATCCGGATGTGGTACTCCGCGGAAGCTCCGGTGCCGGAGGACATTCTTTTCACGAAAAGCTCGCGGCGTAAAGCCAAGCTTATCGATCAGAATGTCCGCGATCCGGCTCCTCTGAGGTCCGCGGTCGCGCGACGAGGCTTCTCGAAGCCAAGTCGCCGATGTCCTCTGATCAAGCACGCCCTCTCAGGAAGACAGGCTCACGACAAGATCGTAGAGCACTGCTTCGGGCGGCTAGCGATGCAACGGCGATCCGAGCAGTCTGCCTCGGTCCCGGTTCGCTTTTCGATTCTCTCCGTCGCTCGGTGCCGAGAGCAACCGAGGTGAGCGAAGCTCACGTCGCACGAAACCGGAGCGATCTGCCCCCGGCTCGTGTTTGCGCTCTACTTGCGAGAGCAGCACGCCCCAGTTCGTCAACCTGCTCGCTCAGCCTTTGCGGGCACGGGCGGGGAGCGTCCGCACGCTCCTCGACCTCTTTCGAGGTTCTCCCGTGCGCCGGCTGAGCTGCGGGTGCTGGATTGGGCTGGTTGCTGAGGATGGTCGCTGAAGATCGCTGGTTCGTGCTCCGTAGGCACGTGGCGCCTGTCGGATGGGAAGAAGCCCACCCGGTACGCCCTGCGCGGTCTAGCGCAGGCGGTGGTGATAGCAGGAAGCACAAGTGGTCTATTCACAAGTGTACCCGTACAGGGACGGCGTACCCCTCAGATGGGGCCGCGCCCGGCGCTAAGTCACAACACAGAGAGCACTACAAGCTAGAAGCTTACTAGCGCTAGACTAAGGCTAGAGGCTAACCATAGACTACCAGCTAGCCTAGTCCGAGGGCATCGCGGCATGCGACAGTGGGCTCGATCCCACCCGATATGTCGACGACATTTTTCTCATCGGGCGGGCCGGCACCGGCGAGTGCCGGCGGTACATCGACGTGCTGCTCGAGGTCTGCGCGGACCTTGGTATCCCTCTGGCCCCGCATAAGCTAGAAGGACCCGGCACCCGCCTCACCTTCCTCGGCATCGAGCTTGACAGCCTCGCGATGGTGGCCCGCCTCTCCCCGGAGCGGCTCGCTGATCTCAAGGCGAAGCTCGCGGAGTGGGCCACTCGCAGCCATGCCTCAGCCGGCCAGCTCCGCTCCCTCGCCGGCTCCCTCGTCTCGGCCGTGCCCGTCGTCCCCGCGGGGCGCTTTTTCCTTCGGCGGGTCGTGGCGCAGCTCGCCACTCTACGGGCCAATCACCATCGCGCCCGGCTTCATGCCGGCTTTCATGCTGACCTCGCCTGGTGGCGGGACCTCCTCCAGCGGCTGCACGGAGTCCGGCTCATCCCTACGTCTGACTGGCAATCGGCCAAGGTGCTGCGAATCCAGACCGACGCCAGCAACCTCGGCTTCGGCGCAGTTTTCGGCAGCTCGTGGACCTTCGGATCTTGGCCAGAGGGCACGACTCGCAGCATGCCCTGGCGCGAGCTGATGGCCCTCGTTATCGCAGCGGCGACCTGGGGCCCCAGCTGGCAGCAGCAGCGAATTATTTTTGAAACCGACTGTAAACCTGTCTTCCATGCCCTCTCCGGCGGCCGCATTTCGCAGCCGGCCCTCGCTCCCCTCCTCCGCTCCCTCTACCGCCTTTCCGCCCTCCACCATTTCGAGTTTCGCGCTGTACACGTCCCGGGCCTCGAGAACACGCTCGCCGACCCGCTCTCTCGCCTACAGATCAGCGTTTTCAAGGAGCGGCTCCCATCTGCGGATTCCTCGCCGACTCCCCCTCAGTGGCCCGAGACCCAGGGCTCGCTGCCACCGCCACCTTCTCCTCCTCGAGCTCACGCACCGTCTGCCGCCTCCGCTTCTCAATCAGGCCAGCTGCAGGCCCCGCCGGGGCGCGGGCCAGTCTCGAGCCCGCCCCTCTAGATTTATCGATATCATCTTTCTTGTCTTTCCTCGCTGCTTCACACCAAACAAATTTTATATCATTTATTGGATGCCGCTTCTCTTCATTGTATTTCGTTCGCATCGGAGGCGCCCAGAGGCCAGCACCCTCGTAGCTGTCGGTCTAGTCGCAGACCTTAGCCTCGTGTGCAGCCCCCTGATCGTATACAGGCATCCAATTGTAGTCAACTAGAGTGTACGGCCGGCAGTATATTCATATCAGATATCTCCAGCATACGATCCTGATTTAGATCTCAGAGTCCTCCCCGTGCGAGAAATAAGCCGAGTGAGCTAATGGGTAGTAAAGTAGATTTACTGAGGTTAGCGAGCCGGCTGTTCGATCGCGAACCCCGATTTCGCAGTCTAAACTTCAAGTCCCGAATTTGATTCAAGTAGTCAACTTGTACTAGCGTACCCATACACGTTTTCGCACGCAAGCGCGGCGCTCGAGCCGCCTCAATTTCGCGTTTCCCGCCCGCCCTGTCCCTTGAGGCGCCCAGAGGCCAGCACCCTCGTAGCTGTCGGTCTAGTCGCAGACCTTAGCCTCGTGTGCAGCCCCCTGATCGTATACAGGCATCCAATTGTAGTCAACTAGAGTGTACGGCCGGCAGTATATTCATATCAGATATCTCCAGCATACGATCCTGATTTAGATCTCAGAGTCCTCCCCGTGCGAGAAATAAGCCGAGTGAGCTAATTATACAAATATCAAACGAACGTTAGCGAGGACGGCTACGAGGAGTGCTGCACTAGATCTGGATCTGCAGCCGCCGGGACCGGCGTCGACGTCGCGTGCCCCCTCAAGAAGCGGCGCCTTGTCTTGGCTTAGAAGTGGCCGGGGACAGTCCCCGGAGGAACCGCTGGGATAGGGCGGGCGTCAGCTCCTCTGGCAGCGCGAAGTCGATGCAAGCGGGGACTGGAAAGTAAACGAACCGGCGCCCGGAGCGGCGGGATCTGCGGCGGCGGGGTAGAGGGCCAAAGGCGGCATATGGATCAGCGAGTGGAAAACACTAGAGGGGGAGGAAGGGCGGGCGGCGCACAGGGCCCAGGGGGGTAGGCCCCAGGGTAGGCAGCGCCAGGTTGCGGGGGATAGGCCCCAGGGTAGGCAGCGCCAGGTTGCGGGGGGTACGCCGCGCCCGGAGCCGGGGGGTACGCGCCCGGGGGCGGGTACGCGGAGTAAGGGCCTTGCGCGGGGTAGCCGTAGCCGCCCTGTGGAACCGCGGTCGGGGGGTACGCAGAGGCGTGCGGTGCGGGGTACGCGGATGGGTCGTAGCCCGCGGGGCCGCTGTCAAAGGTGAAGTCGCCGTTGCCATTGCCCCTGCAATCGAGAGTAAAGGGTAATGATCATGAGCAGCAAGAGGTTTTTAGCGTGCAGATCTAGAACCACTAATTAATAGTTACGCTTACGAGGCCGGTACCCCGGTGGGCTAGATCTAGATCTGGAGCTGGAACACTAGGCGGACAGATTTAAATTTGGGCGGTTGCAACGCTGACTCCCGCGCCCAAGCAGGCGCGCGGGGGGCCGGGGCGGCGGGCGCGGGCGGGCGGGGCGGGGGCGGACCGGCTGAACCGGTCGCGGGGCCCGCGGCGGAGGCAGCACATGCAGCAGGCCGTCACGGACGCCACCGCGAGGCAGAAGATGCCGACGCCCAGCAGGATGCCCCTGCGTCGAAGCTTAAGCCCGAGAACAGATGCTTGAATTCGAAACTTGAGCATGCGGACCCGATGCGGGCGAGGTCGCTCGCCGTCGCGCCGAAGAAGAAGGACTGAGCGATACCGGTCGAGGGGCGGCGTCAGATCGAGAGGCGCCAGAGGCGCCCCGTTCTCCATCCGCCCCTCCAGATCTAAATTTAAATCTAGGCGGCGGTGATTTATTGCTGGAAGGGCAGTGGCAGGTCGCGGTACCGGTCGAGGGGCGGCGTCGGATCTAGACTCTAGTGAAGGTGCGCCACTTCTCCTTCCTTCGGATAGAAAGAGGACGGATTCAAGGGCCCGAGATCCCGATCTAGATCTAGATCTAGACGGTATTGATTTAACGTGGCCAGGGAGGGGCGACGCACGCCGCCGATTGATTTATTCTAGATCTAGATCCAGATCCAGATCGCTCGCCCGCATCTAGATCTGGACCCAGACGGTATTACGCTAACGTGGCCAGGGAGGGGCGAAGCACGCCGCCGGATTCGAGTTCAAGCATGAAGGGCCCGAGATCCAGATCTAGACCTAGATCTAGGCGGCGGTGATTTGACGTGGCCAGGGAGGGGCGACGCACGCCGCCGGTGATGCGGGAGGCGACCACGAGCGGGTCTCGTGCGGAGCGGACCTGCGCCAGCGCGCGGAGGAGGGGCGAGCCCGTCAGAAACGCGAGAGGGGAAGGGGAGGGGGGAGGGGGGAGGGGGGAGGGGGGGAGGGCGCGCGCCTCAACGATCTCGGTACCCGTGGGCTCCCACGTGGCGGGCGAGACCTCCTCCATCCTCGTCCACCTGGGGGTACGGCCCCGGCCGGGGAGGGGGGTGAACAAAGGGGGTACAGGGTTAAAAAAAATTTGCTCGGATAGGTCCGGCCAGGCAGGGAGGGGGTTAAGGGGGTACAGGGTTAGGGGACGCGGACGCACGTCTCGATGGTGTTGTTGAAGCAGGGGCGGCTGCATGCGCACGAGAGGGAGGGCGCGTCGGGGCGGGGCGGGCGGCGCCGGGGTACGTCAATGGGGCGCGGGCGGGCGAGAAGAGGGAGTAAAGAATATTCTGATCAATCGCACGTGGAGCCGGCGACGAACGTGCTCCCGGACGCGTAGTTCACCTGCGGCCCGTTCAAGGTGAGAGGCTTAAAAATCTAGATCTGGAGCAGAGCAGAGCGGGCGGGCGCGCCTGGACGCAGACGCTGGCGACCCGCTGCGAGCGGAGGCAGCGGCCGAGCGACGCGCGCCACTCGTAGTCGGACCCGCCCTTGCTGCACCGCGCCGCCGTTCGTTAGCCTTGCGGCAGGCCGCAGCTGTAGAGTACACGAGGAGGGGGGGGGGTGGCGATGCACTTGCCTGCGGCAGACTACGAGGGGGTGTGAGAAGAGAAGAATATTTAATGTAAGGGCGGGAAATCCGATGTAAACAGCGGGGCGCACTGGACGCGCAGGACTGAGAGACGGCCTCGGAGGTCTCGCGGCACGGCCTGCTGACGTCGGTCTGCGTGCTGGGTACCGGAACGAACAAGGAGTCAGAACACTTCGAGCGAGCGAGCGATCGAGAGAAATTTCGCGGGGACGCCGAAGTCGGCGTTCGATCGACGTCGACGGATTTGGTCGCAGGGAAGTGTGCATCCGAAAGGAAGCGCACTTGGGCCCGGTGCGGATGGTCTCCGAGTAGGTGAGGGAGGAGCGCGGAACTTCGTCGAGGCGGGTGGGGCGGAAGGTCAGCGAGGGGTACACCGCCGACCCGCCCGGGCCCGAGACCGAGATCGTGCAGGCGTCCGCGCTCGCGCACTCCCCCGAGACCCTGAAAAAATAGCTCGCGTGAGGTGTACGGATTTAAATGTAGAGGGGGGTACGGGTCGGTGCGGACGCGAGGGCCTTGGGGCCGGCGGCGAGGAGCGAGGGGAGGGGCGCCTGCTTGCGGGCCGAGGTGTAGTCCGTCCGGATCGACGGGTCAGAGTCTCCGTTTCGAATCCTCGCAGCGTCGGCTCCCTGGGCCATGCTCAGGATGGCTGACGGGCCGCGGCCGGGGAGGGTTTTAGAGGGCGGCGGGAGGGGGGTACGTCGGTGTTTGTGGAGGTGTCGAGTGTGGAGGCCGGCCCCCCTACGCGGAAGGCGGCCGGGGCAAACGGCGCGCGGTGCGTCGTACCCCAGTCGACCACGGCCTGCAGGGGAGGGGGGGTGCTCGATTCGAGGGGGGAAGGAGCTGGCGGGGGGTACGTGTACGTGCGCACCTGGTTGTACTCGTTGATGGACTTGGAGCGGTCGTCGCGGGCAGCGTCCGCGAGGTTGGCCGCCCCCAGGCCGATCAGGATCCCCGCCGCTGCGCAGCGCCGGTCCGACGGTCGGTCCTGGGACCCATGGGAGCGGCACGCGCACGTGCGCGCGCGCGGCGGAGCCGCACGCATCCGGATCCCCGCTAAATCAAATTAAATTCTATCCACCTCGAGACCCTGCCGGCGCGCGTCGCGGCGACAACGGCGGCGGGACGCAAGCCGCCAGCTAGCTGCAGCCGAGCGGGGCTGTGCTGGCACCGCCATCGATATCGCCCCGGCCCGGCGGCCGGCCGCGGCGTGCGACGGTCGCGGCTCCCGGCCGCGGCGCGCGTCGGCGCAGCTCGGCGGCTGTCCCGGCCCGTCCCCACACTCGCGCGGCGCCACGCGCGACGTCGACTGCCGCGGGCGCGGCCGCGGCCGGCCGGTGGGCCGGGCCGAACGTCTATAGCCTGAGCCTCGGGCCGGGCAGCAGGCGGGCGGGCGCGAACCGATGAGGAAGGTGAGGAAGAGGAGCCAGAGCCAGAGCCACGCGCACCAGTGGACCTGGCCGCGGGATCCGCTCAAGCTTCACGGCGGAAATTATTTAACGTGCTCGGGCGCGCGCGCGAGGCGAGCGCCGCACTTTGCGGCCGTCGTTCCCCATCTCGACGCGCTCTCGTGCTGCTGCTAACTCGCTAGACGGCCGCGGCCGCCGAGTCGGCGCCGACGCGACTCGCTGCTATGCTAGACTTGCGCCGCGCGCGGTTGCGCTAGCTCTGATAGTGGCGATGTCGATGATGATGAACGGGCTCGGAGCCGCCGCTCGCGCGCTTTCCGCGCGCGCTCTCGGACTAGTGCTAGCACCGGGCGGCGGCGGGCGCCCGCCTCGCGCGCGCGGCGGCGGCGCGCAATTGCAATGAGCTGACCCCGAACTCGGAACTTCGAATTGATCCGGAAGGTTGTGCGGCGAATAATTCGCGTACCGGTCCAGCGCTCCGCCCCCTCCAGCGTGCAGGCCTGCGCATGCATGCGCGCAGGCTGCCGCTGCACAGCGGGAGGCCCACTGATCGCGATTCGCGACTGACCGGGGAGCACATGTGCGATCCCGGGACCGATCGCGACTGACCGGGGAGCACATGTGCCACGGTGCCACCGTGCCGCGGCGACCCTAGAAGAGAGAGAGCCCTATAAATCCTGTCAGTTCAGCTAGAAGGAAAGTTGCTGGTCGCGTGGCGTAATGGATAACGCGTCAGACTTCGGATCTGAAGATTGAGGGTTCAAGTCCCTTCGCGATCGCTTTTCTTTTTCAAAGCCAACCGCTGCGGCCATCCGGTTTTTTTCCTCAGGTTCGCCCTTTTTTTCTCCAGCTCCGTAGTGCCAGGCTGCCAGCTAGATCGAGCTCAGCGGCTAGCCCTGAAGCCGAGTCTTAGCCGACTGCCGCCGGGGTACGGGGTAGTGTCTAACCGGCTCGATATGTCCAGCGCCTTCAGCAGCCAGGCCGCCGCGGCGGCGCTGCCGCGGTTCGCGTTGCGCCCCACTGCCAGCAGCGGCGTGTGCCGCCAGGTCGGGCGCGCGCGCTGGCTGACCGGCGAGCATCCGCTCGCCGTTGGCTCGCGGGACTTCCAGCCGGCGCGGGTCGTGTTCGAGGTGCTCGCCGGGGCGAAGAAGGGCGGGAAGCGGCCGGCGGGTGGGAAGCGCGCGCCGGCCCCGAAGAACGCGCCCGCCGCGACCGCGGCCGTGTCGCCTTCGCCGCCCCCGGCGCCAGCTCCGCCCGCAGCAGCAGCGGCACCGGCCCCCGCCCCGGCCGCCGCACCCGCCCCGCGCGCCGGCGACGCGCTCATCCCGCCGAGGGCCCGGAGGCCCCGGCGCCTTTCTCGAGCGTCCAGCCGAAGCTCGACAAGCAGGCCATCGCGCGCCTCATCGACTGGATGAACGAGAGCGGCGCCAACCTGACCGAGAAGGCCCGCCGCGCCGCGCCCGCCGCCGCCGCGCCCGCCGCCGCGCCCGCGCGCCCGCTGACTCGCGGCCGAATCGTCGCGCAGGCTTCCTTTGGGCGCGCGCCGCACAAGCTGCGCGTGAAGGACTCGCACCCGACGCGCGGCCGCGGTGTGCTCTGCTCCGCCCCACCGGCGCCCGTCGGCGCCGCGCCGACGCTCCGCAGGCCTCTTCGCGCGCCGGGACCTCAGCGCCAACGAAACAGTTATCTCCGTGCGCACGTCTCCCGCCCGCCCGCCCGCCGCCCGCCCGCCCGCCCGCCCCGCCGCCCGCCCCGCCCGTCCGCCCGCCCCTCACCCCGCGCCGCGCCGCCCCGTCAGATCCCATTCCCGCTGGTGCTGCGCCGCGGGCTGGTGGCCCAGTCCGACATCGGAAAGCGGCACCCCGCGCTCGCCGAATCCGGAACGGCCCCGCCGGGAGTCGACCCCGACCTCGTTTCTATCGCCGCGTTCCTCCTCCACGAGCGCTCCCGGGGGGACGCCGCCTTCTGGAAGGTCCCGTACCCCCCGCCTCGCTTCGACGTACCCCTCCCCCGTCCGACGCTTTCGGCGCAGCCGTACCTGGACGTGCTGCCGGAGGCGACCGATTCGCCCCTCTTCTGGTCCGAGGATGAGCTTCGCATGCTGCAGGCGCGTCGGAGCGCGTACCCCCCTCCGGCCCCCCTCTGACGTCGTACCCTGTCGCGCAGGGTACCTCGATCCTTGACGAGGTCGATCTGATCAACAAGGGCCTGCGAGCCGAGGTCCGCCCCCCTACCACCACGCATGCCCCCCTCCCCCACCCTGAGCGTACCCCCCTTCTCCCCGCAGTTCGATCGTCTTGAGGCGGCGGCGTTCTCGAAAGACCGCTCCTCTTTCCCCGCCTCTACGCTCACCTTCCAAGCCTTCCGGTGCCCCCCTTCTCCTTGGACCGTTCGCACGTACCCCTGAACTCTTGCCCCGCCCTCTTCCCTCAAGGGACCTGTACTGCGTACTCCTCTCCCGCTCCATCCCCCTCGGCTCCACCGGCGGCAACGAGGAGGTACCATACCCCCCCGGCCACTCTCGCGGCCGAGTCGCGTCCCCTCGAACAAACCTTGAGCTCGTACCCCCCAGGCCAATGGCACGCTCGTCATACCCTACATGGACTTCCTAAACGTGCGCGTAGCCCCTCCCGCACGCGCCCGTACCCCCGCCGACCCGGCGGGACAGCACGACGGGTACAGCACCGCGCGGCTGACCGCGAGCAAGGCCGGCGGCTTCCTCTTCGACGTGCCGGTACCCCCCCTCCCCCGCAATCCTCCTCCCGCCCCGCACCCCGTCCCGTTTCGAGCGCGCCGTACCCCCAGGCGGCAGTGTCGCTGTACCTCGACGGGGCCTTGTTCGATGGGTCGGAGGTGAGTCCCCCCCCCCCCTTTTCCCCGCGCTCTAACGCCGTACCCCCCCGCAGGTTTACGCGAACTACAACCCGCAGGCGACGTCTCGCTTCATGCTGCTCCACTACGGCTTCATGGTACCCCCCCCCCCCCCGAACCAGCCGGGGATACAGAACTCGAAGGGGACGCGGAGGGCCCGGCTCGCTTGATTTAGCTCCGAAACTCGTCTCGGTCGCTGGCTAACCCGCGGCAGATCTTCAACACGCCCCGTGACACGGTCACCCTTACCCTCTCCCTCGACCCCGAGCGCGTGCGCCCGTTACCCCTCATCCTCCTCCCCCCCCCCCCCCGCGAAAGACCTCGTACCCGGCCGACCCCTTTTCCTCCTGCCCAGGACCCCCTGTACGACTCCAAGCTAGTCCTGCTGGTCCGCTTCCTCCCCAGCGTCTCTCCCCTCCCCCCCATTTCTGAACCTAACGCCCCTCTTTTCGGCGCAGCGGAACCTCGGGCTGGGCCCCGACCAGACCTTCGAGATCCTCCTCAACAACTTCCCCCAGGCCCGCTCCTCAACCCCCCCTTCCGAACCGAGTCTCCGTACCCCCGTTTCCCTTACCGTCGTACCCCGCAGGAGGCGGTGGCGTTCGCGCGGATCGCGCTGCTCGAGAGCGAGGAGGACCTCGCCGCGGTGCGCCGCCCTGTACCCCTGCGGGGAGGAGGAAAAGGGGGGGGGGGAAGGGCGAGCGTCGGTTGGGCCCCTGCCGGGGGGTCTCCCCGGAGTGGCGACGGGCTCGAGCCGCCCCCTGCTTCCCCGCCTGCATGCCTCTCCGGACCCTTCGGGGCGCGGAGAGAGACGAAGAGAGAGAGAGAGAGAGAGAGAGAGCTTCTCCGACCGCCCTCGCACCGCCTGACCGCCGCCCGGCCCCCCCGGTCCCCGGGGGTACAGGCCCGCCGGAGCTCGGGGGGCGCCCAGATCGTTTCGTTCGACAACGAGATCGCCGCCCACGAGGCGCGCCGTACCCCCTCCCCCCGCCCCCTCCTCGCCCCCCCACCCTCTCATTCCTGTACCCCAGGTGCTCCTGGAGGCCGTGAAGGGCAAGCTGCGGGCGTACCCGTCGACCCTCCAGGCGGGTCCCAACCCGAGCGAAGCCGCCCAGCCTCTCCGGCTAACCGTCGACTGCACGCCGTACCCCCCGCAGGAGGACGAGGCTCTCCTGAAGGCGACCGCTCCCGTCGCTGCCAAGGTACCCCCCTTCTTTCTAAGACATCTGTACCCCTCCGCCGGCCGCGCGCTGCGTCGTGCTGACGAACCCGTACCCCCAGGCGGAGGAGCTGATCCGGGCGGGTATGAGCAAGTCGGCGACTCTGGCGCTGGATGGGGGGGAGGAGGGCGAGGAGAAGGAGAAGGAGGAGGAGGCGCCAGCCAAGCCGGCGGTCCGCCTCCACCTACTCCCCCCTCCCCACTTCCCCCCCCCCCCCCCCCCCCCCGGTTGGCGCGCCCCGGTCGCCGACGCTCGCGGGGGGCCGGCTCGGGTCCTGCAGGTGGTGCTGGAGGGGCGCCGGCGCATGGCCGTTCAGGTGAGCGTCCCCCCGCGTTTCTCGCAGTGGTCAAAGTGAGGGGGGGGTAAGGGATAGCACCGTCGCTCTTCGCGACGCATAGATTCAAGTTACTGTCTTACCTCCTCGTACCGTCCTGCCTACCACGTTGGCATAAATATGCCTTGACGCGCCCGGGGCCGGGCGGCAGGCGCGGCGGGCGGAGCTGCGGATCTGGGAGACGGCCGCGAGCTCCCTCGGGCGCCGCCTCGAATCCCTCGCCTTCCAGCGCGGCTGAAAGACGTTCCCATAGCTACTGCTAGTCGTAGGTCTTCCCCAGACAGAAAAGCAGAGAGAAAGCTTAAGACTGACTATCGCGAGCAACACTAGAAGCGGCTTGTTGACCTCTAGACCCCAGGGGTTGTGAGGGCGCATTACTACGCTGCCAGCTGGGTTGAGGGCCGGCCGGAGCTGCGACTGACATTGCTACTAATACTAATTGGAAACGGGGTAGGGCCCCCGTTTTCGGTAATCTACAAAATGAGAGTCTGCTCATCTCCCGATCCAGCTCCGAGCTCTTAACCATTTGCAAGTGTTAGTGCATGCGTGAGAGCCCGGAATTCGTTGTCAGAACCCGGAAAGAGCGGAATGCTGCGCGGAAAAAAGAACCGGACCCTTTCTTGGAAAAAAACCTTGAAGCTGCTTGTCAACGTCTGACTTGTAGCGGTTGTGAGCGCGCATTATTGCGCTGGGTCGCGATTAACATTGGTACTAACTAATAAGTTTGCGAGCTGTGGTGAAGGACGCCGCGGGGCCGGGCGTGCTTGGAGGATAACGACGTATGATCGTGATGCTCTAGCTGTTTGATTTCATGATCATGATCATGATCGTCATCATGATTTTTGATTTGAGATTTCTTTTGTGACCAAATCATAAATATCTGACTCAGTGATCATGACGCGTACGGGCAGATGGCCGCAGAGGGCCGAGAGGGCGTTCAAATTCGCCCCACGGTACTAGCCTAGTAGAGTAAGAGGCAGAGATACTAGAAAAAGAACCACACGATAAAAAGAATATACTAGAAGCGACTTGGATAATGACAGGAGGGGCGCTCGCCCCACTTAAGCTTACACCGTGGCACTACGAAAACCTACTAGAAAGAAAGCAAAGTTAATTCTATAAAAAGTTGACCACGGATAAAATAACATGCAATAAAAAGCTTCAGCTTGCTCGTCCGATCATTTGCGCGCACCACTAAGCTATTTCTATACAGCCTCGAGCTCGTGGGCCGAAAAAATCTATATAGCTACGATAATTCTGCGAGTCCCCTCAAGTGCGAAGAAGTACGAGTCCCCTCCCCCTTACAGGACCACGAAGGGGTTCTTGGGGCCCGAGGAGCCGTCGCCGGCCGGCATGATCGAGACCGGCTCGTCGTCGTCGTCCGCCGCCGCGTGCCCGCCGCTGCTCGCGCAATCGGTCGAAGTTAGCCGCGGATCGCTTGCAGATCAAACTAAATTCGAAAATCTAAACTTGAAAGCTCATAGTGTGTGTTGCATCGCATCTATGTTTCAAAGCTCAAGCTCAAAGCTCTATGTTTTCTATGGGCTTTTGTCGCAACTTCTATCACAAGGGGCCGACGGGGGAGGCCGGGCGCACCGGAAGGCGACGGGGGCGGGGTCGCCGACGGCGGGGCGGAGGACGAAGGAGGAGGTGCGCGCGAGGTCCCCGCCCTGCCCCTTCCCGCTGCGCCCGATCGCGACCCGCCGTCAGACGGGACTAATTTTATAACCGTTGAACAGCGACTGGAGCTCCAAAGTGGCAACAGGCTTAAAAGCACATCCTAGCAATGAAGTTTTATTAAAATGCTTAAGATGCCTAGTAATTCTCTTGAAAGCTATAAATCTGTAAGTCGTTGCCCACCTGCCCTGGCGGGTGATGCGGGCGCCGGTGCCGGTGCCGCTGCTGGTGCGGGAGAGGCCGGCGCCCGAGCCGAGGCCCGTGCCCGAGCTCTGGCGGGAGAGGGGCGGCAGCGCCGCAGACGAGCGCTGCCCGCGGCGCGGCGCGTCCTCCGCCTCCGCCTCCGGGCCGATCTGGACCTGCGACCCTGTCAGGAAAGAGCGGCGGCACTGTATGCAATCGAGCGTCGAACTCGCGCGCCTCGTCGGTGGCCTCGTCCAGGCGGGTGAGGGAGCGGCGGCGGCCGACGCCGCGCAGCTTCGGGCTCGGCGGCACCTCCGCGAACGCGTCGTTCAGCACTGTCACCTGCGCGAGCTCACGTCAAGGACGCCGACCGGTAACGCGACAATGAACTGATGATGAAGGCTAGGGACCTTAGTGACGGCGCCGGCGTCGGGCAGGCCGTCCAAGTCCATCGGACGGTCCGCGTCGACGGGGCGGCGGCCGTAGCGGCGGTACGCGAAGAGGCCGCCGACGGCGGCGAGGACGGCGGCGCCGACGGCGGCCGCGGCAATGCCGGCGGTGGAGCCGACGGAGAGTCCCCCGGTCGAGCCGGTGGTGCTGGCGGCCGGCGGCTGCTGCTGCTGGCCGGTGGCGGCCGGCGCTTCGGCGGCGGCCTGCGATCCCGAGCCGGCCTGCTGCTGCCCGGCGGCCGGTGCCGCCGGGGCGGAGGCCGGCGGCAGCGCGCTGTTCGTCGCGATGCCTGCGCCCATTCCATCAGCACCGACCAACGCTTCGACAGGGCTTAATCGATCGCGAATGCCGGCCGCACTGGAGGAGGGGAGGGTCTGCCGCGAGACGGCGGCCTCGACGACGGAGAAGGCGGGGCCCAGGGCGAGCGCGCCGCCCTCGATGAGGCGCGTCAGGGTCGCCAGCAGCGCCTCGAGCGAAGGCTCCGCGGTGGCCGCCAGGCGGCGGCGGCCCGCGGCGGCGGCGGCGGCGGCTTCGCGGATCACGAGCTCGACCACGACCGTGCCTACGCGATCGGGATCGCAGCACAAAAGTCAGCAACGCGAAACGTATGAATTATAACAAGAGGAAGGGCGGCGGGGAGGTCGAGGCGTTAACGCACCGGACGCCGAGCCGTGCGCGACGGAGCGGACGACGACGCGCGACGCGGAGATGCCGAGGGCTCCCGCGAGCTGCGATGCGTGTCAGTGTCAGGGTCACACTTCTCTGCGGCCTGCGAATTCGAATGCATATGGAAAGCTTGAAATGCACCTCAGCGGCCAGCTTGGAGCCGGACGCGTCGCCCCAAGGCTCGCTCGGCTTGATCGTCAGCTTGACGACGAGGACCGACTCGGAGGCGGGCGCCGCCGCAGCCGCCGGGGGCGGCTGGACGGTCAGGGAGCCCCCGGCGGGGGCCGGCTCGCTGCCGCCGGTCGCAGGCGCGGGCGCGGGCTCGGGATCGGCGACGGGCGCCTGGGGCTGCGGGGTCGTCGCGGGCTCCTGCGGCTCGGGCTCGGGCTCGGGCTCGGCCGGCGTGTCCTCTGCGGTCGGCTCGGGAATGGGGACGACCTGCGGCGACGCATCCATTCGATTATTTCGTAGAGATTGGTAACGTCGAGTCGCGCGGCGCGAACCTCGACGCCCCGCTCGATGCTGAGGTCGACGTCACGGAGCGCGGGGACCGTCGCGTCTGCGTTGGGGCGTGGTGAGAAGCGCGCGGAAGAATCTCTAGATCTGACTGAAGAGGTTTGCTGAAATCCGGAAATAAAAACGCGCACCGCAGGCGCGGTTGGGGTCGGAGACTGTCAACGAGAACGATCCCGCCGCCTCGGGCGTCCAGCCTGCGTGGCACGGCCTCTCATGATCAGGAAAAAGCGCACCGACGGAGCAGTCGACTCTACTAACCCTCGACGAGGATCGTGTGCGTCACGCCGGCCGCGAACTCGTAGAGGATGCTGGCGCCGTGCGCGCCGCCGGGGCAGCCGCTGTGGTCGAAAACGTACTTGGAGAGGTCGCAGCCGACCGTCACGCCGACGATCGCGTCGAAGTCCGGCGCGCGCCCGCCGCAGAGCGACACGAGCAGCTTCCGCGTCTCCGGCACAGTGATCGTGTAAGCGAGCCCGAAGTATCCGGGGAAGAAGCTGCGCCAAATATTAATGGAACGCTTCAGTACCAAGAAAGCGAAGTTGGGAATTAAAGCTTCTCTAAGTTAAGCTTAAGCTTAAGCTTAAGCGAACCGCGAGGGCGTCTCGAGGATGCTGCCGTAGACGGTGGGCTTCTTGCACGGGAGGATCTCGGTGAAATCGCCGCAGGAGAGTGCTTCGCCCTGACCTTCGCCCTCCTCGCCCTCGCCCTCCTCGCCCTCGCCCTCGACGGCCGGAGCAGACGACTCCGTCTCTGACAAAGCAAGGATGCGGGCGGCCTCTTCCACCGCCTGCTCCGTGGAACACTGCGCGACGGCGGGCGCTTGGGCGATGGAAGATTCGAGGCCTGCGGCGCGCGCGGGCCAGAGTGAGCGGCGCTGTTAAAGACGAGCACGATCTAGACAAGCGCACTCGTGATTTGGAGCGTGGACGTGGATCCAGATGCGACGCGGGCGGGGCAGGATCCGTCGGCGTACCGAACCTGCAGGCCGCAACGGTCTGATAAGCGAGCTACTCCAGGGAAAAGCGGCGCCTCACGATTAATCAAAGTGCGAAACCGCACCGTCAGCTCGAAGTTCCCGGCAGAGGAGCCCCAGCCTTCAACCGCCACGACGTACGTGACGCCGCCCGTGAGTGTGGCCGTTATGATCGAGCGCGTGGTTCCCGGGCACGAATCGTCGTCCTGGGAGAGGAGCTGGTAGGACGCCGACAGGGGGCAGCTGCGATCGCAATCGCGACGTCGACGTCAGCCGCGACGGCGAATCTTAAATCACGAAAGAACGCGCGAATGTACCCCTGATACAGCCACATGTACGAGTCGTAGTTCGTGCGATCCCCGCAGAGGGAGAAGATGTAGGTGCTGCGCGCAGCGTACGCGTGGGTGGTTTGGGAGTTGGGAGTTGGTCGGGCCGTTCTAGCAACACGAAACATAGCATTTGCGGGCAGGGGCGCACGCGGAACGGGGCGGGTTGAAGGTGTAGAAACGCTCCCCAGAGGATTGCCCGATGCGGTGGACGGCGCCAACGTTCGAGCCGAGAACCGTTCCGCAGACGCTGACGGCCGCCGCCTCGCACGCCGCGATGCCGTCGCTGGGCAGGGCTGTCGGGGCCGGGGCAGGGGGAGCCGCCGTCGGCGTCGGCGTTGTCGCCGGACAGCCAACCGAATCGGTAACGCGCAGTGAGTAACTACCGCGTTCGGCGCCGTAGCCGGTGACCTGCGCGAGCCAACGAGTTGGTCTGCGAACTCCCCTCCACGCCGCAAATCAAATTCTTCAAACAGCGCGGACCACGATGGTGTACTCGACACCGGCGTCGGCGCTGAAGCTCAGCTGCGACCGGGTCGAGACGGAGCAGCCGTCGTCGTCGAAGGCCACGAGGGTCGCGTTCGCCGAGGTAGCCAGCGGGCACCCCCGGAACACGTACAGCAGCTGTTTCGCGCGTGCGGCGTCAGTAATCCATGGCGACGTTGGGAGGATTGCCGAGGCCGCACCGTGTCGAAAGACCCCGAGATGGCCTCGCAGAGCGAGACCGCGACCTGGCGCGCCGACGGGAACGAGACCTGGCGTCCGCGAGTGAGTGCCAAGGACCAATGTCGTGATCGATTCACGATCGCGAGGTCGAAGCACCTTGTAGTAGCGCTCGGGCGCGGTAAAAGCGGACCACTGGGACGGGACCAGCGCTGACGGCAGCAGGTGCGTCGCGTTCACCGTGCTCCCGTAGACAGGGCCGAGGCACGACGCGACGCTGGTGGAGCCCGCAAGTGTGCACGCGTCGGCAAGGCCTGGCGCGCACCTTTATTAGCTCGCTATATATATAGCGGCCCGATGGACGAAAAAAAGCGGAAATGAGAGTGCTCCGCTGGGCGCACAGGTCGGGTCGTTGACAGTCAGGACGTACTCGCCGACTTGCGAGCTGTAGCCTTCAACGGCGACAATGTACACGGTGTTTGCTTGTGCCTGGAAGCGGACGGTCGAAGCCAACCCGCAGCTCGGGTCGTCGTCGTTGGACACAATGAAGGCCGGCGAGGCGACCGTGAGCGGGCACTGGTCGGCGGCGTAAACGTAAACCACCGTGTCTGCGGGGGCGTTAAATTCTACTGGGGTTCGAGGAGAACGAAGGATCGCGAGAGCTGACCGAAGTTGGTCGCCGAGTTGCACGTGCTGATGGAGATGTCGCGGGCGGTCGGAACGGAGAAGCGGTACATAACCTCGCCGCTGGAGTAGCCGATGCGGTGGGTGGCGGTGCGAGTGGAGCCGCTGACCGAGGGCTGGGCGCAGGTGTAGCTCAGCGCGGGCAGCTGGCTGCACGTGGCCGCCGGGACCGGCGTCGGCGTCGGCGTCGCCGTCAGGGGCCGAGGCGTCGGGGTCGCGGGCCGCGGCGTCAGTGACGGCGTCGGGCGAGGCGTCGGGCTGGCGCTCGGGGTCGGCCGCGCAGTCGGAGTTGCCGTGGCGGTCGGCCGCGGCGTCGGCAGGGGCGCTGCAAATTCAAAGCGTCACGGCCAGTGCAAAAGAACATACGACAAGCCTCGAGAGCGCACTCGCAGGGCAGTTCGTGTCGGTGACCTGCATCGCAAAGTTGCCAGCCGCCGAGTTGAAGCCCTGCATTGGCAGTCAGATAGATTGAATGAGAGCAGAGCGACATTCCTCTCTTTCGGCTGACCTCGACCACAATGAAGTAGACCACGTTGCCGGTGGCAGTGAACGTGAGGCGAGACGCCTTGCTCCCGGCGCCGCTGCGTTCGAAGCGGATCGGCTCGAGCATATATTAATATCCAGGTGCAGCGCTGCAGATGCGTACGCACCATCCATCATCGTTGAGCGCGACGCGGGTGGCAGCGACGCCTGTGATTGGGCAGGCGTTGAAGACGTGGAGGTACCTGTGATAATTCGCGTTAGACAGATAAAATTGTTAGGAATGTGCCCGCTACTAATTATAAGAATGTCTTCAGCTCGACACACGTGTCAAAGTTGGTCGTCTGCGATTACAAGCGAGTGACATAAATCAGGCGCATCGCATTGGAAACATGGCGGGGAAATTCCCTGCGCGCACCGCGGAGCAGAGCGAGACAGTAACGGCGCGGGTGGTCGAGACGACGAAGCGGAAGAACTTCTCCGGGCTGGCGTAGAACGGCTGCAGCAGGTCCTGCCCGCCCGCGGTGGAGCCGGTGGTGATCGCGCCGCACGCCGTCACGGTGGTCGCGATCGAGCACGTCGTCGACGTCGAGCACGTGTGGGGGATCACGCGGAGCGAGAAGCTGCCCGTGCCGTTCAGCAGGTTTCCTTCGATGGTGATGTAGTACAGCGTGTTTGCGGTGACCGACGCCGTGAAGCGGGATCCGAGGGTCTGGATCGGGTTGTCTCCATCGCCGCAGCTGTCGTTGTCCGTCGCGACGAGCGTGCCGCCTTGAATAGGGCAGCCGCGGTAGAGAGAGACGACGGTGTCGAACGTGGTCGCAGGAGAGCACGTGGAGATGGTCACGAGACCGCTTGCAGTTGGCGTCCACTTGTAGTAGTTGTCGCCAACTGAAAATTAAACGTGACGTCAGATTCCACGCAATTGCAAAGCGCGTTGATAGTTTGACGTTAGCTTCGCACCAGTTGTAGCGACGCGCAGAAGGTTGGGCGAGACGGCCGTGACGGAGCCGGTGACAGCGGCGGTGGGGCACGCGGCGATGGTCGCCGCCGTGGCGCAGACCGCCGGCGTCGGGCTGGGGGACGGCGAAGGCCGCGGGGTCATGGTCGGCGTCGGGCGCGGGGTCATGCTGGGCGTCGGGCGCGGGGTGACGCTCGTCGTCGGTCGGGGCGTCGTGCTCGGCGTTGGCCGGGGCGAGGAAGAAGGCGTCGCGCTGGGAGACGGCGTGGGCGGGCGGCTGGGGCTCGGGCTGGGAGGGCGGCTCGGGCTCGGGGTGGCGGTGGCCGTCGGGGGCCGCGTCGCTCCGGGCGTGGGGGTGGCCCCCGGCGGAGTGCCGGACACTGCGCAGGTGCGGTGCGAGGGAATACGATCAGGCTACGGCAGCTACAGGCTAGGGTCTGTTTAGAGCGAGCGGGCGCGGCGCATGCGCACGGGGCTGGCAGGCGGCGCCGGCCGAGTCGGTGATGGTCAGCTCGAACGGCGCCGTGGCGCCTCCATAACCTGTATAGGAGCGGAGCGATAAGCAGAAGCTTAAGCAAGATCTAGAGCAACGAGCGCTCTTTCGCACGAGCGCACCGGTCACGGCGACATACGTGTCCGCGCCGGCGGTCATCGAGACCGACAGCAGGCTGCTGTAGGCGCCCGTCGCGCACGTGCCGGAGGCCACGTCGTCGTTCGTGACGGAGTTGGCCAGGTCGACGGCGAGGCAGCCGGGGCCGGCCGTGAGCATCGTGTCGAAGGTCCCCGTGTAGGTCGAGCAGGTCGAGAACACAACTGCGAGACCCGTGCACATGAGAAAGCGGCCACGGAAACGGCCCGAGCCTCGCAAGAACACAATAAGTAATCCTAAGATTAGATATCAGAGGCACCGGTGCGGGACGTAGAGGCGCGGAATCGGTACAGGACCGCCTTCTTGTTGTCGACGAGCGTCGTGGAGGAGGTCGGGTCTCCGCGCAGCGTCTGCACACATGAAAATAAAGTTAGCAGCAGCCAGAGGCCGAATCTAGATCCCGAGCGAGGGCGGGGCGGGAGGGAGGGCACTTTGGTGGTGCAGACGTCGTAGAGGGGCGCGGAGCAGCCGGCGCGGAGGGTGAAGCTGGGGCCGTCCGACTGCACGGCGCTCGGGCTCGAGCTCGTGATGCGGAAGAAGAACCTGGGCGGGAAATTACATATTTTCAATAATAAGAGACAATTGCGATCATGAGGAAGAGCTCTTAGATTGATAGGTTGAGCTTTAATTTCTATTTGTGCCAATTCATGATCATTAATGTTGCTCGAGCTCCGAGGCTCGGGCCAGGAATTGAAGTGGGCGCACGACCCGGAGAGGTCGCCGGAGAAGGTCCACGTGTACGACCCGCCCGTCGCGGTGTTCGCCACGTCCGCCGGCGTCGTCTCCGACTGCGGCGGGGTTGATCGTGAGCATCCAGACGCGGAATGACACAGATGCTGCACGGAGGGCGCGCGGTGCTCACCCAGGGAGCCTCGGTGCCGGTCGTGACCTTCACCAGAGCGATGCGAACCGCGGAGCGCGCCTCGCGCCCGACGTAGCTCCAAGTCACGGTTGTCGTCTGTGTAGCAGAAGTTAGCATATGCATGGACAACGTGCACCGGTCGCGAAATTGGAGAAAGCACGGCGTGAGGCACTCGCGCGCGCGCACCATTCCGGCCCCAGTGCCGATCGACGCGCCCTGAGCCGGAGCCGTGAAGACGAAGGGGCTGTACACGTTGCAGGTGGAGCCGGTCCAGCCCGCGGGGCACTCGCAGCTGCCCAGCCTGCAGACGCCGCCGTTGAGGCAGCCGCTGGGGCACGTGTAGCACCGATCGTTGGTGTAACCAGCGGGCAGGAGGCCGACGGTCTGCAGGAGCTGGTTCGGCGAGCCTTGCGGATCCACCACCTTGCCCGCGACCGACTTCGCAAGGAGCTCGCTGGTGACCGTCGCAACGGTGGCCGCGGGGTTGACCTCGAGGTACAGTGCTACCACGCCGGCGACCTGCGCGATTTTAAGGGCGCGGCGCTCGTCAACTCCGGCTCGCGATCTAGGACTGAGATCTAGAGCGCTCGCGCTTTCGAACCAGAGGCGTTGCCATGCTCGTGCCTGCGCGCAGGGAGGTTAAAACTTTTCGAGAAGAACGCCTCGATCGCGAGTTAACGGTCTAAAAGGCCTAGGCACCGGAGATGGTGTTGAGCGCGGTGGTGCTGCCGATCCAGGTGGAGGTGATGGACACGCCGGGCGCGAAGATGTCCACGCATGTTCCGAAGTTGGAGAACCAGGCGCGGTTGTCGCTGCTGTCGGTCGCCCCGACCGTGATGGCCGAGGGCGCGCCGGCCGGCGACACGTCGCATGCGCTGCGTCCGCGCCGTCAGAGATCGATATCGACCTAACCTTCGTCTATAGCTGGCTATCTGATCATGTGCAAATTAATCAAAAGAGGTGCACTTGGAGTTCTCGTTGCCAGCAGCCACAACGGTGATGACGCCGGCTGTCGTCGCGCGCAAGACAGCGGCGTCCGTCGCGGACGACTTGCCGCCGCCAAGCGACATCGACAAGACGGCCGGCTTGACCTGATCATGAGGCGGGTCGTCGCTCACGTCGGAAAGGAAAGAGAGGAGCGTATGTATACAGCGGAGTGCCCATGCGTGCGCACGTGGTTGGCAACGACGTAATCGATGCCGGCGACAACGGATGTCTGCAAACGACGGCAAAGTCACTTCAGTAAAAGCTCAATTTCGAGATCTAAAATGAGATCTAGAGCATATGGAGAATGAGAGCGAGACGAAACTTACCGTGGAACCGGAGCCCTCGCAATCGAGGACCTTGACACCGTAGACTGCGCGCGGCCGCGGGGCGAACGGCCGCGGAGTCAGCGCGGTGCACGCGGCGTGCTGCGGTTCTCGGTAATATTGATTGCAGCAGCGCACGGCGGGCCTGCTTGGCGGCGCCGTACGTCTTCGAGCCGATCGTGCCAGCACACTGCGCAGCGCGCGGCAGCCGATGAGAGGAGGGCTCGGGGATGCGAGCTCGAGCGAGGGCCGCGCACGTGGGTGCCGTGCCCGTTGCAGTCTCCCTCTGCGCACGGGAGCGAAATGTCATGATCGCGAGGGGCCTGGCAAAGACAAGCCCCGGCAGGCGGGATCGGAGCGGGGCGAGGCGGGCGGCCGGCGCCGGGGGCGCACGGGTGCCCTGCCAGTAGTCGTACACCATGGATGCGCGGCCCTCGAACTCGGAGTGGGACGCCAGGATGCCTTGCGTGCACGAACGGACGGACGGTGCGGTTAGAACAGCGAAGTGCAGGAGAGCGAGGAAAGGGCCAAGCGAGCACCGGTGTCGACGACGTACACGTTCACGCCGCAGCCTGCGGGCCGGGGATGCAAGGGAAGGGCGGGCCGAGGTCGTGATTAGACATCGATGAACGCTCTGTGAGTACTAGTTCTTCAAAAACATTTTGCACCAGTCGCAGCGTAGTTGTAGCTCGAGTCGAGGGGCAGGGACGCCTGGTCGATGCGGTCCAGGTTCCAGATGCCTGCGCCTCGAGCTCGGACCGGCTTCTCGGGGTGGCGCGGTTTATATTATAACAATCAATCGCTCACCGCTGCCGGTCTGCGTGGCGGCGATGCGGACGATCTGGTCCTGCTCGACGATGGCGACCGACTCGTCGCTCCGCGCGAGCTCCACCACGTCGTCCGACATCCTGCAGAGTCGGCGTCAGAGGAAGTTATGAGTTGACATGACTCAAAACATCTGCGGGGCGCGCCAGGCGGCGAAGCCGGGGTAGACGGCCTTGTACACGTCGATGACGTCGAGACGCGGCTCCGGGGGCGCGACGGGCGCGGGCTTGCCGCCCTCCTTGGCCGAGACGCCGCCGCTGCCGGCGCCGTCCTTGCCGCCGGCGCCGGCGCCGGCGTCGAAAGCGCTGAAGGCGCTCAGACGCTCGGCGTAGGCGGCCGAGACCTTGCTCTTGAACTGCTCCAGCAGCCTCTCCGACGCAGAGGCGACCTCTTCCGTCAGGAGGCGGCGCCCGCCGGTGGCCGCCTCGTCCTTAAAGGCCTGCCGCGGGGTCGGAATCCGAGCCTGACCCGGGGCGGGCCAGGCGAGGCCGGGCGAAAATTCGAAGCGCAGGCAGCGCGCACGACGATGTAGCGGCCGGGGATGACCGCCGATTCGAGTCCGTTGGCGTCAAGGGGGAGGGGCGGCGCGTTGCCGAAGCTGCCCTCCGCCGGGGCGAGCAGCCCCGCGAGCGCCAGCGCCAGCACGAGGGCTGCCGCCAGGCGTGCGGACCGCGCCACGGCTTGCATGGTCACCTGCGCGGGAGGCCGCGTTAGCGATGTCGCGTGCATCAGCCGAAGGCGACTGCGGCCCCGTTCGCGGCCGCGGCGCGACCAGCCGCGCGGCGCGCGCGCGCATGCGCACCGACGCCGGCAGTACGTTTATACGTCTGGAAGAGGTGCCGACCGTGCCGCTGAAATGCTATGGCTATGATGGTTGATGCTTCAACGGCGCAAACGTTACCGAGCGCGGGTGGAAGGACAGCGCTAGCGCCTGCTCCGTGGCACCTTCGCGCGGCAGTTGCGGGGCGATTCGGCGCTGGCTGCGTGCACGCTAGCGCTGCGGCTGCTTGCTCGATGGGCGCTGGGGTGCGCGTCAATTTGCAAGCTGGTGCGCGCGCGCGGCGCCGAATCGAAGTTACGCCGGGAACCTTTGCGGGGCTTCAATACGTGGAGCGCGGAGGGCGGAAGAGGCGGGTACGCCGATGTCGCCGATTCAACCAGCTAAAGTCGCGGCGGTTAAATCGCGGATAGGGTCAAGCGTTCCCCGCCGTTCCGAGCCCCACCGGAAAAAGGTCCGGAATCCGGATCCCGAGTCCGGAATTCCGCGGGAGCGCTACCGGGGGGTATACCGTAGTACGCCGCTACCCCCCGGTCCCCGGCCGCGGACCCCGGTCCGACGGTCCCCCGCTAGGCTGGGGCGGCGCTAGCTATACCGTGTAAGACTTAAATACCGCGTCACAAATTAGCGCGTTCCAAAAATTTGGGCCCGATTTGCGCTTTACCGCGCTACCAAATTACCGCGTTCCATCGTCTTCGAAAACGTTTTATTTGTTACTAAATTGTTAGCAAAGAAGGGGGGCCCCCCAGCAGTCGCGGTCCCGGGCCCCCCTGCAGTCGCTACCCCTAGGCCTGCTGCTACAGTTAATGGCGTCGGCGTGAATCCTCAAGTTCAGCACATTGCGAGGCCATCTGCTAGCGCTGATACAGCTTCGGTCCCGGCTCCCTCGAGTTCTCGTTTGAGCTCGTCTGCCGATGCTAGCGCTAGCGCCGCTTCTGCCTCCACATTAATATGCCCTATTTGTGGAAAGAACTTTCAGTCTTCTGCTGATCGTGACCGTCATGTTCGGGCTGATAAACATCCTGCTAACGCCCGTGGCGTTCGCCGACCTCGAACCCCCTCTAGTTCAGAGAATCCTCCAGATCCTGTGCCTCCTGCCCAGCGCCCCCGCCTCCAGTCTCCGGATCCGGCACCCCAGTGCTTGCTCCAGCTCCTGCAGCTGCGGCTACATATGCCGAGCCCCGTCAGCCTGTTCCGACTTTGCGACGGATTCGCTCCCCTGCACCCTCACCGTCGCCACCTGCTCAGCGGCTCCGTACTTCCCTGCCCCCCCTAGTCCTTCTCTGATACCTTCCGTTTCACGAATCCGCCGCCCCCGGTCTCCGTCGAATTCAACCTTGCCTCCCGATGCCGATCCGTCCCTGTCCATGTGTCTCGGCGCCTGCGGCTTTCCTCTCCTGTACCTTCGGCTTCCCCTCTGGCTGTCCCGCCAGATCCACCTCGCCCGCCGGTTCCTGCATGGCCCCCTTTGATTCATGATAGTCTTGTATCAATCTTCGCTTCACCTCAACTTAGTTTACCCTCAGTTGTTTTGCCGTCACCTCCATCAGATGCTTCATCGATGTTAGTTAGGAGCACTGGCCCCCTCCACCTTCCAGTTCCTCGTGTATTCCATGCCTTCCCTGTACCTTTGATTCCGTTCCCTTTGTCGTTAGCTCTGCCTCTTCCTCCTCCATCTCTCACTGTTAGCCCTCAGGCAGTTCCGCCTCTTTATCTTCAGCGACCGTCAGACCGTATAGTTTTTGGCAGCGAGTATTTTGTGTATGGTGACGTTCCTCGTGTGTACCCTTCTCTCTCTTCTACTTCGCTATATTTGCCTCTCCGCCTGGTTCAGCCCCATCGTCTGCCTTCCCTGTCACTACTGGCTTGCGTTTCGCCCCTCCTCTTATACTGCCGATTCCGAGTCTGCACCCGAGCTCTGCCCTTTCCTCGTGTCGTCCCCAGTTCCTCAGATTAGTCTTCAGCCGTCCATTGTTTTACCAACTCTACAATCTCGATTCCGTTTAGACACTCCGCCAGCTTCGACTTTCCCCTCTAGTGGTGTCCTACGTTTCGCCTCTCCTACTGTTCTACCGCCTTTGCCTCCTGCGACTACGTCTTCTAGTTCTGCTGTTAGCTCTGTCTTGTCGTCTTCGTCTAGATCTTCGTCTTCGACTGTAGTTCCTCGTGCTCGTTCTCCTTATTTGCTGCGTCCCCGTGCTCCTCGTCGTTCTAGTGTGACTAGTACTTCTGCATCGACGCCCTTGAGCTCTTCTACTCCTTCTCCTCGTGCTCGTTCTCCTTATCTTTTGCGTTCTTCTGATCGTGTCCCTTCTCGTGATCCCTCTTGATTCTGTATATATTTTGTGCTAGTTTACTGTATCTTTGATTTGTGATTGCTTTGTTGTCTTTAATATCACTACCTACGGGGGGTTCGCCCCACCGTAGTCTCTCAAAAAAAAAAGGTAATATTAATACTGCGCTACCAAATTACTGCGTTCTAAAAATTTTCAGCGCGGTAATTTGGCAGCGCGGTAGTTAAGTCAGCGCGGTATATAAGTCTTACACGGTAGCTATAGGCTGCTAGCTCGATATCGGCTATCGAGAATCGAGATCGAAAGGGCCCGGCGTCGACGTCGGCGCCCGAGCCGGCGCACGCGCGCGCTAGCGCTGGCGCCGCCTGGCGGCGCCGCGGCGTCACCGGCGAATTTGAATTCGAAATCATTCGATTTCCGGCATCGATCGCGAAATCATTTCGCGGGAGCGCTAGCTATAGCTCGATCTCGATTGGGCACTGGGCACTGCTAGGCCTAGGCTCATCAGTGCTAGCTCGATATCGATCGCGATCGCGATCAAAGCGAGATCTCGCTGATCATGAGTCGATCTAATTAAACGGGCCCGAACCCGCGGCCGGCGGCTTCCGAAGTTTTGTGCAGTGCAGCTGCATGCGCGCGCTATATGCGCACTGCAGCTGCTGCCGCAGTGCCCGGCCCTAGCGGCCTCCTGCAGCTAGGTCGCCGGACATGTGTACGCAAGCCGCTGAATCGCGCGCGCGCGCGGCGAACGCGGCCTCCAGCGCGCGCTAGCCTGCAGCTGCAGCGCTAGCTGGCGGGAGCTCGCATTCAGCAATCCGAATTTCGAAAAATTAATATTCCGAACCCGAGACTGCGGGGCCAGCTCCCCTCCCTGCAGCTAGCGCTGGCGCCGGCCATGGCAGCCCACGGGCCCCTAGATCGTTTCTAGATCGAGATCTGGCTCTTCGATTTCTCTTCTGACTATTAAATATTCCTCCAATTCAAAATGATTCGCAATTTGCGAGCTGAAGTGCCTCATGACCGGGCGGACCCCATTCGCGAATCATGCATTGAAAGCCAATTGCGAGTGCCCCCCCCCCCCCCCCTCCCCCCCCACCGCCCATCCTGCCCCCATCCGAAAGCACCAAGCGAGAAGCAGCCTGACAGCTGACAGGTAGATCTGAATTCAGAGCGAGGCCTAGGGCATGGGGGCCGCCTCGATGACCGAAGCGAAGTACGCGCCGCCCTCCGCCGCGCCCGACCGCACGCACTGCCGCGTGCACTCCGTGTTGCAGTCCTTCAGCGCCCTGCGCCCCGCCCGCCCCGCGGATCAAATCTCGGGTCCGACGGGATCGAATTTCTCCGGGCGCACGTCTGGCGGGAGGCGCGGGAGGCCGCCTCGTCGCCGCGCTCCTCGAGGCCCTTGACGAGGTCGTCCAGCGCGTTCTTGCACGGCTCCGAGCACGCCTGCGCTCGGCCCGGCCGTGAGGCTCGAGCTCGGGCGCGGCGGCGAGCGGGGCGGGTAGGAGAGGGGCGGCGCGCGCGCGCCCGGCCGGCCGCACCTGGTTGCAGGCGAGGAACGCGGTCTTCCCTCCGAAGCCCTGCGGCGCGCGCGCGGCCAGCGGGAGAGCGTCAGCAAGCCAGCCGGCTGCGGCGTGCCGCAGTGCGCATGCACAGCCGCGGGGAGGGACTGCACGCACGTCGATGCAGCTCTCCTTCTCGAGGCCCCCGATGTCGCTGTGGGCGCAGGCCCTGCGAGGCGGCTCGGAGGGGCGCGCGAGACACGGGGACGGACCCGCACGCGCCTGGCCTGGTACCCGTTGCCGCTCTTCTCCACGGAAACCGAGCCGGAGAGCGTGTGGCCGGCCAGACCGTCCGCGGCCCATGCCGGCGACGCGAAGGAAAGCACCGCCGCGAGCAGGAGGCTGGCTGCGCGAGGAGCTGCGGGCGGGACGTCAGCCCCGAGAGAGATAGAGAGAGAAGCACGGCTGGCGGCCGCACGCACCATTCGCACGGCTCGAGCTCGCCGCCTCGGCGTTTGCGGACGCCAGGATCGGCACCGACGCGCTAGCTACGGGCTCCATCGTGCGCTTGCTCCGCTCCCCGCGGAGCGCCCTTCTCATGCACGGGCGCGCACGCGACGGTGAGACCGCGCCTCTGTGCCCCGAGCCCGCCGCCTAGCACACTCACCGCGACTCCCGCACGTGCCCAGGAATGAGTTGCGGCGCCTGCGGGGCCCGCGTGGACCTCGCCTGCGTCTCGCGCGGTCAGGCTAGCGGGAGGAGCGGCCGTCGGGTCAGCAACGAACCCAGCAGCACGCGCCACCGTGCGCCGTCGTCGGGGCGGCCAGAGCTGCGAACGCGGCCATATCTTTTCTACCCCTGGAATCAATTCACGCTGTACCCCGGCCAATCTATTCGTGCAGTCGGAGTCCGCGAAGCAGAGCGAGGCGTAGCTACGCCAAAAACCACATCAACTACGCTGGGCGCAGGTATAGAACGCTATCCAATCGCAGCACAACGCGCGCGGCGATTCTCGGCCTTCTGGCCAGTTAGCCGCTCGAAACACACGCCCAACAATGGCGAGCTCAACAAGAAGGCCAGCATCAGCATCGGTGGTGACAGCGGCATCGCTGGGCCTAGACGCGAGCCGGCCTCCGATAGACGAAAGGCACAGCGACAAGGCCCGCTATGCATGGGGCGGCGAGATTGCAGGCGCCGCAGTTTACAAGCCTCGTGAGGCACCGAAGGCGAGCCCCCCCTCCCCGGGCGCGGCGCGAGCGGCGGCTGAACTCGCCTCGCAGTTCCGAGCGCTGTCCGCAGGGGCGAAGTCCATGTTCGTAGGTGGTGCGCGCGTCCCCTTTCGCCTCTCCGGCCGCCGCGCGCTCCCCGCGGAGGCCGACGGTCCCGGCAGGCACGAGCTACAGCCGGAACACGCCGGCGCCGCCGGAGCAGACGCTCCCGGCGCACCCGAAGACGTACGAGGACACGTTCTCGGCGACCGTGCAGTCCCTCCCCAGCGAGGCGGCGCCCTCCCGCAACATCAGCACCGCCCCGTGCGCCCCGCCGCCGCGCCCCTCGCCGCGCAGCCGCCCCTTCTAAGCCGGCGGCCCGTCGCCAGGGCGCGGCTGGGGAGCACCCTGGGCCCGCCCACGCAGCACTTCCCGTTCGGGGCGTACCACGTGCCGGGGTACACGGGCCTCGTGCCCCGCATCGGGGAGGTCTCGGACGGGGTGGGGAAGCCCAAGCCCTACACGGAGGCGACGGCGGACGCGCTTGCGCTTTTCGAGGCGGCGCGCCGCAAAAAGGGCAACAACAACGGCGTCCCGGAGAACGTGCCCGTGCTGGGCCGCCGGGCCATGAACGACCGGCTGGAGCGGCTGCAGCAGGCGTTCGAGCGGAGCCAGCGGAAGCTGGCGGACGACACGGCGGCGGTGAACCGGATGATCGCGGGGTACGGCGGGCACGTCCACGGCTTCCAGAACGCCCACGCCCGCACCTTCGGCGACGCCGTCCGGCACCTCGAGGCGGTCCGCCCGCCCGCGCCCGCGGGCCGGCCCGGGCGCTCGCCCCGCCCGCCGGCGGCCCGCCGGCTGACGGGGCGCGCCCGCCGCGCAGAACCCGCCGACGGTGGACCCGGGCCCGCTGTGCGACACGTTCGCCTCGCAGCGGGGCGTCCTGGGCGTCGGGGACGGCGCGCCCCCGGAGAAGCCGCAGCTGCCCCCCGCGGGGGACGACTACGTGCTGGCGGGGTACGGCGGCCACGTGCCGGGCCTGCGGGACGCGGCCGGCCCGACGCAGGGCGACTACACGCGGGGGTACCTGCAGCGGCGGCGCGCGGGGTACGACATCGCGTCGGCCGCCGGCAGCAGCGCGCACGGGGAGGACGCCTCGCACCGCTCCTCCCTGCCCCTCGGGCCCCGCTACAACGGCATACCCCGCAACCAGGCGAGGCCCCGTACCCCGCCCCTTCCCCTTCCTTCCCTGCCGGGCTCACGCGCCGTCGCGCGCAGGTCCCGAAGCCCTGGCAGGTCCGGTACATCCCGGGGTACGCCGGCTCCATCCCCAACCGCAACGTGAGCCCACGCCCGCGTACCCCCCACGCGCTTCGGTTCCGCCCGGATTCGAACCCGCGCGCGCCCGCCGACCCGCCCGCCGGGCAGTTCTACTACGGGCGCGACTACTACAAGGAGGCGTCGCTCGCCCGGGACGGCGTGCCGCCGCCGTACCCCCCGAAGCTGGTCGAGCGGGAGCTGCAGCCCGGCAGCTGGAAGGCCGAGCCGGTGGGGTACACCGGCTGCGTCCCGCGCGACGCCAAGGCCCGCCCCTCGCAGACGCAGGTTCGATTTCCCGCGGGCCCGGCGCCCTTGCCGCTCTGCTCTGCTCGGGGCGCGCCGGCTTACTGGGGGCGCCCTGCCCCCGGTTCACAGGTGCTGGAGGCGAGCGCGATGGTGGGAGAGGTGTCGACGAGGCCGCGGCCGCAGCACACGCAGCCCGCCCCGCCCCGCGGGCCCCAACTCGCCCACGAGTAGCTTTGCTCTACGCGGCAACATCTCCCCCATGCCCCTACGCCTTCCCCACTTCCTCCAACTGTAACCACCCCCAGCTTCGCCCCGGCCCCTCCATTTCCCTTCCGTCCTCAGCAACCGAGCTTGGTAGAGGCTCTTGCTATAAATATTCACGAACAGGTATTGTCGATCACGCAACCGGGCGTGCGTGAGCCCTCGTGCACCGTTGTACTCCCGGCCCCGCGCCACGCCGTATACGCGTACGCGCCGCGGCGGAGCTCCGGATCCGCGGCCTGGTGTGAGCGGCTGGATATCGATTGGAAAGTTGCTCCGAGGCTCCCGAGTCCGCGTATGCCAATAGCTAACGTTAACTGCGTGTGCGAATTCGAAGTCATAAAGCGAAACCTCGCGGTCGCGGCCGTGCACGGTGCACGTGTCACAGTGTGCGGGAAGCGAGAACGAAACTCCGGTGCGAAGCCTGAAGCGGGCCTTAAGTTCCCGGATCCGGGAGCTTAAACGAAACTCCGGCGCGAAGCGGGCCTTAAGTTCCCGGATCCGGGAGCTTAAGCGGAACTTCGGTGCGAAGCGGGCCTTAAGTTCCCGGATCCGGGAGCTTAAACGAAACTCCGGCGCGAAGCGGGCCTTAAGTTCCCGGATTCGGGAACTCAAGCGAAACTCCGTGTGCGAAGCATCTGTGTGAAGCTGCAAGCCGGCCTGGCGGCCTACTCAGCGCGCGCGGCGCCGGCCTCTCAACGCATCAGCCCTTTGCAGGCAGCGGCAGACGCCGGCAGCATACCGTGACAGCGGGAGCCGCTCGGACAGTAGGCCCGCGCGAAGTCGGCGTGAGCACAAGCAGCACAAGCAACCTCCAAAAGCGAGGCTGATAGATAGCATCACATGAAGCCCAGTCCGAGTTGTGCGTAGCGCGGCGGGCGCCGTGGCAATCCAGCTTGGAGTACGATGCGCCTGGTCTTCGTCTCGGACACGCACAACAGGCACAAAGATATCCGCATCCCTGCAGGGGATGTGCTCGTGCACTGTGGTGCGCGGCGCCCGTTGAAACTTCCCGGCCCCCGCGCCGCGGCCGCGCCGATCTTGATCTGACGCCGGGAGCGTGCTGTGCGGGCGCAGGTGACTGGAGCGAGACAGGGAGCGAGAATGAAGGTGTGAGCCTGAGCCGGAGCGCCCGCATTGAGTCCGGTCGTTTTCATGCGCACCGGCTGCGATGAAGAGCGGCTAGCGAGGCCGCTGCGCCTGCGCCGCAGGGCGCTGACGCGCTCGCGCGCAGTTCGGGATTTCGCGGCGTGGCTGAGGGAGCAGCCCTTCGTGCACAAGGTCCTCATCGCCGGTGCGCTTTCCCGCCGCGCGCCGCGCCTCGCGCCCACGCGGCCCCGGGGCCAGGCAACCACGACGCGACCTTCGACCAGGCCTGGTACGAGCGGAACTGGCGCCAGTTCAAAACGAAGCGCCCCGCTGACTCTCGCGCACTGAAGGTCCGTCCCGTCCGACCCGGCCGAGGCCATCGCCGCCCTCCGCAATCGCCCTCGCGTCGTCCACAGCGTACCCGTCTTCGCCGTCTCGCTGTGCCTCTCGTTCCTTGACCCGAATCCCCCGGCAGAATCTCCTACCCCAGTCCGCCGTCTACCTCCAGGACGGCTTCTGCGACGTGGCCGGGCTCCGCTTTTACGGTAGCCCCCACTGCCACACTCGCTGGAACAACGTGTACGTACCCCTGCACCCTCGGCGCGGTACCCCCTCATACCCCTCCATGGCCAGGGCCTTCACGACGAAGCAGGAGCCGAGCGCCTGCTCCGGAGGCCTGCGGCGTGCGCCCGGACCCGGAACGCCCGTCAATCGCGTACCCCCCCGGGGCCGACACGGGGGCGGCAGGCCTGCACGAGGCGCTGGCGGAGGGGCGGCAGCCCGACGCGCTCCTCGTCCACGGCCCGCCCGCCGGCGTCCTCGACAAGGCGGGCCCCGTACCCCCTTTCTGACCGCGTACCCCCGTTGACCCGCTGTTGCAGAGCTTTGACGGGAAGCAGTGCGGCTGCCGCCACCTGCGTACCCTCCTCGACAGCGGCGCGCTGCGCCCGAAGCTCGTCGCTTCGGGGCACATCCACGTGCGAGCCTCTTCCCTTGTGCCCCTCCTCGTCCCCACGGTCCCCTGCAGGAGGGGTACGGGTACACGCAGCTGGAGCTCCCGGGCGAAGAGGGGGGTACGGCGCTGGCGCTAAACGCGTCGAGCTGCACGCTGGACTACAAGCCGGTCAACGCCCCCGTGGTCGTCGACTGGGCCGCCGGCGGCCCGCGCGTGGTGGAGGGCGGGCGGCCCGTCGCCGGCGGGCGGGTGCAGCTGAAAGGCCCGCCAGCTTCGACCCAGCAGGAGCCGGCGCCTTAGAATCGGCTGCTCGACTGCTTGACCGAATTGGCGCTATCGCGAGGCGCGATTCGAGTTCGCGCCCACCGCTTCGTTCCACGTGCTTGATGTGTTAATACTTCTATGATACATGACATTAGATCTGCTTTTTATACTAAAAGATAACATCAGTCACGGAGTGGGAGCCGAGGCCTAGGAACCCGCCGCAGCAGCTGGGAAACCCGCCGCAGCAGCTGGGCCTCAGGGGCCCTAAATATAGCTATGGCTAGGCCTCCTGGAAGTCGAACGCGGGGTCCAGCTCCGAAGGCTCGCTGAGCAGGGGTAGGCTGGCGACGGGAAGGGGCCCCCGGCCCCTCGTCGCGTCGCCCCCGCCCGAGACCACCGCCGGCCCGCCCGCGCCCCACTCCACGACCACGGGCTCGTTCAGGGGCCCCCACACCGTCACGGGCACCGACGAGGCGTTTACCGCCAGCGCCAGCGCGTCGGCGTCGGCGTCGTACCCCTCCGGGACCTCCGGCGGGGGCGGCGGCAGGCGGAGAGCCAAGTGGCCGTACCCCTCCTGCGAGGGACCGTGGGGACGAGAGGGGGTAGAGGGGAAGAAGCTCGCACGTGGATGTGCCCCGAAGCGACGAGCTTCGGGCGCAGCCCGCCGCTGTCGAGGAGGGTACGCAGGTGGCGGCAGCCGCCCCGGACGCCTCGAATGGACTGGGGGAGGAAAGTCAAATGCGCGTTGGGGGTACGCGGTCAGAAGGGGGGTACGGGGCGCGCTTTGTCGAGGACGCCGGCGGGCGGGCCGTGGACGAGGAGCGCGTCGGGCTGCCGCCCCTCCGCCAGCGCCTCGTGCAGGCCTGCCGCCCCCGTGTCGGCCCCGGGGGGGTACGCGATTGACGGGCGTTCCGGGTCCGGGCGCACGCCGCAGGCCTCCGGAGCAGGCCCCCTGCTCCTGCTTCGTCGTGAAGGCCCTGGCCATGGAGGGGTATGAGGGGTTACCGCGACGGGGGCGCAGGGGTACGAACATGTTGTTGTACTTTGAGTGGCAGTGGGGGCTACCGTAAAAGCGGAGCCCCGCCACGTCGCAGAAGGCATCCTCGAGGTAGGTGCAGACCCCGTTGAAGAGCTGCTATCGTGGGTTCGAATCCGGGCGAGCCCTTTTCTAAAGGGCCCCGCACGGAATGGAAGACAACGCGGTAATCGGCGAAGTCGTCGCTCTCGCCGAGGCGGTGCAGGTTCGCGGAGACCGACCTGGATGGGTTATCGGGATCGGCGCGACGGGGCTTGAGCGCGACACGAGGCGGGGCCTGCGTGCGATCAGTCAGCGGGGCTCAAGTTTGAAAGCGGGCTCAGAGCACGGCGCACCCGGCGCAGACCGATGCGGGGCAAATGTTGCGTCGTGGTTGCCTGGCCGTGGGTCCGCGTGGGCGAGAGGCGCGGCGTGCGGCGGGAAAGCGCACCGGCGATGAGGACCTTGTGCGCGAAGGGCTGCTCCCTCAGCCACGCCGCAAAGTCCCGAACTGTGCGCAAGCGCGTCATTGATTAGTGCCCTGCGGCGCAGGCGCAGCGGCCTCCGACTTGGCCCTAAGGCTGGCCACTCTTCATCGCAGCCGGTGCGTATGAAACGACGGCGCCCTGGGCGATGCGGGCGCGCTCTCTGCTCATCGGTGCGAGAGCAGCCAAGGGCACCTTCTTCTTTGGTGCCTAGCTCGGTGAAGTCACCTGCGCCCGCGCGCGACGGCGATCAGGTGCATGTCAATCGAGTCCCTCGGCCTCGAGCCCGGCGCTTCGCCCGCGCGCTAACCGCGCGCCGGCACACCTCAAGCGCATACGCACCGCAGTGCACCAGGACGTCGCCTGCGGGGAGCTGCAGCTGTCCGTGAAGGTTGTGCGTGTCCGAAACGAGGACCAGACGCATCGCAGCCTGCCGGGCTGGCGGGGGCTGCAAGAGCACCGGCTTCAACGGCCAGCCGCCGAGCAGCGCTCTCCAGGGAAGCCAGTAGATGCAGAAGGCGCAGTGATTAGACTGTACCCGTCTCGTGAGAACGCAGCTGAAAGCTGGCGAGGAATTTGAAGCTGGCGCGGGCGGGCCTCGCGCGTGTTCTCCGTGCGGGCCTTCGGGCGCACGCGACCGCGCGGCCCCTGAGCGTCAGCGCAAGTGGAGAAGTCGACGGCGCCCTGATGGCCACTGGCTACCACGAGCGCACGAAGCATGCGTTCGGCAGGTGAGCATGCCGCGGCGTACGGACGCGTCGCGTACGGACGGGCCGCGCAGGTTCGCGCCGGGACCGGGCCGCATGGACTGGGCGACGCAGCCGAGCCCGTACCGGTCCTTCGAGGGGGCCGAGCAGGTCAGAGCGGAGCGCATGGGCTTGCCTTTCCCCGCGAACGCCGCGGCGCAGGTCCCGCTCGCCTTCCCCGCCCGCGACACGACCCCGCCGTACCACTGGATGTACGAGGCGCGTCCGCCTCGTCGCGCTGCGGATACTCGATCGTGATCTCGGCTTGATCGCGCCGGCGGCAGGGAGGAGTGGAGCCGGCGCCCCTGACGGCGGCGTCGCTCTCCTCGCTCCTGTACTACAGCATGGCGCTGGCGGCGGAGAAGCGGGCGGGGGGGGACGCCTGGCAGCTGCGCGTCAACCCTTCCTCGGGGAATCTTCACCCTACCGAGGCGCGCCCCGAGGCGGGGCGCGAGCGGCGTCGCCCCGCGCGCGCTCACAGGCGCCCGCGCCGCCGCGCAGTGCTACGTCCTCGTACCCCCCCTCGAGGGGGTGGGGAAGGAGCCCGGAGTGTACCACTACGCTCCCGCCACGCACGCCCTGGAGCGGCGCGCCGCCGTACCCCTGGAGCGCTGGGCCCCTCACTTCGGTGCGGACCGGAAAGCTCACATGTACCCCTCCATGCCGGTTACTGACGCCGGTGCACCGTAGGCCCCTCGGGCCTGCCCTCCGGCGCGTTTCTCGTCGGGCTATCCTCCATCTACTGGCGCGAGGCCTGGAAATACGGCGAGAGGTGCGTACCCCCCCCCTCTCCGCGGGGCGTTCCGTGTACTCCCTCCGCCGACGGGGGTACGGGTAGGGCGTACCGGTACTGCAACCACGACACCGGGCACGCGCTCGCCGCCCTGCGGCTCTCCGCTGGGATGCTGGCGCGCCGTACCCCACCCACCCGCACCGTGTACCCCTCCCCGACGGCCTCTTTTCGCAGGGCTGGGGCCTCCGAGTACTCGGTTCGCTTTTGGACGACGACGTCGCCTCGGCGCTGGGCACTGACAGGGCCCGCGACTTCCGGTACCCCTCCCTTCCCCCCTTCCCGCCCCAAAGCCCGAGGGGTCCCCGGCGGGTGCAGAGAGCACGAGCGGGAGGAGCCGGAGCTGCTGGCGGTGGTGTACCCCTCCGGCCCGCCCGAGCCGGACCTGGGGCGGTTCGCGCGGGAGGACGCGGCGGCGGCGGGGCTGGCGGAGGACGCGCGGGCGGAGGGGCGCTGGGCCGGCGCCGCGAACGAGCTCACGCGGCCCGGCGGGCACCACCCCTGGCCGGCCATCGACGTGCGCACCCGACCCGCCCGCCCGCCCGCCCGCGCGCCCCGCGGCCGCCGTCCGAGCCCTTCGACTCCGTCCCAGATCGTCGCCGACGCGTGTCGCAAGCCTCGGACGGCGCCGCTCGCCCCGCCGCCCGGCCCCGCCGAGCCCTCTCGTGGCCTGCACGCCCCGCCGGGCGTCTCCGCCGGCCACATCGCCCGCACGCGGAGGCGAGCCCCCCGCCCCGCCCCCGCCAGCGCCCTTCCCTTCTCCGCCCTTCGCCGACCCTGCGCCGGGGCGCGGCCGGCCTCAGGTCGGTGTGGCGTATGGACAAGCGGACCTCAATGCCAGCCCCCGCCTTCTTTGCGTGCCTCGCCCGCACCGTCCCGGGTGCCCTCGTCCGCCGGCCCCCCTTCGACGCCCAGGTACGTGGGGCCGCCCTTTCGGCCCCGCCTGCCCCCACTGACTCACGACGGGGCGCAGCTGGGGGCCTGGCCGGTGCTTGTACCCCTCCTCATCGTCTTCGTCCACCGCGTCGACGGCATCCCCTCCGGTACCCCCTTCTCACCCCCCCCCCCCCCCGGCGGGGTGTACGTTAAAGCCTACCCCTTTCCCTTCAGGCCTGTACGCCCTTCTCCGGGACCCCGCGTACGAGGAGGCGGTACGCCGTAACCCCGTCCTCGCGATCGCGGTACCCCCGCAGACAGCCGGACCGCCGGCAGGCCCGAGGGCTGCTTCGCCCCACCGATTTCGTCCGGCGGCACCTCGGAAGGGTACAGGGATCCCCCGCCCTTCCCTGTACCCCGCCCTAAAGCCCCATTTCAGGATGAGTTCGAGTGGACTCCGGTGGAGGGGGCGGCCGCGGCCGGAGCGCCCCTCTTCCGCCTCGCAGCCGCCAACTTTGAGGCCGTCTCCGAGCGGGTACCCCCCTTGCCCTCCGATCCCCAGGGCCTTGCACTCGTACCCCTCCCCTTCCTCAACCCCCCCTCCCCTTCAGGTAAGCTGCGACCAGGACATCGCCTCCGACGGCTGCTTTTCCCTCGGTACCCCCGCCCACTGCCCCCCCTACCCTTCCCCCCCCCCCCCCTCGCCGGCACCCGAGCGCGCCGCAGGGATGCTGGCGCGGCTCGCCCCCGCCCTGCGCGAGATAGGGGTACACGCCTACCGCCTTCTCTTCTGGGAGGCCGGCGCCGTGGGGCAGGCGTGCCCGTACCCCCTGCGAGCCCCCCCTCCACGTGATCGCACCCTCACGGGGGAGCGCGATCGGTATCAGGTTCTGTACCTCGAAGCCGAGGCGGCGGGTCTGCGGGGTACGGGGATGGTGCGCCCCCGAGCTCTCCACTCCTTCTCTGGATCTAGATCTAGATCTGCAGTCCTAGACCCACGGCCTCTGAATCTCTTTGAATTCCGTAAATCTCTCAGGGATGCTACTTCGATGACCCGGTCCACGGGGTACGCCTTTTCATGCAGGTTGCTTGGTCGCGCCCAGGCCTTGGCCCCCTTCAGCTATAGCTCACGGCCGGTACCCCGGTGCCCTTCCCCTTTCTCAGGTCTTCGGCGTTAGGGGGGACGGCTTGCAGAGCGTGTATCACTTTGCAGGTGCTCATGATCATGATCACCTCGGCACTGCTAGTTTTGGCTCCGAGCTCGAGGCCGCGGGCGGCGCCACAATACAATCGTTGAACCGCGCCCCATTAAATATTCGAATTCCGTGCGCGCAGTGGGAGCAGGCGAGACGGACAGCCGCCTCCAGACGTCGGATCCGTACCGCTCGCTCCGTGCTGGGCGGTAATGTATACATACGTATACGTGACTTTCACTTCGTAATTTATTTAAACTATGGGGAGCTCCACCCGATTTTTAGATCATATGCATGAGCCGCCGCGGGGCTAGCACTGCAGCGCTAGCTGAGCTCGTGAGGGCCCAGGCCGGGTCCGGGGGGCCGGGAGGGGGGAGGGAGGGGGGGGGAGGGGGGAGGGGGGGGAGGGGCGGGAGAGAAAGAGCCTCGAGCTCGAGTACTAGTCACTGATCATGAGCCTCGGAGCTCGAGTTCGAAGCGCTAGCGAAGGCCTATATATAGCTAAGGGAAGCGTACGCGTTCCGGGATCCGGATGCATTAATACTAATATTACCATTTTAATTTGTCAGATCTAGAGGGCCCCGGCCCGGCCGCGGGGGCCGGCCCGCGGGATCCGAGCACCGAGCTCGAGCGTGCCGCAGTGCGCGTGCGCATGCGGCGCCCCCCGCGCGCCGCGGCGCGGCCGGCGCCGGCGCAACTAGTACCGCAGTACTGTTAACGTTGAGTCAGCTGCAGTGTTGACTCGCGATATATCGATCGAGCTCACTGAGCGAGTCAGCTGCAGTGAACGGCGCGCGGAACGCGCGGCCGCGGGGCCGGGGGCCCGCGCTGCAGCTGGGCCGCCAGGTTCAGGGAGCTCGATCGCGGCCGCGGAGGACCCCGCGGCCGGGCCGCGGTGCACGTGGCCTAGGGGAAGGATCACCGGGCGGTAGCTCGGTACCCGGTAGTCCACCCGCTGTCCGGGCCCGGGTACCGCACATACATGCGCCGATCTGCATATATATATACATGCACCGAATGCCACCGAATGGCACCGATCGATCGATCCGCCGGCGACCGGCTAGCCAATGGTACGCGAGCGGCCAAAAAGCGCGGCGAATTAGAATGCGATTCCTGAGTTCCCGGAGGTTTTTGATTAAATCCGCGATATTCGATACCTTTTGGGGATACCGGTACGTCCCTTTTTTTCTGCCGTTCGCTTCTCCCCCCCAAGGAATTGACATGCGTGTGCTTCTTGTACGCCGGTGCGTAGCGCCTAGCTGCCTTAGCCTGCCTAGCAGCTAGCTAGCGTATACCAGCAGTCTAATTACCAGCAGCAGCGCCATCAGCAGCAGCAAGAACGTGGGCGCGTGCTCGTGGTCTAGACGGCGCCCCTCCGCAGACGCCGCCAGCTGCACTCCGCCTGTGGTGCCAGTTCTCCTTAGTCTCCGAATCAGTGTCAGCTTTTCGGCGAGACTCCAGCTGCAGCTTGCAGCAAGCGCGCAGCGAGACTTGATTCTCAAACCGTGAGAGTCGGTCACATCCCTCCTCGCTTGCGGCGCTGGCGGGGCGGGTGTGCGAAATGCGATGGGCGAGCCGGAGGGGAAGCATTCCCGGCGAAGTAGCAGCGGCAGCGAGAAGGTTGGCAGCACCAGCGAGAAGGAGACACAAGTGCGTGAAGAGCCGCCGCGCATCGACCCCGCAAGCTCATGACCCAACCCCGCCGCGCAGATCGAAATGATCATCAAAACGGTGTCCACGCAGGGTTCAGCGGCCATCCGCATGTCCTACAGCTCGCATGCCACGGGCCCCGCTGGCGACATCGATGCACCGACCGCCGTCACGGAAGGCCTCCGGGCGGCGGAGGCGGCAGCGGCGGTCATGGCAGGCGCGCCGTCGCGCTCCGGGGATATCCCCTCGAGACCGTCGATCAAGCGGCGGCGGGCGACGCTCGCCGACCTGCCGGCCGCGCACAGCGAGTGCGCTTGCCCGCCCCGCGCGCGGCGCCGCGGAGCGCGCCGGCGAGCCGCGCGCGCAGGTCGATGCGGCGGGCGATGCTGGACGACGAGGGGGCGGCCCCGATCGAGAGCAAGGCGCTGGGCACGCGCCTGAGCTTCTCGGACGGATCGCTCGAGGACCGGTACCGCGTGTGGCGCGGGGCGACCTCCATGCAGCACGGCTGCTACGCCGCGATCTTCTGGACGGCCTGCTGGATCGCCGGCGTGGCGGCGCGCCACGCGCTCTACGGCCCGCGCCTCACCTCGCTCGTCCCGGCGGTGGTCGTCTGCGTCATCCTCGCCGTCTTCTCTGCGGCGCTCGTCCTTGGCACGATCTTCGGATCCCGCTTTATCCGCCACAGCTGGCAGGCGCGCCCCTGCGCCGCCCGCCCCCCGCCCCCCGCCCGGCGCCCTCGCCCGCTCGCGCCGGCCTGAGCGCGGCGCGCGCGCCGCCCCGCAGGCGACCGCCCAGGGCCTCCTCTTCGTCTCCGTGGCTGTCGTTAACTACCTCTCGATTCACGAGCCCGAAACCAAGTACCCCCTCGTCTTCTGCGTCGTGCGCGCCGCCCGCCGCCGCCCGCCGGCCCGCCGGCCGGCCGGCCGGCCCGCCTGCCCCGTCCGCGCCGACCGGACGGCCGCGCCCCAGATCACGAACCTGACGGTGAACCTGGCCACGCTGTCGTTCGCGCTGCCGACGGGGAACGTGGCGATGCTCTCGGGCGCCTCGGCCGCCGTCCTGGCGCTCCAGGGCGCCCTTATCGAGGAGATCCGCTACAGGTGCCGCCGCCGCCGCCGCTCCGGGAGCCTGCGGGGCCCTAGGGATGTGACGACGCGGCGGGCGGCAGCATGGTGACGTGGATCGCCGTCGCGATGCTCATCATCAACCTCTGCACCTGGTGCGCCCCGCCCCGCCCCGTCTGCCGCCGGCTCGGGGCAGAAGCAAGCGTGGCGGCGGGCTGCAAAGAGCTGTGTCGAAGGAAGCGCCGCTAGAGTCACTTCGGGGGGCGGGCCGGGATGGGCCCGGGGGAAGCAAGCGAGCGAGCTGGCTGCGGCTGACCCCTTCGGGGGCCAGGACGTATGCGTCGGTGCAGCTTGAGCGCTGGAAGCGGTCGGAGTACCGGCGGGCGGACCTCTACTCGCACCGCGTCCGCCAGGAGGCCGCCCGCTCCGAGCAGCTCGCCCGCGAGCTCAGGGCGCGCCCCGCCCCCGCCCCCGCCCCGCGATGCTCCGTGATGCTCTAGGCCCCGCCCCGCCTCGAGATTCCATAGAGACTCTAGGCCCCGCTTCGCGCCACTCCCCTCCGCCCGCCCGTCCAGGCCCCGCCGCGCTTCTTTCCCGCGCCGCGCCTCGCCTGTCCGCCGCACCGCGCTCACGTCGCGCGTGCGCAGGAGCTGCGGGAGCAGCGGGAGCGGGAGCGGGCGGAGGCGGCGGAGGAGAAGCGCAAGAAGTCCTCCTTCGTCATCTCCCAGCCCATCGAGGTGCGCGCAGGCGGGGGGCCGGGCGGGCGGGCCGGCGGGCGGGCCGGCGGGCGGGCGGGCGGGCGGGCGGGCGGGCGGGCGGGCGGGCGGGCGGGCGGGCGGGCCGCCCCTCGGGCACCCCTCACTGGACGGCCGGGGCAGCGCGTGGTGGCGTCGGTGCAGACGCTGAAGGAGCGGGCGGAGGAGGACGGGCGCGCCGAGGACCAGCGCCTCCTCGACGAACTCCTCGAGACCGGTGCGCCCGCCCGCCCGCTGTCCGCAGTCCGCAGTCCGCGGTCCGGTCCGGTCCGGTCCGGCCCGGTCGGTCCGGTCCGGTCCGGTCCGGGAGAGGGAGGCGGCAGGCCGTCTAGAGCGATGCCCTTAGACACGGCACGGGCCGGGGCTGCTCTGCTCTGCTATGCTCTGCTGCCGATGGACGACCCAGGCTGCTGCTCTGCTCTGCTCTAGGGGTTGGGGGGCTTGGGGCTTGGGGCCCCCCGAGGCCTCTCCCCGCTGTCTAAATCCCGCGGGGCGCAGTGAGCGCGACGGCCAACCTTTTCGTGCCGGAGCTGGCGCGCACCTCGGCCGACGCCGACGACCCCCTCCTCGCCTCCTGGCTCCAGCTCGAGGTGCCCGCCTGCCGTCGCGGACGAGCTTGTACCCCCGCGCCTCGCGCCGCGCGCCTCACTTCGTTCGCCTTAGCTCTCGCCGACGACGCGGCGGCTGAGGAACGCCTCCTTCCGGTCCAACCTCCCCAGCACCTTCGGCGACATGTCCTTCCGGTGCGGCCTCCTTCTTCTTCGGTTTTGACGCGGCCCGGCCGCCCGCCCGCCCCTCGAGATCTGACCGACGCCACCGACCGGCTCTCGCCCCCTTCTTCCTTCCTTCCTTCCTACGCGCAGGCGCCGGGAGTCGGCGCTGCTGACGATGGGCCGCCGCTCCTCGCGCCGCTTCTCCGCCGCGCCCAACGCCCTCGCTTCGTTCCGCCTGCCCCCCAGGTGCCAGCGAGCCGAACGACAGCGCGCGCAGTCGCGCTGACGGACGCCCTGGGGGGCGGCAGCTCGGAAATGGCGGCGGCGGCGGCGGCGGCGGCGGCGGCGGCGGCGGCGGGGGCTGGGGCGGGGGAGGGGGCGGACCCGCTGGGCCCCGTGGTGGCCGCCCTGCTGCCTGAGGAGGACCAGGCCCTCCGCGCCCTCCTCCCCCGCGCCAAGGACTGGTCCGCCCCCCCGCCCGCCCCCCCGCCCTCAGATAGATAGATAGCTCCGAGCGGGATCGCTCTCCCTCCCTCGCTTGGAGGGGGCGGGGGCGGAGGGGCGCTGCCCCGGGGGGGCGGGCCGCTGAGGGTGCCGCGCTCGCCCGGCAGGGACTTCGACACGATGGAGCTGGACAGCCTCACCGACGGCCGCGCCCTGCGCGTCCTCGCGTGCGCCCGCCCGCCATGCCCCACGCCCCCACCCGCCCGTCCACGCTCGCCCCCTCTTGCCGACGCTCGCGCAGGCTCCACTTCTTCCACGACCTCGGCTTCGCCCGCACCTACAAGCTCGACGCCAACAAGGTGCCGGCCTGCCGGGCCCCTAGCGTGGCGCTGCGTAGCGTGGCGCAGCGCAGCGCAGCGTAGCGCCGAGCCGGAGCGAGCGAGCGAGCGAGCTTGCGCTGACCACCGTCCCGCCCGGCCCGGCCCAGTTCTTCAACTTCCTGGAGGCGGTGGACGCGGCATACAACGCCAACTGGTACCACAACGGGGTCCGCCCGCCCGCCCGCCCGCCCCACTGCCCCACTGCTGCCCCCTCGCCCGGCCGCCGAGCTGACTCGACTCGACTCGACTCGACCTGACTCGGTGCAGACGCACGCGGCGGACGTGCTGCAGGCGGTCGTCTCGCTGCTGACGAGCCCGGGCCTCCGCCAGCACCTAAACGACCTCGAGCGCCTCGGTCCGCCCCCGCCCCCGCCTCCCTGCCCAGCTCGGCTCCCTCAGCTCGCCCGCTCACGCTGCGCTCGCTCGCTCGCGTGCTTTCAGCGGCGCTGCTGGCTGCGATCGTGCACGACATGGGCCACGAGGGCCGCAACAACAACTTCGAGGTCCGTGCCGGCTAGAGGGGACACCGGGACGGCTAGAGGGGACACCGCCGGGACGGCGCTCTCCGGCCCGCCTCCACTGGCACGCCTAGTGCTCTCCACTGCCCTTTACCACGCGCCCCGCCCCGCCGCGCCGCCCCGCCCTGCCGTCCCTCCTCCCCCTCATCCCTCGCCTCAGATCGCGACGGCGTCGGAGCGGGCGCTCATCTACAACGACCGGAGCGTCCTCGAGAACTACCACGTCTCCCGCTGCTTCCTCGTCCTCCGCCAGGCACGCCTCAGCGGCCCGGTCCCGCCGCCAGCCAGCTCGCCGCTGAGCTTTGCTCGGCTTTGCTTTGCGCAGGCGGACTGCGACTTCCTGGGGTGCCTGCCGGTCGCGGACCGCAAGGCGCTGCGCCGCTGCGTCATCGACGCCGTCCTCGCCACCGACATCTCCCGTGCGCCGCGCCCGCCCGCCAGCTTTTAGAGAGCGGGAGCTAGTAGCACGCGGACGGGTGTCTGTCTGTCGCGCCCACCTTGCTATTGAGAGCTGCTTATGTCGCCCGCCCACCCGTCCGCTTTAAGCTATTAGGAGCTAGCGCGCACTGGCGTATCTGTCTTTCAGACCCGCTCGGGACGAAGCCTGCCTGCCGCTGACGGGCAGCCCAGGCCACTTCGAGCTGCTGGGGGCCTTCAAGGCGCAGAGCGGCCTCTCGACCTTCGGCAAGACCGGCGAGGACCGCCAGGTCCCCCCCCCCCCCCCCCCTCCGCCCGTGCCGCCCGCGTCGGATCCAATCCAACCGCCCTCCCGCCCCCCGCTCAGATGGTGCTCAACGCGCTCGTGAAGTGCGCGGACCTCGCGAACGCGGCGCGCCCGCTCCCCATCTACCGCCGCTGGGCAGACTGGGTCATGCAGGCGCGCCCCCGCCCGCCCGCCCCCTCGGCCCTTCTTCTCTCCTTTTCTCGCCCTTGACCTCACTCTTCTTCTTCTTCCCGCAGGAGTTCTACGAGCAGGGGGACGACGAGAAGAGGCTAGGGCTCCCCGTCAGCCCCTGGATGGACCGCGACCGGCCCCAGATCCCCCAGTGCCAGACGTGCGCCCCCGCGCCCGTACCCCCCCTCGGCCGCCGCCGTCGTTTCTTACCGCGGGGGGTACGCCGCGCAGCGGCTTCATTGACTTCCTCGTCGAGCCGCTGTACGCTGCCTGGGCGCAGAAGTTCCCCGGTGCGTGCAGCGCGGGCCCGAAAGGAAGGAGAAAGAAAGATAGGAAAAGAAAGGAAAGGAGCTGCCACGCGCTGACGTTTCCCCCCCGCGCGCGCCGCAGACTTCCAGCCCAAGCTGGACCAGGTCCAGGCCAACCGCGCCTACTGGAAGAAGGCGTGCCCCGCGCCGCTCCGCCAGCCGCCCTGCGCGCTTGTTGCTGCTCCTCTCACCGTCGTTTTCGTTCGTTCCCGCCGCAGGTGATCGAGTCGGGCGGCGAGGGCATCGGCAGCGGGAGCGTGAGCCCCGCGGGCCCGATCAGCAGCGCCCCCGTGACGTGCGCTCGCGCCCGCCACCACACTCCGCGCTGGCGCGCCGACGCGGCCGCGCCGCCCGCCGCGCCGCAGGTTGACGCGAAGGCGGAGCAGCACGTGCAGCGCCGGCGCCGAGGCCGCGACGGACGCCGCCGCCGCCGCCGCCAGCGCCGCCATCGCCGCCCAGACCGCCTCGATCTCGGCGACCGTCACCGCGCCGCTCCTGGGCCCCTCCACGCCGGCCGACACGCCGCCACACGGCTCGCCATCCGCGTCCACGGGCCTCGTGCCCTCCATCGCCATGCTCACGTCCGCCGCCTCGGCCTCCTCCGCCGCCGCCGCCACCGCGGCCGCGCGCAAGTCGCCGGTGCCGGGGGCGGCCCCTGCGCAGCTCTCGTTCTCCATCGGGGCGCCCAACATCCCGCCGCCCCCTACGAACCTCCTCGTCGGCCTCGGGAGCCTCGCCCCGGACCCGATCGCTCTGCCCCGCCGGCGGCCGCGCAGGCGCCGGCGCCGGCGCCGGCGCCGGCGTGGGTCGCGGCGCCCCCGCCCGAGCTACTGCAGCAGCAGCAGCAGCAGGCGGCGGCGGCGCACCCCTTCGCGCCGGAGCCGACCAGCCCCGCATCGTCCGGCTCCGGCCGCACCGAGCCGCCGGCCGCCGCCGCCGCCGGCGGGACGCCGCCGCTGGTCGGGCTCGCGCAGGCGGCGCGGGCTCAGGCGGCGCTGGGCGGGAGCGAGCGGCGCTCGAGCACGCCGACCAAGTCCTCCCTCCGCAACCGCAACTCGATCTCGCTCGGCGGCGCCCGCCCCGACTCGCCCGCCGACGCCGGCGCCGGGGGCGAGGGCGCCCCCTTCGACCCCAACGGGAGCATCCGGTGCCCCCTCTTTGCCTCTCCCGTCCCGTCTGGATGCCCCCCCGCTGACCCCGCGCCCAGGCGACGCTCTGTGATGTTCTCGGGGCGGGACGTGCGCCTCTTCAGCAAGGAGGAGGCGATCTCGTCCCCCGCGGGGGGCGCCTCCGCCCCGCCCCCGACCTGGGCGCCACTCGACGGCGGCCCGGGCGCCGGCGGCGGCGGCGGCGGCTTCGGCAGCCTCGGATTCTCCGTGCTCGGCGCCGCCCCGCCCCCTTCCTCCGAGGGCGCCGGCGTGACCCCGGCCGCCCCCTCGTCCTCCGACTCGATTCTGGGTCGTCGGCGCTCTCGCCCGCAGTAGCAGCGGCACCGTACCGTGCCCCGCTGCTTCGTGCCGCGCTTCTTATCGTGTCGCTTCCGGCTCCACTCCGCGCCTTGCGCCCGGCGACCTTCGCCGCGGCGCCTTTTATCGTTGTCGCACCTCCGGGCTTTCCGTATTTTCGTATCCATTTCCTTATCATTTTAATGATTTTCATGCTTTTTTGCTTCACGTATCGCTTTTATGGTATCGGTCGGCTCGTCATTCATTCATTTCTCTACTACGCTAGTTAGTTTAGCGGGAGCCGCGAGTCTCCTCCTTGTACTCCCACGCTTCGCGGGGCCAGAGGCCGCCTGCAGCTGTGTGCTCTATCGTTCGCTTACTCGCCCGCGCGCGCGGGCAACTCGCATCGCAGCAGTCCCCGCCAATTCCCCTTCCGCCTGCCAGTCAGGCGTTGTTCATATGGTATTTGTCTATGTAGAAAAATCAATTAATCTCAACGACTGACGTCGACACGAACCGCTGGAGCCGGCAATTGGACCTCAGGGCCTCTGGATCCTGTAGGCCTAGGCCTAGTCTTGGGCTGTGGGATTCCGGGACCGCCGATACTATGATATCGATCGCAAGCGTCGCCTTGACGAGCCTCAGAGCATATGCGCATGCATCGCGATCGCGATCGGAGCCTTTATATTATAAATTAAGACTCCATTCATATTGCAATTGACCACTCGCGAGCTCAATATATATATATATTAATTGCAAGCTCATCATCGCTGCGCATGCATGAGTGCCATGCCGGAGATATCGACATACACGGATACGCGCATAATGGATTCAAATGAACATGTACAGATTGCAGGGAGGGAGTGAGCGGGGGCGCATGCAGGGGGCGCAAAAACGCGCCCCGCGGTTCAAAAAATCAGATCAGATCAGATCAGATCAGATCTGGAAGTCGAGGACGTAGTCGCCGGCGGCGGAGAGGGTGCCGACGCGGTGGTCCATGCAGAGCGACGGGCACGGGTCCTTGTTGCTCGGGCCACCCAGCACCTTCGCCGGCACGCTGCGCGCCGCCGCGCCCGCCCCTCAGGGGCCGAGCGGGAAGGGGAGGGGTACGGCGTTCGGGTGCCGCACCCGACGGCGGTGCGGTGGGCGGGTACGTCGTTCAGGACGACCGATCCCGCGCCGATCTTCGCGAAGATTCCGATGCGAATGTTCCCCAGGACAGTCACGTGCGCGCCTAGCACGGGTTAGGGGGGGGAGACGGAGGGTGGGGGGTGGGGGGTGGGGGGGCGATTCGGGCGGGGCGGTTGGGTACCGAGGAGAACGCCGTGGCCGATCTTGGGGTGCCGGTCCCCCGTCTCCTTCCCGTTGCCGCCCAGCGTCACGTTGTGCAGGACTGGGCGCCGGGGCGAGCCGGCGGGTCAGGAGCATGGATGGGGGTACATCATCTGAGGACGCGGGAGGGGTACGCGCGCACTGGAGACGTCGTCGCCGACGACGGCCGTCTCGCCGATGACGACCCCGATTGCGTGGTCGACCAGGATGCCCTGCGGCGCGGAGCGCAGCGGGTCAGTGGCGTAGAGGCGTAAAAGAAGAAGCGGCGCGAAGAAGAAAGAGGCGTGCAGTCGCTCTAAGAGGAGAGCCCGCCCGTCCACGGGATTCGGGACGGGGACTAAAAAAAACCATCCGCGAAAAAAACGGGGACGGGGATTCGCCCATCCGCGAAATTATCCGATCGGGACGGGATTCGAACCTTCCCGATGCGCGCCGCCGGGTGTATGTCGACGTGGAATACCTGTACTCCCCCGTTCGGATCGTACCCCGCGGGGCCGGGCCCGGGGGGTACGGCGCACGTCGGAGATGAGGCTCTGGAGGGTGTGCGCGATGGCCTTGCGTCCCTGCGCCCACATCGAGTGCGCCACCTGCTCGCCCGCGGCGAGCGATCAGCGGCGCGCCGGCCGGGAGATCAGAAGGGGATCAAATGAGAGCGCGCCCGGTAGGCCTGGACGGCCTGGAAGCCCTTGAAGTGGAGCAGGGGCTGCGAGTAGCCGCGGCAGGCAGGGTCTCGCTGCTTCACGGCCTGCGCGGAAACGGCGCCCGTCGGGATTGACGGCCCGAGGCGGCGCGCGCCCCGCGCTGGCGGGAGGGGCGCACGACGAGGTCGGCGCGGATGGCCTGCCGGACGCAGCAGTCCCTGTTGAAGACCTCCGAGATCATCGTCACCAGCTGCGTCGAGAGCAGCGTCGGGTTCGCCAGCTGCGCGCGCGGCGCGGCGCGGCGCGGCGGTCAGCGATGGAGCGGAGCGAGCGCGGCGGCGGGCCGGGGGCGGGCCTTGTGTGCGAGGCGGAAGCACAGCGCCTCGTAGAGATTGCGGTGCGAGAGGATCGTGGACCAGAGGAAGGAGGCGAGGTCCGGCTCCGCCGCCACGTCCCGCTGCGCCTCCTCCCGGATCGAGTTCCACAGCTCCGTCTGCCGGCACGGCGACCCTTGGTTTCGCGGCGGCGTGCGCTCCCGTGCGGCGGCGGGACGCACGTCGCTCGGCAGCGCGTCGAGGTTGTGGCTCGGGAGCGCCGAGTCCTCCATCCGGTTCTGGCAGCACGGGCACGGCGCGCACTCGCGGCCCTCGCTGTGCGGGGAGCATGGGCCCAACGACGAAACGAGCGCCGCGAGGTTGCCGAAGCTCTGCTCCCCGCTGTCCCCCTTGCAGGCGGAGTAATTCGGGTGCGCCGCCCTGGCCTTGGGCTGCGCGGCTCCTGTAAGCTCGAGCGGGCTCCCGGCTCGAACGAGCTCGAAACGTCAGACCTCCGGCGACGGCGAACGCGACCTGTGGCCCGCCTTGTTCAGCTGCGCCGAACGCGGCGTCCTAACGACGGGGTTCACGTCGAGCGGCGGCTCGAAAGCGATGCCGTTGAGGGACAGCATATTGGTGCGTGCCGCACGGCTCTCTGCGACCTAACCGTGCTCTCTAAGCGGCTGCAGCTGGGTCTCTTGCGATCGGCGTACGGGGGGACCGGTTTGATCTCTCGCGTTTCTCCCCCCCTCCCCTGGCCCGTTGGCGGCGTCGACTGGCAGCGCAGGCTAGAGCGCTCCATACGACTCCTGAGCATGCATACTATAGCTATGATATGTGCAATTCTAAGCTCATCGGCGCGGTCGCCTATGGACATAGCCATCGGCACGGCTGGCGCGCGCTGCTCTGCAGTTCACGTTCCGCACGCTGATCGAAACTGTAATTCGACCTTTATTGACACAGCCAGTATCACGTACTCTACGCATTACAGTACGGTAACAAGCAACACATACATCTGTTCATGATTCATGACGCCTTTCTACATGATGAAGACGGCACAGCAGCAGGACTCGATCTGTACATGATGCGATGGAAAGCTAGCTACCCGTATACGTATCTAGTACTATCCACGCCCAGCCGTAGGCCCGCAGGGGCGTCGGGGGCAAAATTGATTGAAAGCGAGGCGGGGCGCGCGTTGAAAGAATGCTATAGCGCTAGGCGCCCGGCTCGGGTTCGGGAGGGGCCGGCCCCTACGCGGGGGGCTTTTCCATCATCTGGATGGGCTGGCCGGGCGCCATCTGCGAGAGAGGGGCGGGGCGTCAGGGGCGCCGCCGTGGGGCGGGGGCGCGAAGGGCGGGCGGCGGACCATCATCATCTGCTGGCCGGGGGCGGCCATCATCGGCATCTGCCCGATGGCGACCTTGAGCCCGCCGATCCTGCGCGCAGCCACGTGTCAGAGGCCGCCGGGGCAGGGCCGCGCAGGAAATTTTGAACCGCGGCGCACTTGATCGTGTCCTTCTTCATGCGGAACTCGGCCTCGTTCGCGACTTGCATGTTCGCACAGCACGGACAGCCTGCGCGAGCGGGACGGATCAGGCCGGGCCGGCGGCGGAGATAGAGCGGGGAGGGCCGCACAGCAGGCGAGCATGCAGTCGTTGCAGGTGTCCTGAGGCAGGCCGTAGAGCGCGCGAAGCATCGTGCGGTTCGTGTAGATCGAGCTCAAGGGCACGCTGCTCAAGCAGCCGATGAGGAGGCAGTCGGCGCAGCCGGTGGGGCGCTGCTCGAGGACGCCGCGGGTCCGCCTCGCCAGCTCGCCGGCGCAGCAGTACGCGAGCAGGCAGTTCCTGTGGAACGGATCTCGTGAGAAAGCTGCACAGCTTAGCGAGGGGAGCGGAGAACGCACGTGATGTTGTAACCGCAGTCGCAGAAGCCAATCGTGAACGCCGCAGGGTTGGGGTTCGGCTCCACCATTTTGAGAGACTTGGAAAGAAGCGGGTGGCGGCGGCGGGCGGCGGGCGGCGGGAAGCGCTGGAGAGATGCGGGGCTATTCGCCGCTCTGTCAAGGAGGGAGCGCGGTGAGCGGTCTGCGGCGGATGCTTCTGCAACTGATGAGGAGGAGACTGAGGCGCTGCCTGGCTGTAGCTAGACTGGCAGTGTGTCGACTCTGGCCCTCCACGCTGGCGGCGAGACCAAAATAGAACTGATGTCATCGCCATCGAAGCAGCTCCTTCACTGCCAGGCTGATGAGTCACCAGCGCGTTTCCCTTTATCGCTTGCCAGTGAGCTGGCGGTTCGCCCCCCCCCCCCCCCATTCCCACCCCCCCCCCTCCCGCGAATCCAAGAATAGACCACGTGCGGCGAACGCTGCCCTGCCCGACTCTCGGCCGCCAGACGACCTCTTCGGCTTCGCGCGCACGCAGTCACACGCACAGCTGACGACTGACAGCTCGCAATGCGGCATACCGCGGTACGTAGACTTGCTGTATACGTAGGCTGACTGTACTAAGGCTAGCTATAGCTTGGCTGATAGCGATCGCGCGGCGATGGCCGGCTGGATGTAGCTATATAGCTAGGGGCCAGCCGCGACCGCGGCCGCTGCGCAGCCCTCCGCGGCAGACCGCAGGGTCCGCGCCAGGGTGCTCCCCTCCCCGCGGCGCACCTCCGCGGCCTGCAAAGGGCCCGGGTTGGGACAGAGGCACATTGCATGAGCTCAACGCTTCTGGAGTTCGGAGGCCTATATTAGCTAGGCCCCACCTCGGCGGCCCGTCGGTAGGCGTCGGCGGCGTCGGCGTGCCTCCCGCGGGCCTGCGGGCGGTCGTGGGCACCACGCCGCAACGGGCTCACATCGAATTCGTGATCCGGAGAGGGCGCACCCGCTCGATGGCCCCAAGGGCCGCCAGCTGCGCGGCGGGGCTCGGCTCGGGGCGGCGGCGGGACGGGGCGGCGGGCGGGTAGGGGCGAGGGGCCGCACGTCGGCGTGGGTGAGGGCGTCGGGGAGGAGAGAGGAGAGGAGCCCCGAGGCGGCCGCCGCGATGCGGGCGTGCCCTGCTGCCGCCTCCCACTCGTGCCTGGGCGGAGGCACCTCAGACGACGAGTCAGACTCGGATGAGCCAATGGAGGGGTACGCACCGCCGGGCGGCGTCGTCGCGGAGGAGCCGGGCCAGGCGCAGGCTCAGGCGGTGGGCCGGGTGCAGCCCGGCCGCCTCCACGGCCGCCGCCGCCGTGGGGAGGGCCCCCCCGCCCTCGCGCTCCGCCGCAGCGACGGCCGCCCCCGCCGCCCGCTCCGCCGCCCGCGCCTCGGCCGCGTCCCGCCGCGCCCCGCACGCCTGCGCAGCCGAGGTCGGCGCTCGCTCGGAGCGGACCGGGTCGGGCTTGAAAGGCCGCGCCTCGCACTGCACCGCGCCGCTCGCGGCGGCGGGGAGGGCGAGGCCCGCGTCTGGGCCTGGGAGGCACCGCGCCGGGCACGCAAAGCCCCCGAGCAGAGCGTCGGCGCGGGCCGCGGTCGGGTCCGTCCCCCGGCACCTGCGCGTCGCCGGGTCGCGGGGGGTACGCAGGGCGTCGGCGTGGCCAAGGAGGCGGGGGGTACCGGTCGCAGCGGCACGTGAAGAGCGGGAACTTGCGCGCCATCGCTTCCCGCCTCTCTTCCCTGCCCGGCGCTCTTAGGGGGGGCGGGGGGTGCGCTGAAGAGGGCGCGGCTGTACCCGGGGAGCAGCGTGTCATGGTACGCGATCGTGATCTCCTCGCCTGCACTGGCGTGAGGGGGGTACGGAAGGCGCCGAAAGGGGGGTACGTGCCTTCTTTGATGTCACGCAGGGCGCGGAACGCGAGCTCGGGGCCCTGAGGGGTACCGCATGAATTTGTGGAGGGTGAAGAAAGGGCACCGCCCCGGATTCGAACCTCGAACGCCCATGCGCACGACGGATTGCAGCTGTGGTTGCAGAAGGCCGCGAGGGGGTACATCCTGCCGGCGCGTTGAGTGGCTGAAACACAGCTGAAGGGTGGAGGAGTACAGCGCCGTACCCGTGGCCGATCGGGACCGGGGGATCCTCTCCGTGATCGTAGATCGTGAAGCCGTTCGCCTGGGGTACCCCCGTCAGGCTCTGGAGGGACGGACCGCGAGGAGGGAGGGAGGGAGGGGGCAGCCCGACCAGGGCGCGCCCGGCGGCATCCTCGATCTGCGGCGGAATCTCAGAAGGACGGGACGGGGCGGGGCGGGGCAGGACGGGACGGGGCGGGGCGGGGCAGGGCGGGACGGGACGGGGCGGGGCGTGCGGGCCTCGTCCGGGGTACACGGAGGTCTGAGCTCGGGGGGGAGGTGCCGCATGAGAGCGGCGGCGAGCTGGCGGCCCCGCGCGTGAGGAGGAAGGAGGGGGGGCGGGGCGATAGAGGGCGCTGCGCCGCGCGGGCCCACCCGCTCGACGTGGACGGCCACCCCGCTGGCGCTCGTTCCGCCCGTGCGGTGCGATGCCAGCGACCGGAAACTGCGACGGGGCTCAGAGATGTCTGGGAGAGGGGGGGTTGAACGGACCTGGGCTCCTCTACGGAGGGACCGGCCGACCAGCCGGCGGCGGCGGCGGCCAGGAGACGAAACAGGGCCTGGGGCGAGGCGGCGTCGGGGGCGCAGGAGCTGGGCCGGAGACGCGAGGAGCCGCGGCGGACCAGGAGGCGGAAGGCCGCCGGCCCGCGCTCCGCCTCCGGGACGCCAGCGTCGGCCGCGGCGCCGGCGCGGATCTGCGGCGCGCGTGTGGGCACCTCGGCGCGAGCGGGCAGCGGCGCGGGAAGCGCGCGCGGGGGCACGCGCACCGCGCAGAAGGCGGCGCACTCCTCCCGGTGCCTCGGGGCGGCCTGAGCCTGCGGGGCGTCCGCGGGTCGGCGGCGGGCAAGGGGCGGAGCCCGGCGCCTCACCTCGTGATCCGGGGAGCAGTAGCAAACGACGCGGCAGCAGCCGCACTCGCGCGGTGTCGCGCCTAGGCCTTCGGCTTCGAATTCGATCCTCGCGAAGCAGACGTCGCAGTGCGCACGGGGCCCGTCGGCGGGGTGCAGCAGGTGCGCGAGCGGCCGGCTCCGGAGCACGACGTCGCCTGCGCGAGCGGCGAGACACGTCAATCGGATCCGGGCGCGCCATGGGCGGGCCGGGATCTTGGGTCAAGCGGACCGCGGGCGAAGACCCTGCGCGCGACGAGCTTCTTTCCCCCGTACGCGTCGTCGCCGATGTCAACGCCGAAGGCGCTCACGAGGCACTCGCGCACGCGCGGGTCCACGTCCTGCCTGCCTTCGGACACACGACCAACGCGGCTCTCCCTCGACGCCGGCGCGCTGCCGGCATCGGCACTGCGCTCCGCTGGCGTCGGCGGTGCTTTCGCGACGCGCCTGAACCGCAGCTTAGGCCGCGCACCAGCGACGCCGAGCCGCATCCCGAGCGCTACACTCCCTCGAGCTGAGTTGCAAGGGCAGCTCCCAGCTACATCGCTCACAGCTATAGCTACAGCTACATCGCTCACAGCGCGAGCGGCAGGACCGGGCAGGTTCGGCGCCGGGTACAGCGCTTTGCCGATATTGATCTACCCTCGACCTGCGAAGGGCCGCGACGGCCGGAGCTCGCTGGTGGCGCATCTGGGCCGGTGGGAGCGTGCGCGTCAGCCTTGAGAAGCGTTCCGGCAGCCCCTCATGAGACCGGTGGATGCGTGTGCAGTATCTGCATCCGGCCGCTCTCCTGCCGAATCAGCCGGGCAGGCGCCGGCGTGCGGCGCATTTGCAGCATCTTTGGCAGTATCCCTCGACGTTGCGCGCGTAGAGCCAGCGCAGCTAATATCTCCGCCGCGCTCTCCCGTCCCCGACTCCGTCTTCCGGTGCGCGGTCGACGTCTGCGCCAATTTTCCCCTCTCGGGACGCTCATGCTGACGCGCGGGATGCAGGCAACACAGACCCCACCGTGTCCGCACGCCGGACGGGCCCTCTGCGATTTCATGGTCGCGTCCCCACCACGCCGCGGCCGCGGGGGAGACACCACTGCACTCACAGCTGCTCCGGTGGTCGTGCGGCGCTCGCCTGTATCCCTCAGCGCAGCCCGTCGGCACAGCCCGTCCAGCCGGCATCCTACGGCGGTCCTTCGGCGTGCGCACGTGCGCGTGGCAGCCGCACAGGCAGAGAGCGTTCTTCACTGGCGCGCGGTTAGAGAACCCATGCTTCCGGACGCTTAGCCAGCCCCCGCTTCAGACAGCTCCAGTCAGCTGCAGCGCCGTCGCGTCGGCCGCGGTGCTGGCATCGTTCGCCGGCCGATTGCCGCGGATCTCGATAAGGTGGCCCGTCGCTCTGGGGCTCAGCCTGCTTGGAATAGTTATCGACTTTTCCGCCCGCCTCTGGTCGCAGCTCCAGGTGCGAGCGCGGTCGTTCCTGTGCGCCCGTCTTGGATTCCATCTCACTTCGCCTCCGCCCCCAGCCCGCGGCCGAGGGCGACGAGAGGCGGGAGAGGGTTCGGCGCGCGGCGTACGGCGCGGCGCAGCTGCTGTACCTGACCCAGCTGCTCGGCCCGGAGCGGCCCGCGCTGCGGTTCGCCGCGTACGTCGTCTCCTTCTTCGTCCTGCCGTCCTTCGCGTCCAAGTTGGCGTGCGCCCCCGTGTCTCCCGCGCTTCTACGAAGTTAGCTGCGGCCGAGCGCGTCCGGATTTGATCCGCGGCGCAGGGCGGTGAAGCGCTCCATCGGAATGGCGAGCGCCCTCTCGGCGTCGGGCTCGAGCCGCGCGGAGCTGTCGAACCTGAGGAAAGCGAACGACGCGGCCCGCATATTCCTCGGTGACCGCTCTCCCTCTCTCTAGTTCGAATCTCTCTCCGGCCGCTCGCTCATCGCGGCCGGCCGCTGGGCGCGCGCAGAGGTGCTCGGCGCGGCGCTGGCGCCCGTCTCGGTGGGTCTCTCCGCCTTCGGCGGCGTCTTCGGCGAGCTCGCGCGGCGCCCGGCGGCGGCCCTCGTGACTCTGCTCTTCGGGCTCGGCCTCCCCGCCGCGCTGGCCGTCGCCAACGCAAAGTTCGGCGCCGCCGAGTCTTCCTCCCCGAAGAAGAAGGGCGGGCGGCGGCCGGATCCCGTGGAGCAGCGGCTGGACCGCGCCGGCCACAGGCTCGCCCTCCTCGGCTTCCGCCCCTCCAACTCGGAGCAGGTCCTCCGCTCCTGCTGCCGCGTCTGGGTGAGCGTTCGCCCCGGCCGGCCCTGCTTCACACCCCGAGCTCACCGCCCCGCAGCTGGGCCCGGGCGAGTCGCGGGCCGGCTGGCTCTACGACCGGAGGCGGGGCATCGTCGTGACCGAGGCCTCGGCCGCCCGCGGCAAGTCGGAGGCGGACCTCGTGCGCCGCGCGGGCCGCCCCGCGGGCTGCGAGCTCGAGCGTAGCCGACGCCTGGCCGTAGGTCGACGTGGAGATCGCGGGCGCGTGGGTCTCCTGCAGGATACTCGGCGCAGTGCGCCCTATCTCTCGGTCCTCTGCTGATTCTAAATCTGAAGCTCACGCTTCGGCTCCGCAGGACTCCTCGCGGGGCCTCTGCGTCCTCTGCGTCCTCCAGGCCGACCCCTCCGAGATGTGAGCGAGCCCCCGGCCCTCGCCCTCCGCCCGAGCCCCTTCCGCCCGCGCCGACGCGGGTCCGGCCCCTGCAGCCCGTTGCTCGCCGCCAGCGCATCCCTCGGCATCCTTGACGCCGCGGTGCGGCTACATTAATTCGGCCCGCTTCACCGCAGGCCGGCCGCCGGCCGGCGCTGACCCGGCGCGGGCGCAGCCGGAGGGGGGGCGGAGCTTCTTCCTGGTGGACGTGGGCGGGCTGGGCCCCGGGGAAGCCGGCCCCGGCGCCCAGGCTCTCCGGTTCCTTCGCGCCGCCCCGGGCTACGAGTTCGGCAGGCGCGCCGCCGGCGCCGCCGCTTAGGGGCGTGGCCGCCGCCTGACGGGGGCGATGGGGGGCGCGGGGTGCATGCAGGCCGAGCAGCAACCGCTTCCTGGCGACGAGCGCGCCGGCGCCGGCGCCGGCGCCGGCAAAGGGGGCCCGGGGCCGCCCGGGGGAGCTCCTGGGGGCCCCCATCGCCAACGAGCAGGGCGAGGTACCCCCCGTACCCCCGTACCCCCCCCACCCCTACCCCCTCCACTTTCCTTCTCTGACGGCGCGCTCGCAGGTGGTAGGGACGCTGGTGCTGAGCGGCGAGTCGGGCATCGCCCTCTCCAGCGCCGAGGTACCCCCCACCCCCCTCCCCCTCCCTCCCCACCCCACCGCCACCGCCACCCTCTTCTTCAGCTCCCTATGGCCCCCGCCGCCCCCCGCCCGTTTCCCGCCATCGCCTGTCCCCCCACCCCCCCCCCCCCCCCCCCCCCCCCCCCCCACCTCCTCCCCCAGCTCCCTAAGGCCGTCGCCCCGGGGCAGGTTGCGCGGGTGGCGGAGCTCTTCTGCGGGCGCTCGGCGCCCTCGGACCCCTTCCTCGGCGTCGATCTCGAGGAGGTCGAGCTCGCCCCCGCCCCCGCCCCGGGCCAGGCGGTCGGGGTAGGCGGCGGCTCCGGCTCCGGCGGGCGCGAGCTCCGCGTCAGGGAGGCGCGCGCTCCCAATCCTGCACCCTGCCGCGCCCTTCTTAGATCTCACGCCTCGCGCTGCGGCAGGTCTCGCCCGGGTCGCCGGCGGAGGCGGCGGGGGTGCGGCGCGGGGACGTGCTCGTCGGCATGGACGGCCTCCGCGTCTCCTCCCGCGACGCCCTCGGCCGCCTCGTACGCACACGCCCCGCCCCGCCCCGCCCCGCCCCGCCCCGCCCCGCCCCGCCCGCCTTGAATTCAAGCGGTCTTTAGAAATATAGCTCGCCCCGCCCCGCCCACCCCGCCCCGCTATAGTCGCGCAACCCCCCCCCCCCCCCCCCCCCCCCCTCGACTATAGCGGGTCTTTAGAAATCTAGCTCGGATCTAGCCCTCGGCCGACCCCGCCCAGCCCAGCCCCGCATCGACTTCTTAAGCTTCTTGAGCTCGCATCTTGAGCCCGATTCATTATTCTAAAGCTAGATCTTGAGCTAGACCCTCAGCTCATCCTCTGTACCCCCGCGGCTCGCTGTTCTGACGCGGGCGCCGGGCCCGGCCCGGCGCGCAGCTGTACGCGAGGGCGGCTAGATAGATAGAGCTAGATAGACCCTCAGCTCATCCTCAATCCCCCCGCGGCTCGCTGTTCTGACGCGGGCGCCGGGCCCGGCGCGCAGCTGTACGCGAAGGCGGCCGGCTCGCCCAGCAGGCTCGACGTCGAGCGCGAGGAGGAGGAGGGCGAGGGGGAGGGTCGGCGCCGCCGCCGCCTTCAGGTTAGCGTTTCCTCGATCCGCCCTCGGTCCGATGGCTCTGACGCGCGAGAAGGTGTACGCTACGCTGGAGCGGCGGCCCTCCTCCTCGCCCCCGCCCGTCTGGTGATCGTTCGCCTCGCCCCGGCGGCTTTGCCTTGTTGCTGGCACCACATCCCGGGATCCTTAGCTTCGTGCCCCCCCGCGGCCTGTAAGTAAGTATGGCTGGAGAGCCATATATAAGATGGCCGTCAGGCTCACTTTTTTTAGGATGGCCGTCAGGCTCACTTTTTTTAGAATGGCCTAGCCCTGTAGGCGGCAGTAGAGTGTACAGTACGTCGACTGCTGACCTGTTTAGGATGATTGCTCAGTCAGTAACTCGAGCTCAGTGGCTTCTTATCCAGTTTTCAAAATTTCAGCTTTCATAATCACGGCTATCAGAAACTCATGATCAGAACTCGGAATCCTCATCGATATCGTTTTCTACAGTAAATTATCGAGAGCTTGTAGAAGCAGTAGTTGAGGATGTAGTTCAGAATAAGCTAGATATCATAGTATGCGTACACGTACAGCATACATTTAGATCAAATTAAAGTCTAAGAGCCTCGGAAAGCTTCTGGATCGCAGTTGCAGAAACCACCAAATACCGCAGTATACGTGCTAGTACTACGGTACTTGGGAATGAAGTAACTAGAATGAGAATTGCCGTGCCGAATTGAAGGCGGGGCATGGCATTTAAAATACGTTTCGCAGATTCAATTGCAAGGCTTCGTAATGAAGGCTTGATTATATAAGCTTCGAATTCTCTTAAGAGTCTTTTACATATACGTAGATAGTTAAAGCCAAGGCCCAAAGCGAGTTCAAGGATCGTCGAGCTCGAACTCGAGCTCGGCATCGGCCTCAAGGCCCGGCCGCGGGTCGAGGTCGCCGCCCGGGGCGCCCGCCCGGGCGCCCGTGCCGGCGCGGGCGGCGGCGGCGGCGGCCTTGTCGAGGAAAAGGCGGGCGAGGGGCGGGCCCCGGTGCCCGAGGCGGGCGGCGAGGGGCGGGAGGCGGAGCAGGCGCCCCGCCGCCCGCAGGACGCGGGGGTCGGGGTCGGCGAGCAGCGCCTCCAGCCGCGCCGGCGCACTCTCCGCCAGCGCCGCCCCGCCCTGCCCGATCGCGAGGCGCCCCTCATTCCAGGGCGGGGCGGGTCGGGCCGGGCGGTGCATAGAAGGGCGGGTGAGCGGGCTTAGCGCGAGGCTGGCCATGGGCGGTGCAAGGCGGGGCGGGGCGGGGCGGGGCGGGGCATAAAAAGGCGGGTGAGCGGGCTAAGAGCTCACGAGGCTGCGGTGCAAGGCGGGCGGGGCGAGGCGGGGCGGGCGGGGCGGGGCGGACCCGGCCCCAGAGGGCGGCGAGCTCGCGGGGGTCGAGCCGCGCGAGGGCCTCCGGCGCCGCCAGCGCCGCCGCCAGCGCCTCCCCGGCCCCGGGCCCCTGCGCACGCGCCCCCAAAACAACGTTAACGGCCCCTCAGAAGAACCGAACGCGCGATTCGATTCGAGGCGAAGCGAGGCGGACCGCGCGTGCGAAGTGCCAGGCGCACTCGTGGGCGCGCCGGGCGGGGGGTACGCCCGCCCCGCGGAAGAAAGCGCCCAGCCGCCCGTGCAGCGCCACGCGGGCCGCGGGGGGGCCCTCCGGCCCCCCTGCCAGCCCCAGCGCCCCCGCGACCCCCTGCGGGCCGGGGTTACCGCGTCAGAAGAAGGGGATGTGGGGGTACAGGAAGCGAGGCCCGCGGGCCTCGGCGGCGGAGGGGGTGAACGCGAAGAGGCCGTCTGCGGCGGATCGGAGCATGAGAACGAAACGAAACGGAACGAAACGAACAGAACCGGCGCTTCGGACCGCGCTCGACGAGGAGGGGCCGTAGGGCGGCCCAGAGGCGGCAGAAGGCGAGCGGGGAGGGCCCGCCCGCCGCCTCCAGCGCCGCCCCGACCCGCATGAACGCCGCCAGCTCGCCTGAGCGCACGCACGCGGGAGGTGAGGCCAGGCTGGGTCGGGCCGGGCGGGGGCCGCGCGGGGCACCCTCGGCGAGGCCGTGGCGGGCACAGAGGAGGGCGGCGGCGGCCTCGCGGGCGGGGGGCCCGTGGCGTGCGGCGACGCGGGCGAAGGCGCGGGCGGCGAGGGCCTCGGGGCCGTCGCAGGAGAGGCACGCCTCGAGGCGCGCGGCCGGCGGCTCCGCGCCCGGCGCCGCGAGCTCCTCCACCAGCAGCTGGGGCGGGGCGGACCCTCAGAGAGGGCGCAGGAAGGGGCGGGAGGGGTCCCTTAAGAAACAGGGCGGGAGGGGCTTAGACGGGCGCACGCGGAGGAAGAGGGGCCTCTCGGCCTGCGGGGCGGCGCAGGCGCGTTCCCGCAGGGCGCCCGGCAGCGCCGCGCCCCGCTCCGCCAGCGCCGCCTCCAGCAGCGCCTGAGGGGCAGTCAGAGGACGAACCGGGCGGAGCGGTGGTGGTACAGCTGGAGCCGCGCGGGCTCGCCCGGCGGGCGAGCGGGGGGTGGGAAGGGAAGTGGGAGCCGGGCCCCCCCGCTCTCTCGCGGCCGCCTACGCCCGAGCGCGCTCACCCTGCGGGCGGGGGCCTCCAGCGGCTCGACGTCGTGCACGCGCGGCGTCAGGGAAGCGTCCAGGAGCCCCGCCGGCGGGCCCCCTGCGCCCCCGTCACACGGAGGCGGAGAAGGAGGGGAGGGGGGGACGGGGGGGGGGGGGGGGGGGGAGGGGGACGCGCGCCGGGGCCCGGGGTGCAGGAGAGGACGACGCGGAGGCGGGGGCCGGGGGCCTGCGGCAGCCACGCCAGCTTCCGGGCGGCCGGTCAGCGAGGGAGCAGGGTACATGGAAGGTTAGGAGCGGTCTGGTGCGGGGCTGGAAGGGGCGGGTCTAGAATGGCGGTCTAGAAGGGCAGTTGGGAAGGAAGGGAGGAGGGGCGGGCCCGCTGCGGGCGGGGCGGGGCGGTGCGAGGGCGCACGGCGTGGGGGGCCTCAGCCTCGAGCCGCTCCGCCCCGTCCACCACCACGACCGCTCGCTGCCCCCGCCCCCGCCTCAGACGGCGCCGTAGGGCTGGGCTCGGGGAAGGGGCGGGCCGGGGCGGGCCTGGGGCCAGGCGCGGGGCGCGGCGTGGAGCCAGGCGCGGAGGCGGGCGGCGAGCTCCGCGTCCCCCGCGTCCAAGTCCAGCGCTTCCGTTCCGGGCCACGCCGCCCGCGCCTCCTCCCGCAGCCGCCTGGTCCGGTGGGATCAGCGGGGGCGGCCGGGAAAGGGCGGTGGGGGGCGCGCCGGGCGAGGGTGCGGAGGTGGGCGCTGCGGGGCAGCTCCGCCGAGTGGAAGACGAGCAGGTCGGAGGGGTGCCGCCACCGCCACGACTCCGCCCACGCCGCCAGCAGCGCTGCGGGGCGGGCGGCGGGTCAAGAGGGGGTACGGGGGGTACGGGGGGTGGGGCGAGGGGAACACGGCACCGGTCTTGCCGGAGCCGCGGGGCCCGCGGAGAACGAAGTGGGAGCGGTACCCCTCGAGGCCCTCGCCGGCCGCGAAGGAGTCCAGGGCGGAGAGGTCGACCCCCGAGGGGGGAGGGAACGGTGCGCGGGGGGGTACGGCGCAGCGGGCGTGCCGGTCGCGCTCGGCCTGCAGCCAGGGGCGCCAGGCGCCGTCCGGAGGGAAGTCCGCCTCGACCCGCTGCGCCGGGCCGGGGCCGCGATGAGCGCGGTCAGTCAGAGTCGACGGCGCTTGGACAAGAAGCGCCTCCCATCGAGCTAGGGATTTAGCGCCTCAAAATAAAATCTAAGAGCTGGTGGGGGCGGGCGGGCAGGGGCAGCGTGAACAAGGAGCCCCGTCCCAAGCTAGAAACCTAAAAAGCTTAAGAGCTGAAGGGGGGCGGGGGGGGCGGGGCGGACGGCGGCGAGGGCGTCGGCGACGTCGTGCGCCACGCGCGCCGCGAGGCTCGACGCCCGCTCCACCCGCAGCCCCGCCCCCCGAGCCTGAGAGGGGCGTGAGAAAGGGGCGGGGGCCGGGGCCGGGGCGCGGGCCGGGCCTCGTCGCGGAGGGCGGCGAGGCGGGGCCGCTCGTGCCCGGGGCCCGCGCCCTCCGCCTCGTCCCGAAGAAGAGCAGCGCCCGCCCCGCCCGCCCCTGCGCCTTGGTGTTTGTCTTCACCTTTGCTCGCGGGCGACCGCGGGCGGCGGGCGGGGCTGCGGGGGGCGGGCGGCGCACCTCGGGGTCGTTCAGCACAGCGGCGCGGATCTGAGGCCGAGTCAGGCGGGGATCCGGAGGGCTAGGGGCGCGAGGCTCTCTATCGGCTAGGTGGGGAAGGCCGAACGGCGGCAGGAGGGGGGCGGGGGGGGGGGGGGGGGGGGGCGGAAACGCGGGCGCGGGGGGAGGGGGAGAGGATGGGGGAACAGGGGTAGAGAGGTTTTCAACAGTAGCTAGGTCGGCGTTTTCAACAGTAGCTAGGGGGGGGGGGGGGGGAGGAGGAGGAGGAGGGGAGGGAGGGGGGCAGGGCCGGGCGGGGCGGGCCTCGAGCTCGGAGAGGGAGCGGTCGGGCCACTTTGCAACCCACGCGAACTCCCGCCCCGCCGCCTCCACGTTCCTGCGGAGCGGTTGGGGAAGGGGGGGAGAGGGGAGGGGTACGGCGCACCGGCGGAAGACGGCACCCGTCTCCGAGAGGGCGTGCCAGCCTGCGGGGGGTCGGAAGGGGGGGCAGGGGGGGAGGGGAGGGGTACCGTACCGTAGCGGCGCTTGAAAACACCGACGAGGTACGTGCAGCGGCTCGCCTGCCGCCGGCTCGAAGGGCGGAGAAGGGGGGGGGGGGGGGGGGGGGGGGTACGGCACCTCGCGGAGGCAGAGGGCGGCGAGCTCGCCTGCCCGCGCGGGCTCGTCGGAGGCCCGCCACCTGTGCGCCGTCAGACGTCGGAGGGCGGAGTGGGGACCGGCGGGTGCGGGGGGAACGGGCGCACCTGAGGTCGACGAGGTAGAAAAGGGCGCCGCGGACGGCGCAGAGGGGCGCGAGGCGGGGGCCCAGCGCCGCGCGGATCGCCTCCCGCTCCGCAAGCGTGTCCTCTGCACTCCCTCGCTGAGCCAAGCAAATAGGGGGGGGACAGGGGGGCGCGGCGGGCACCGAGGGGCGACGAGAGGTACACGCGGATCTCCCGCAGCGGCGGGGGCGGAGGCGGAGGAGGCGGGTGCGGGGGCGGTTGCGGCGGGGGCGGGGAAGTGGAAGGGGCTGCGGACGGCTTCGCGGAGGCGCGCGGCCTGCCGTCGAAGCGCGGCGCCGGCTCCCGCCGCGACGAGGCGCCGGGGCCCGCCCCGCCCCGCGTCGCGTTCGAGGAAGGCGCCGGTGGGTCGCGGCGCGACTGCGCGGCGCTCGGGGCTGGGGCCGGCGTGTCGAACTCGGCGAGGAGGGCGGCGCTGGGCCCGGGCGGAGCGCGCGCACTCGACGACTCCGCCGCGCCCTGCGGATGCGACGGAGAACGTCAGCTCCAGCGGCACTTGCTCCACTGCAGCGCTCTCGCGCGCGGAAGGAATCCGCTCGCGCTCGGAGCGGCCTGTGCTCGGGACGCGCACCGCTGCACCTGGCGCAGGCGGGCTCTGCGCCTCCATCGCAGCGGCAAGCGCTCTGTGCGCGAAATCCGTGCCGCTCGATGCCACTCGGTGCCACCGGTGCCGCGGCCGCGCGCCGCTGCCTTAGCGCTGCTGGGCGTCGCGCTAGGCTGCTGATCACCGCGCTGCGCTACCGATAGAAACTTGCTGCGTCCTCAATCCCGCCTGCGTCCTGCAGCTGAGCCGACCTCCCCAGCGCGATGACCGCGACAGCACCATTTGTGTTGCAAACTGGCCGCGATCAAATTGCACCATGGCTCGACGGCAAGAGGGCGCCCGGCGGGAGTCAGGGGACGAAGTGCGTGATTCGATCAAAGTGATCGTCGCGTCGAATGTGCCTAAGCTGTCTCCGCGGACCGCCGCGGTGCGCTTTGGCCGCGCCTGCACGATACAAACGAGCCTTGGTGTTCCTTGTACATTCCCGGAGCCATGTCCGTACATTCCCAACCCCGCCGCCGCGCAGCCGCCGGGGAGCAGCGCGCGACCACCAACGGCGACGCCCCGCAAACCAGGTCGCCCCGCGGCGCGGCCGACGGATGGAGGAAATCGTCGACTGCAGGCTCCTCTTCGTCGCAGCGCTGAGTGTTGTCGGCCTGGGCGCTATCATCCTGTGGAACTCTTGGGGCAAGTCCTCCCGCTCGAGCTCGCCGCCGAGCACTCGTCCCTCCAGCTCACTGCGCAGCCGCTGCAGGGCTGTCAGGCGCGCAGATACGCGGCCAGCCGGTCCAGGAGGCCGAGCGCCTCGCGGCCGGCTCGCTGCACGCGGGCAGCGCGACTGCCGGCGCCCCCGCATCCGCTGGCGCCCGCGCTCACGCCGACGCGGACGCCGCGGCGCGGGAAGAGCCTCTCGCGCTCCGCTGGACCCGCGTGCTCGGCGTCTGCTCGCTTTCTGGCCCGCTCTCGCGCGCCGGCGGGCCGGGGCCGGACGCGTACGCGCTGCCAGCGGAGGCCCGACTCCGCCTGACGCAGACCCCGGTGGCCCCCTGCGCGTGGCGGGCCGCGGGCGGGGCGGGGCTGCGCTCACGCGGGGCGGCAGGGGTGGCCGGTCTTCCCCGGGTGGTGCGAGATCCAGCACGGCCCCATGCTGGCCTTAAGCTTTCTCGCCCTCCTCCAGCGGGCGCGCCGGCCCCTCCCTCCCGCGCCGCCGCCGGCTCGGGGGGGCGCGCTCGCGGGGCGTGCGGGGCAGCGTCGGCGAGATCGGCATCCACCTGGGGCTCTCCTTCGCGGTCCGCCGCCCGGGCGCCCCCGCCGACCCGCCCCACCCCGCCCCGCCCGCCCCGCCCCGCCCACCCCGCCCCGCCGGCGAGGCTGCGGCGGCGGCAGGTGCTCACCTCGACGGCCGCGGCCGACGAGCCGCTCTTCGCCTGCGACGGTACCGGTACCCCCGCCCCGCCCCGTCCCCCGCGGCGACCTGCATCTGATCGGTGTCGGGCCCCGCCGCCAACCTTCGTGCACGCGCAGCAGTGCGCGGGCGGCCGCGCCCCGCCGCGCCCCGGCCCGGCGGCCTCGAGGGCCGCGCCGCCGGCCGGGGGGGCCCGGGGGGCAGGCACAAGAACGTGGACGGGTCAGGAGACTCGGGACAGTCGCGCGCCTAAGTCCGGGACCGGGTACCCCCCGCCCCCCCTTAGCCGGCTCGAGCCCGGCTCGAGCTGGCTCGAGGACGGAGCGCTAGCCGGCTCGAGCCGGGGGTTTTGAGCTCGAGCCTCGGAGCCGCATGCGCAGCTCTAATTATAAAGATCGGCCAGGAGTCCACTTTTTCTATTCAATTCGACGGCATTTTCATGAAACCCCCACCGTTTTTTTCTCATCTAGATCTGGAACAGGGGCATATATACACTGTATATTATGGCATATATACCTGTATATACCGTAATAATCATTGATTATTGCAGGGACCGACCGCGGCCGACATGTCACAGTCTCGAGTCTCTCGACTCACAGACTCACAGTGCATGCATATGCTACAGCCTATAGCTACCGGTACTACTGGTCCGGTAGTGTACAATGTACATCACGGGACTCGCGGCGGATCACGGCGATGATGGGCCATCGACGTCGACGTCGAGCCGAATGAATGAGATTTCAAGATTGGCCATATCATATTATATCAGCGATCGCGAGTTCTGCAATTCAATGCAATCCACTGTCAGTCAGCGCGCGAGTCATTTGACAAATATTTGACCTCGCCGAGGGGCCAAGCATTTGAGCCGGCCGGCTCGGGTGCTTGGCTTGGCTTGAGCTCGGAAGGCCAAAATTTGGCTTGCAATTGGCTTGGCTTGTTTTTTTTGCAAAAGTGGACGTCGCATTGATACACCACGGCACATGTATCAATGTTCTACGTGACGTGCCCTTCCGACCGGTCATCTGTCTAGCCGAAGACGCTAGCAAGGTGCCGGCCATGGGTCGCTCAATATGGGAGGTTCGCCTGAGTGGGGGAGCCATGGTTTTCGGTGATAGCCGTAACCAGACCCACGCGCCCACCCCTTGATCAACTCCTCCATCCCTCATGAGCCCTGGAAGTGAAATGTCTCGCAGTCCGCCGCCCTCCCTTGCCGCCGCTCCGCCACCCCTCCTCCTCCTCACTCTGCCTCCTCCCTCCTCCTCACCTGCGCCCCAGGACCCCGATTAATCGGTGTCCCGTTCTGTCGAGGTGAAGAAGGTGGTAGGAGGAAGATATGAGGAAGGAGAGGGAGTGGGCGGCGGCAGCGGGAGGGGGTGGGCAGCGGATGCGGGGCAGGGCAGGGAGCGGTGCCGGGACGGCAGAGTGGAGTGAGCGTGGGCACTGACAGGCGGCGCAGAGAGCGGGAGTGCGGAGACGAGGCGGGTCGCGAGGGGTCGGAGGGGTCGGTCTGAGTAGGGGGGTGGCCGAGGCCAGAGGGGTGGCCGAGGCCGATGGGGTGGCCGAAGCCGGGGGGGGGCCGAAGCCGATGGGTGGCCGAAGCCGAGGGGGGGCCGAAGCCAGTGGGGGGCCGAAGCCATGGGGTGGCCGGAGTCAAGCAATTGGCTTGGCTTGAAGCCGGGGGGGTCAAGCAGCAGGCGGCAGGCCTAGCCTTGTCAGCCTTGACCATGGCTTGACGTCGACTCGGCGGCGAGTCGCGATCGGCGACGTCGACTCGGCGCCGGCGGCCTGGCGGCAGGCCCGGCGGCCCCGGCGGCCCGGCCCGCCGCCGGCTGGCGGCGGGCGCCGGGGGCGGCTGGCCGGCGGCCTTGCCCAAGTTGAACGGCCGCGGGCCTCGACTCCGGGCCTCGAGTCTCAGGGCCTCGACTCCATTGCAAGGACTTGAGAAAACTTGGTCGAAGGACTACTTAGCACTGAAACTTCTGACACAACTTGTTCAATCAGTGTTGTGGCGCCGGCACTGCGGCAGGCCTACGCTCGCACTGCAGTCTGCAGCAGCCTCGATCGCGATCGCACTGCGGCAGTCTCGCATTCGCATGCGCAGCCTCGAGAGCTCGAGAATCGCAGCCTGCAGCGTAGGGCCTGCAGGTGATTTGGCTAGCGAGCTGCCAGCTGAGCTACCGGTAGCAGCTGCAGCCTGCAGGCTGCAGGCTGCGAGTACCTTTACAACCGGTACCGCAGCGCGCGCTCAATTTGCAATAACGTGCACCCGCGGCTTCAAAGGCCGACATCATATAAGCAACAGATGCAAATTGCAATCGCAACTGCAGCTCGCAAGATGCAACGCCCGGACCCCGTGGCCGGCCCGCTGCGGCCTCGACCCGCACTCGTCCTCGCGCTCTCGGCCATCGTCTTGATGGCGGTGTCCGAGCCGTACCTCGCCAGCGCAGAGGGGCTCCAGGTCAAGTACGCATCACATTATATAATTAAACTTAAATTCGCGCTTCAGCGAAGAGCGCTATAGCCAGCCCGCGCGCGGCGCTGGCCGCCAAATCATTGAATATAAATCGTTAACGTTGGAGCTGTGCATGCGCCCGCGAACTCCGGGACGTTAACATACTATGATACCTGTTCAAGACTTAACCATGCGTCCGCACTACGTATACGGCAGGCTGTTCAAGAATCCCGCTGCGGCTACCGATCCAGCCGCAGGAGGCGACTGCTCGGGCTCAGAGCTGACTGACGCCGAAGCTGACGCCATTGGCATGCCGCGCGCGGTGCGCATGCGCATATATATGCGTCCTAGGCCTCAATCGCAAGTGTACATGAACACGTACACGAATATACGTATGCGTATTATATACGTCGCGCATATATATATATATATATATATATATAAAAACCGTTGAACGTATATACGCAGCGCTAGCTATAGCTATAGCCAACTGCATGATCATAACGCGCACATGTATATATACGCTAACGTCAACGTTGACGTTTGAATCCGCTCGCGAGCAGCCCTACACCGTTGAGTGGCAGCCCAATGCGTGCTTGACGGCCTCGACCATTGTGGTGAGCCTTTAATCGCATTATTGGTATTATATTAGTTGTTCACCCGGCCCGCCATAGTTTGCGCATCCAACATTAATTGCAATTGGTACAAGCAGGGGGGCAAGCCCCCTCAGCGGCTCCGTACTTCCCTGCCCCCCCCTAGTCCTTCTCTGATACCTTCCGTTTCACGAATCCGCCGCCCCCGGTCTCCGTCGAATTCAACCTTGCCTCCCGATGCCGATCCGTCCCCTGTCCATGTGTCTCGGCGCCTGCGGCTTTCCTCTCCTGTACCTTCGGCTTCCCCTCTGGCTGTCCCGCCAGATCCACCTCGCCCGCCGGTTCCTGCATGGCCCCCTTTGATTCATGATAGTCTTGTATCAATCTTCGCTTCACCTCAACTTAGTTTACCCTCAGTTGTTTTGCCGTCACCTCCATCAGATGCTTCATCGATGTTAGTTAGGAGCACTGGCCCCTCCACCTTCCAGTTCCTCGTGTATTCCATGCCTTCCCTGTACCTTTGATTCCGTTCCTTTGTCGTTAGCTCTGCCTCTTCCTCCTCCATCTCTCACTGTTAGCCCTCAGGCAGTTCCGCCTCTTTATCTTCAGCGACCGTCAGACCGTATAGTTTTTGGCAGCGAGTATTTTGTGTATGGTGACGTTCCTCGTGTGTACCCTTCTCTCTCTCTACTTCGCTATTTTGCCTCTCCCGCCTGGTTCAGCCCCATCGTCTGCCTTCCCTGTCACTACTGGCTTGCGTTTCGCCCCTCCTCTTATACTGCCGATTCCGAGTCTGCACCCGAGCTCTGCCCTTTCCTCGTGTCGTCCCAGTTCCTCAGATTAGTCTTCAGCCGTCCATTGTTTTACCAACTCTACAATCTCGATTCCGTTTAGACACTCCGCCAGCTTCGACTTTCCCCTCTAGTGGTGTCCTACGTTTCGCCTCTCCTACTGTTCTACCGCCTTTGCCTCCTGCGACTACGTCTTCTAGTTCTGCTGTTAGCTCTGTCTTGTCGTCTTCGTCTAGATCTTCGTCTTCGACTGTAGTTCCTCGTGCTCGTTCTCCTTATTTGCTGCGTCCCCGTGCTCCTCGTCGTTCTAGTGTGACTAGTACTTCTGCATCGACGCCCTTGAGCTCTTCTACTCCTTCTCCTCGTGCTCGTTCTCCTTATCTTTTGCGTTCTTCTGATCGTGTCCCTTCTCGTGATCCCTCTTGATTCTGTATATATTTTGTGCTAGTTTACTGTATCTTTGATTTGTGATTGCTTTGTTGTCTTTAATATCACTACCTACGGGGGGTTCGCCCCACCGTAGTCTCTCAAAAAAAAAAAAGCCCCCCCGCACCCCCCCATTTATAATTTTAATAATTGTTTTTTTTTTTTTTGGTGAATTACCGGCCACATTTTTTTTTTTGGTAAATTACCGGCCACAGTCTCTAGACACCAGCACTGCGGGGGCTGCCCAGGGGGCATAAAGACAAAAAAGCAAAATAACTAAGACAAGAGCACGAAGAAAGATAAGACAAAGAGCCAAAATCGACAATAAAAAAGAAAAGACACGGAGCTCGAGACAGATCGAGAAGAGACGAGAAATCGAGCAGATCTAGGGACAGAGGATGACTGACACGAAGAAGAGCCAGAGCGAGAGATACCATCAATATCGGAAGGAATGACATCACTAAGAAGCGGAGGACAAATTTGAGAAAGATAAATAACAGGAAGCAGACAAGTAAGAGGAACAACAAGACGACGCGGAGGCGGAGGCGAAGCAGGACGACGCGAAAGGGCAGAGCTACGGCACGAGGTCGAGGAAGACACAGGAGGCGGAGCAGGCGGATCAAGAGCAGGCAAAAGGACAGTCAAGGAATCACTAAAGCCGGCCGGGGTCGAGGCGGGCAGTCGAACTGCAAACGACGGCGAACAACAGGTCGAGCACGAGAACTATAGCTAGTATTGAAACTAACTCTAGCATCAACACTACGATCAGAATCCGAGCTAGACCGAACTAAACTATAAGACGAAGTACGCCGGCGCCGGCGGGATACGACCAACGAAGCAGAAGACGAAGGCAAAGGCGGCGGTCCGGTAGCAAGAACAAAGGCCGGAGGTCCGGCCCGGCAAACCGCCGGAGGGAAGTAGAAGGAGACGCAGGCACGGCAAGCCGGCGACGGGTACGACCACGAGTCCGGGAGGAGATCGGGGAGCCGGTCCCGGAGCTGAGGGCCCAGGAGCAGAGCCAGGAGATCTAGAAGGTAAGCCCGGCGAGAAATCTGACCCGGAGCCGGAACCCAGCGAACGACGACGACGAAGAGGCCCCGAGGAGCCACGACGGGGAGCTACCGAGCAAAGTACTGACAGCCGGCGCCGAACACGGTGGCGGAGGTACCCCGCAGACAGTGGCAGGCGGAGAGTCCAGGGTCGATCGAGAGATCCGCCGACGGAACGCGGCGGAGGCCTACGAGACGGAAGAGGCGAGGAGGAGCCGAGGAAGGGTCGGATCCGGAGGCAGGGGAAGGGCCGCGAACAGGTGACGGGATCGCTGCCGGCGCCGAAGAGAGGGCAGCGAAGCAGGAGAAAGGTCAGGTGGCGCCGGATCAGATGACACGGGGTCATGGGCGGCGCAGAGAGAGACGAGCTCGAGTGCGCAAGGGCCTGACGAGGCGCCGGCGGCGAATCTCACGAGCGCCAGGAAGCGGGAGAGGACCCGCAGATGGGACCCGAGGCGCCGAAGGGGAGCAGGGAGCCGGAATGACGGGGAGACCGAAAAGAGGACAGTCTCGCCAACACTCGGAAGCGGAGCAGAGGCGAGGACCGGAGCTCGAGGGGGGAGGGAGGGCGGAGGAGGAGAGAGAAGGCGGCTATTCGAAGGGTATGGAGAATCGAGAGCGGAGGCGAGGGAGGCCGAAGTGATGGCGAGCTCTGGAGGCGAGGGGGCCTGCAAGCGGACCCGGGAAAGTGGATGCAGACGCAAAGAAACCGGGACGTAGTGGCGGGAGGGCATGCAAAAAGATAGTGCCGCCCGGCGTCACAGTTGCAGAAGCGGGGGCAAGAAGGATGGGCTGAAGAGGGGGCTGAACCAGGAGGACGTCAGAAAGAGGGCCACGCGGGGGCGGAAGTGGAGGAGCAAGGGGAAGAGGTAAGAAGGGGTACGGAGCTGCAAGATGACCAGGGACCTGCCGGGGAACAGGCAAGTGAAGAGGCCCCGTGACAGCAAGTTGTAAGGAGGGAGGAGGTAGAGGCGGGGCCAGCGGGCCAAGGAGCACAGGGATCGGGACCGCAGGAATGGGGAAAAGGAGCGTCGAGAGGGGCAGCGAGAGCAGGAATAGGAACGGGCCCAAGGGTCACTACAGGGCCAGAGCAGGAGGGGACGGCGCAGGAGGCGGGCGACCACCAGGGATCCCCAACGGGACATTCCCACGAACGGCAAACTCCGCAGGATTCCGGAGGACAGAATCGATGTCTCGCGAAGAGACGAGGTTGTCAGCACCGCCCGAAGAAGGAGGGTCGGGCGAGTCAGATTCAGAGCTTGAACTAGAACGATGAGAACCGGCACCAGACTCTGAATCATGTGCGTCAGCATCTGAGGCATCCTGATCATCAGCGTCAGCAGCAGCCAAGCGAGCGCGCCGCTCCTCCAACAAGGCCGAAGCCTGCGGGATGGTGAACTCTAGGTACGACATATTTCTGTCCCAGGCGGCAACAAGCGCGGCGCGGTTGTAAGAAGGTGCATCAATGTCAGCCTCCTCAAGATCGCACCGAGCGCGAGCAACCTGTTGGATGGAAAATACGCCAGCAAGGATCGCTCCAAGTGAGCGAAGGCAGAAGGCGGGGTTAACTTTACTGCGCAAAATGGGCCCAGATAAATCCGGAACCGAGAGGATGTGGAAGAGAGAGAGGTCAGGCACTGCGACCTCTTCACGCTCCTCCGGTGGAAGAGTAGAAGCCCAGAAATTCAGGCGCTCACGAATGAAATCCAGAACGAACGAGAAAGCGGGCACTCAGAGAAAACGTGCGCGTGAGAGCGAGCAGATCCGTCATTACAAACCCGACAGAAACGACGGCGAGGCGACTGTTGCTCGCCCAAACGATACAATTTGAAATGCAAACGGTAAAGAGCATCGATCCAAAGCATCGGGAAACACTGAAGGACGACAAGATGAGGAAGACGGGACGGAGACAAGGCGCCGGGAAACCCCACTTAGCATCGGGCATCTGAGCGTGGCTAGACACATCGCGAAGCCGCTGGACCTCAAGGCAGTAGAAGCGACGAACAGATGAGAGGCGGAGAGGGAGCATACGAGCAAATGTGAACGCAAGATTATCAAGAGAAAGAAAGGCAGAGGGGCCTGCTCCTAGAATAAAAAGACCGGGCAGGGTTCCGCGACGTAGAGAGAGAAAGACAGCGCTAAAGCAAACGTGCAGCGGAAGCAAACGAGATAGAATTGAATTAGAGGATAGGCCCACAGGGTGGGAAGCCGCAGGGCGGCAAGGAACACGCGGCACGTAATCCAGCACCCGTGGAATTATCTGGTTATCGCGAACGGGGAAGGCGACAAAAGTACCGCTCGGGCCCCGAAGGAGAGCAACCGAGGCGTCCAGTCCAGACCACCAGAGATGCTGAGGTGGCGGGGCAGGGGCCTCAAGGACCTGGCGCCATGCTGCCGGGAGCGCGGAGCACAGCCGAGGGAAAAAGGAATGGAGGGCGGACGAGGCAGCTGCTGGAGCCCGGAACCCCCGGGTGGTACAATCCCAGATATCGCAGACTCGCAGCAAGCCAGACCGTGCACAACGACTCCAGTCGACCTTGGCACCCGGAGCATCGAACAGGGGATTAAAAAAAAGAGGTTGGGATAAAACTTCGAGCGAGGTATGAGGCTGACACACGCCCTGGCGCTGAGACCACTCCGAGAAAGCCTGCTTCCAAATAGAAGGCAAGTCAAGACCGTCAAGTGGGAGACGAAGCGAGATAAGGGCGGGGCCGTAGGAAAAGGGCGCCAGCTGAGCGTCCAGTTTGCTCAAGAGGTACTCCTTCCAAGGAGCCGAGCAGGACGGGTCGGCCAACAAGGCCACCCACTTCATTTTTAGCGACAGAGAAAAGGCACGAATATCAGGGCAGTTAAGACCACCTTGACGCCACGGCAGAGGAGAAATATACTTCGAAAGTTGCCCGCTCACGCCGGCGAAAGAACGAAGCTTGTCTTGCCACGCAGAATACTGGGCATCAGGGGGGTCAAGCAAATACAGAGCATAATGAAGGGATCCAATAAAGACTGCCCATGCAAGAAGCACGCCGGAACGCATCGGCATGTGATAGGTTTTCGCTTGCTGCACACGGATATCAAGAGCAGCATTTTTCTTACGCCAGAAGCGAGACAGATCGGGCTCAAGTGGAAAGCCCAGGTACTTGCGGATTTTCTCAGCGGGAGGGAGATCCGTCACCTGGAGACGCCGCCAGGGACAGTCCTCGACGCTAGGCCACGCGTCCGCAGGAATATCGCAGAGCGGAAGAAGGTTAGATTTGTCGAGATTAATAAGGGCGCCAGACAGCCGGCAATATTTATCAAAGCACTCTTTCCAAAAGGGTAGCTCGGCAAAAGAAGAGATTAAAGGAACAGTATCGTCCGCGAACTGGAGTACCTTACATAGGGAGTTAGGAGAAAGGCGGACACCACGTATACGCACGTCAGCATTAATCAGAAGGGCTAAAAGGTGCGTGCACAAATTATACAAATAGGGAGACAGGGGGCCACCCTGACGCACTCCGCATCGAATGGGGAAAGGGGCCGAGGTCCAGCCGTTAATGTGAACAGAATTACCGGCCACAGTCTCTAGACACCAGCACTGCGGGGGCTGCCCAGGGGGCATAAAGACAAAAAAGCAAAATAACTAAGACAAGAGCACGAAGAAAGATAAGACAAAGAGCCAAAATCGACAATAAAAAAGAAAAGACACAGAGCTCGAGACAGATCGAGAAGAGACGAGAAATCGAGCAGATCTAGGGACAGAGGATGACTGACACGAAGAAGAGCCAGAGCTAGAGATACCATCAATATCGGAAGGAATTACATCACTAAGAAGCGGAGGACAAATTTGAGAAAGATAAATAACAGGAAGCAGACAAGTAAGAGGAACAACAAGACGACGCGGAGGCGGAGGCGAAGCAGGACGACGCGAAAGGGCAGAGCTACGGCACGAGGTCGAGGAAGACACAGGAGGCGGAGCAGGCGGATCAAGAGCAGGCAAAAGGACAGTCAAAGGAATCACTAAAGCCGGCCGGGGTCGAGGCGGGCAGTCGAACTGCAAACGACGGCGAACAACAGGTCGAGCACGAGAACTATAGCTAGTATTGAAACTAACTCTAGCATCAACACTACGATCAGAATCCGAGCTAGACCGAACTAAACTATAAGACGAAGTACGCCGGCGCCGGCGGGATACGACCAACGAAGCAGAAGACGAAGGCAAAGGCGGCGGTCCGGTAGCAAGAACAAAGGCCGGAGGGTCCGGCCCGGCAAACCGCCGGAGGGAAGTAGAAGGAGACGCAGGCACGGCAAGCCGGCGACGGGTACGACCACGAGTCCGGGAGGAGATCGGGGAAGCCGGTCCCGGAGCTGAGGGCCCAGGAGCAGAGCCAGGAGATCTAGAAGGTAAGCCCGGCGAGAAATCTGACCCGGAGCCGGAACCCAGCGAACGACGACGACGAAGAGGCCCCCGAGGAGCCACGACGGGGGAGCTACCGAGCAAAGTACTGACAGCCAGCGCCGAACACGGTGGCGGAGGTACCCCGCAGACAGTGGCAGGCGGAGAGTCCAGGGTCGACCGAGAGATCCGCCGACGGGAACGCGGCGGAGGCCTACGAGACGGAAGAGGCGAGGAGGGAGCCGAGGAAGGGTCGGAACCGGAGGCAGGGGGAGGGCCGCGAACAGGTGACGGGGATCGCTGCCGGCGCCGAAGAGAGGGCAGCGAAGCAGGAGAAAGGTCAGGTGGCGCCGGATCAGATGACACGGGGGTCATGGGCGGCGCAGAGAGAGACGAGCTCGAGTGCGCAAGGGCCCGACGAGGGCGCCGGCGGCGAATCTCACGAGCGCCAGGAAGCGGGATAGGACCCGCAGATGGGACCCGAGGCGCCGAAGGGGGAGCAGGGAGCCGGAATGACGGGGAGACCGAAAAGAGGACAGTCTCGCCAACACTCGGAAGCGGAGCAGAGGCCAAGGACCCGGAGCTCGAGGGGGGAGGGAGGGCGGAGGAGGAGAGAGAAGGCGGCTATTCGAAGGGTATGGAGAATCGAGAGCGGAGGCGAGGGAGGCCGAAGTGATGGCGAGCTCTGGAGGCGAGGGGGCCTGCAAGCGGACCCGGGAAAGTGGATGCAGACGCAAAGAGACCGGGGACGTAGTGGCGGGAGGGGCATGCAAAAAGATAGTGCCGCCCGGCGTCACAGTTGCAGAAGCGGGGCAAGAAGGATGGGCTGAAGAGGAGGCTGAACCAGGAGGACGTCAGAAAGAGGGCCACGCGGGGCGGAAGTGGAGGAGCAAGGGAAGAGGTAAGAAGGGGTACGGAGCTGCAAGATGACCAGGGACCTGCCGGGGAACAGGCAAGTGAAGAGGCCCCGTGACAGCAAGTTGTAAGGAGGGAGGAGGTAGAGGCGGGGCCAGCGGGCCAAGGAGCACAGGGATCGGGACCGCAGGGAATGGGGGAAAAGGAGCGTCGAGAGGGGCAGCGAGAGCAGGAATAGGAACGGGCCCAAGGGTCACTACAGGGGCCAGAGCAGGAGGGGACGGCGCAGGAGGCGGGCGACCACCAGGGATCCCCAACGGGACATTCCCACGAACGGCAAACTCCGCAGGATTCCGGAGGACAGAATCGATGTCACGCGAAGAGACGAGGTTGTCAGCACCGCCCGAAGAAGGAGGGTCGGGCGAGTCAGAATCAGAGCTTGAACTAGAACGATGATTGTTTTTGAAGCCTTCTGATATCGATGCATATGCCGAGTAATTAATATAAGTCGGTCTCGGGAGTCGGGATCCCGGAATATCCTGGATCCAGCAGTCTGGCATGCGCAGCAGATTCCAGCTGCAGCTGCAGTCTCTGTCTGAGCGTGATACGCGCATCATGGCATGAATTGTAATTCGATGCTTGTAAGTGCGATATTCGCACTGCTGTTCACGTGCACGGTTTGCAACATTGCGGCGGCCGCGGGCAGCTGCAGGTGCTTATAATTAAACCGTGCTTTGCGCATGCGCTACCTACGTGACTAGAGGCTACGTCTATGCGTACGTGTGGCAAAATAATAATCATTGAAATATTAATTATAATCTCTCTCCGCCTCGAGCTCGCTACTTCGAATTCAGGAGACGGCCGCGGCGCTGCGTTGACTCCGCTTGCTGATGTGCTCCTTCAAGACAAGCGCCTTTGCTAGCGCACGCTAGCGCTATAGCCACGTATACGTACGCGTGCACATGTACTACGGTACACTGTGACAGAAGCTGCAGCTGCAGCTGCCGCATGCAGCGCGCTGCTGCAGCCTGCGCTGCGCTGCCGCAGCGCTGTAGTCCAGCTGCATGCAGACTTGCCGTTCCTTTCCGTTACTTTCCTTTCCGTTACTTTCCGTTACTAGTATCCGCCATTTTCCGTTACTTCCGTATCCGCGCCGATTCCGCGGACCCGGGCCCGGGATAATCTGCCACGTAGTTTCCGTTTGCAAACAATGTCAAAATCTAGCGTTTTGGGGAACGACGTCGATTTGGGGAACTACGTTCCGAAGTTCGTCGATCGATATCGCAATCGATGTCCACGTACGCGTACGTGTACGCGTACGTGTGCACGCGGCCGCCGACTCGGCGAGTCGGCGCCGATCGCCGGCCGCGGCGATTCGCCGCCGCTAGCCGGGTCGCCGATGTCGAGGCCTAGCCGCTGAGCCTCTAGTAGCTACCGTAGAACAGGAAAATACTGGACGCTGATAATTAGTGGAGCCCGAAATTAGTGGACTGAAATTTTTGAGTCAGTCCACTAATTTCAGGCTCCAGTATTTCCTGCTGCTGAGATGCCCCATTCTGTACCCCCCAGAATTACCGCCCCATGCAAGCTTGAACAGGTTCTGGTCCACTAATTTCGGGCTCCAGTATTTTGCCTAAGGAAGGGCCGAGTTTTATGATCCACTAATTTCCGGCCCAGTATTTTCCTGTTCTACGGTATATAGGCGCCGGCCGACTCTCCGAGTTGCGAGGCGCCGCGGCGACGTGAGCTCGTGAGCCCGCGGTGGCAGCTGTCGGGGTGAGTGACCGTGAAGTCGGGTCTACGCCGATGTCGACACTCGACGTGTTCGCACATGAGGGTTCATATTGGGTGCGACAAAACGGGGAACTGAATCGAAACTGCAAGCTCAGCCGGCCGTGTTAACCCGATTTTTTTCGCAAGTGTCCGCTTGCGTCTTAAGTAATAAGTTATAACTTAGTATTCTGATCGAGCCGCGCGCTGAGCCCTGTCTACGTCTCTGCAGATCAAGGATGCCACTGGCGCCCAGATACCGCAGACCCATCCGAGATTCTCTTTCATCCAGTTCATGTTCTTCCTTCCGGACGCCACGAAAAGCATTCAAGTGAGAACGTTGTTGCCGCTGTATACGTACTCGTGTTGAGCTCGCTATACGCCTGTGTATGCATATGGCGGCTGCGCATGCAGCCTGCAGCTGCATGCGCAGTTTGCAATTGCGCTAGGCCTTGGCCATGGCCGGCGCCATGGCGCAGGCATGCGGTGACTCACACAAAAGCGCAGGCGGGCGCCTGCATCGACAACGAGTTCTACGTGCGGCAGTGGAACGGAGACCAATGTTATGACGGGAAAGGCGACCGTCCTTCGGATCAGCTTGCAGCGTGAGCACGTTTAAAATCCTGCAGCTGGTTTATGCGTTCCTCGGGCTCAAGGTGGACAACTAAACACGAATACTAACCGTTGAACACTAATTGAAAATGATAAAGGCGGACAACTGCATAAAGGTCAGCCTGGGGCACGTCTTTGGAGACAGTGCAACTGCGAATGCCGTCACACTTAGCTCCCGCCTCACGTGCTCGTCCTCCGCCGCCTCCTATTCAATGGGTTCGGCCGCCTACCTCGACTACAAGTGCGCTGCATGTGATCATGCATATGATCGCTTCTTCTCATGATCAACCGCGCCACCGAATGTGCAGATACTACGCAAAGCGTCCATCGGATTCTGCGACGAATGTGTGCACGCCGTCGAACCTCCTTACCAGGCAAGATGCGACATCCATGTTCCCAAATGACCCCGAAGCACAAAGTCTTCCCCTCCCGGTAAACAATTTGCAGTTCAGCTTCCGAATTCAATTTATCAATATACACACTCGTCGGAAAGCCTAAAACTGATATGTTCATGGTTTCTCGCAACCCTCTCAGCCGTACTATTACAAATTTACCGTCGGTGCCTGCGTCAGCGCCAGTAAAAACGCCATCCAGGTCTGTGAAGTCATAGATCTAGAATTAAATTGCTGTTGCTTGAATCTGTCTGACGGAAATCTGTTATAATTAAGATGTACGATTCTTCCATGAACCCGATCGACAATGATGTCGGCACTGTCGCCCTAGGCAGCGTCACGACAGATGGCAGGACGTCGGCAGGGATTGCGTACCAGAGGGTGCGCGTTTATATTGCGCTTTGCAAATATATCATATATCTAATTAATGTCTCAACTTTAATTTTAATGTCTGAATCCAACGGCAATGCCACTTAAAATTACGCTAACTTTTGAATTCGAATTCGAACTCGCATGTGCAGTCGTTTTGCGCTGGCAGTACCTTTGTGAACATTGGCTACCGCGACGCGGCTTGCACGCAACCGTGGGAAGCAAACCTCGGCCCATCCGATTCTGCTTTTTTCAATCCAGCGTTCTGGGCGATCGTTGGCTTCAGATCGTCGCGGGCCGCTTACGTGTGAGTGCACGTGATTATGACACGTTAACATTCATGATCACGTTTTGCGGTCGAAACTAATTTTATTTTGAACTTCGATGCAATTGCACAGCATGGCACGACGGTGCGCGCGGCATTCCTCGGCAGACGACACATGGCAGCTCTGGTCCGCGGGCGTCTGCTCCATTGGCACACCGAATTTGAACTCCGGCTCCGGCTCCGGCTCCGGCTCCGGCTCTGGCTCCTCGAGTGGCCTCTCGGACGGGGCGAAGCTCGGGATTGGCCTTGGCGTCGGGCTGGGCGGGTGCGGCACGCATATGCACAGTCCGCGCCTATAAATTGCGATACCGCGCGATTTATATGCTATCGATTTTCGAGCGGCGAGAGAAATAACGAGTGTCATCCCTGCGCAGCGCTATCCTTCTCGCCGCAATTGGCAGTGCCGCGTACTATATGATCAAAAAGAAGCGCCACAGCACGGGTCCCGGGCCCAAAGCGAGCGCAGATCCCAAGCTGCCCGCTCCGCAGACGACCCACGCCACCTTTATGCCCGTTGGCCCGACGGCGACCCAGCCCAACCCCCAGCTGCAGGCTGGGCAAATCAGATTCTAGAAGATCTAGACGTCAACGCATACGATTGCGAGCGCTGATTGCAATTATTCGCTGGATTCCCCGGAGCTGCTGTTATGCATGCGCATTAAAATTGCGTCCTTCATGATCAAGTTCGTGGCGTGCTGTCAGCAGGATCCGGACTCGAGCTCAGATAATTAGAATTTCGCGCACCTGTACATGTACGTACACATGTATACGTAGGGGGCAAATAAACGGGCGCCGCGCGTTATTAAAGAGGTCAAATTAATTAAAGGGCAGAGGGCACAAGTGTTGAGCCGGGGCAGTCGCACGGGGCTGCGCATGCGCATGCGCACAGCAGCGCTTAAGTTTGTTGGCGTCGCATATGCGTTGAACATCATGGCATCAAACCATCGTTAACGTTCACAGGAGCATCGGCCTTGGGGGAAGGAAAAATCTGAGGTTCAACGGTTGGCTCCTATCTTGTGGCAATTTTCGAAATGCGAAATTCTGTATCAACGAAGACACCTATAGCTACTACCCAATTTTCAACCTTGGGGATGCCGTCGGTCTGGCCCGTTAACGTTGTCCTATGAGAGGTCTCTAGATCTGATGCATTTGTGCAGTAACAGCACGCCGAGAAGCATTTTTCCTTAAAAAAACAAATAGAAAGCGCGAATCACTTTTTTTTTTGAGAGACTACGGTGGGGCGAACCCCCCGTAGGTAGTGATATTAAAGACAACAAAGCAATCACAAATCAAAGATACAGTAAACTAGCACAAAATATATACAGAATCAAGAGGGATCACGAGAAGGGACACGATCAGAAGAACGCAAAAGATAAGGAGAACGAGCACGAGGAGAAGGAGTAGAAGAGCTCAAGGGCGTCGATGCAGAAGTACTAGTCACACTAGAACGACGAGGAGCACGGGGACGCAGCAAATAAGGAGAACGAGCACGAGGAACTACAGTCGAAGACGAAGATCTAGACGAAGACGACAAGACAGAGCTAACAGCAGAACTAGAAGACGTAGTCGCAGGAGGCAAAGGCGGTAGAACAGTAGGAGAGGCGAAACGTAGGACACCACTAGAGGGGAAAGTCGAAGCTGGCGGAGTGTCTAAACGGAATCGAGATTGTAGAGTTGGTAAAACAATGGACGGCTGAAGACTAATCTGAGGAACTGGGGACGACACGAGGAAAGGGGCAGAGCTCGGGTGCAGACTCGGAATCGGCAGTATAAGAGGAGGGGCGAAACGCAAGCCAGTAGTGACAGGGAAGGCAGACGATGGGGCTGAACCAGGCGGGAGAGGCAAATATAGCGAAGTAGAAGAGAGAGAAGGGTACACACGAGGAACGTCACCATACACAAAATACTCGCTGCCAAAAACTATACGGTCTGACGGTCGCTGAAGATAAAGAGGCGGAACTGCCTGAGGGCTAACAGTGAGAGATGGAGGAGGAAGAGGCAGAGCTAACGACAAAGGGAACGGAATCAAAGGTACAGGGAAGGCATGGAATACACGAGGAACTGGAAGGTGGAGGGGGCCAGTGCTCCTAACTAACATCGATGAAGCATCTGATGGAGGTGACGGCAAAACAACTGAGGGTAAACTAAGTTGAGGTGAAGCGAAGATTGATACAAGACTATCATGAATCAAAGGGGCCATGCAGGAACCGGCGGGCGAGGTGGATCTGGCGGGACAGCCAGAGGGGAAGCCGAAGGTACAGGAGAGGAAAGCCGCAGGCGCCGAGACACATGGACAGGGGACGGATCGGCATCGGGAGGCAAGGTTGAATTCGACGGAGACCGGGGCGGCGGATTCGTGAAACGGAAGGTATCAGAGAAGGACTAGGGGGGGCAGGGAAGTACGGAGCCGCTGAGCAGGTGGCGACGGTGAGGGTGCAGGGGAGCGAATCCGTCGCAAAGTCGGAACAGGCTGACGGGGCTCGGCATATGTAGCCGCAGCTGCAGGAGCTGGAGCAAGCACTGGGGTGCCGGATCCGGAGACTGGAGGCGGGGGCGCTGGGCAGGAGGCACAGGATCTGGAGGATTCTCTGAACTAGAGGGGTTCGAGGTCGGCGAACGCCACGGGCGTTAGCAGGATGTTTATCAGCCCGAACATGACGGTCACGATCAGCAGAAGACTGAAAGTTCTTCCCACAAATAGGGCATATTAATGTGGAGGCAGAAGCGGCGCTAGCGCTAGCATCGGCAGACGAGCTCAAACGAGAACTCGAGGGAGCCGGGACCGAAGCTGTATCAGCGCTAGCAGATGGCCTCGCAATGTGCTGAACTTGAGGATTCACGCCGACGCCATTAACTGTAGCAGCAGGCCTAGGGGTAGCGACTGCAGGGGGGCCCGGGACCGCGACTGCTGGGGGGCCCGAGCGCTGTAGAGGGATAGCTCCGCGCACAGAAAAGAAGCTCGCATCAAAAAAAAGCGCGAATCACGATCACATTGGCCTTTCATGATCAAGTCAAATTTCTAAAAATATGAAATTGAAGAGGCTGCGCCCCATGGCCATTCCGAAGTTCGATTTCGCTACGAGACAATCTCCGTATGGATTCAAATGATTGTAACTTATTTAACAGAGGGCGACGTGGCCGATCAGAAAATTTGTATGAGACACGGTCGAAGTGACCTACGATGTGGGATTTAAAAGTACTTCAAGTTTGCACGATGCGTCAATTAAAAGAGCCAAGGGCCCCCATGGCGCCAAGACCCCACGCAAGGGCCAAGGCCACTCCTGCTCCGCAGAGACTCGACTGTTTTATTTACGAGCCTCGAGCTCCGATCATGACTCAGTAAGCATTAAATTGAACTGCGGTGGCGACGATCGCGAGGGTCGGAGGCCCTGATCATAATCATGATCATGGCGGGAGCTTTCAAGTTTGAATCAGGCTTAATTGATCGTGATCATAAGCGGGGGCCGGGCAGATTGCATATGCACGAGCGGGGACAGCCCGCGGCCCTACAGCTGTGCGTATGCATGATCATAACACGTGCAAGTGCACGTTTTGCATGCATATGCAGCTGCAGCGAGCTGCGAGGCCTAGGCCAGCCTATGCATATATATGCAATCGACATCGTATATCCCCGCGGCCGTACCCCTAGCCTCGTCTCGTCGACCTGCGTCGACCTGCGACGCGTCGAGGGGTACGTCCCCGCGCCAGGGCCACATGTATACGTACAGCTGCAGGCGCACGACTCTGTGACGACACAGGTCGGCGCCTTGGGGCATGTTGGGGCGCCGCGGCCGGGCGACCTGGTCGCAATATCGATGCCGAGGAGTCCTAAAGGGGGAAAGCCTTGAAGAAGAAGCCTATGTATCTACTGTACACCTGCAAGAGCTCTATCTGAAAAAATCCGATCCCGCCAGGCGGCGCTACCTGCTCTCGAGGCGCTGGCGCTCGCGGGACTGGGGGCGGCTGGAGGAGCGCGAGGCCGGCCGCACCGACCCGACGCTGACCGAGTCCGCCAGGTCGCTCGGCGGCGCGCCCGAGCGCTTCCCGGACGGGATCGCCTCGACGAAGCTGCGCGGCCTGCTGGGCGCCGGCGAGCTCGAGCCGGCGGCGGCGGCCGGCTGCTGCTGGCGCTGGGGGCCCGGGCCGAGGCGGTGCTGCTGCTCGGCGCGCTGGCGGTAGGCCTCGAGCACGGCGCGCTGCTGCTGCGTCCCCGCCGCGGCGCTCCGCTCCAGCTTCTCGACGAGCTCGGAGAGCACCCGAGTGCTCGCGTACGTCCGCCTGCGCATGCGCGCCCCCCGGCGGCGCCGTGAGCCGCCGCCGAAGGAACGGAGGAGGGAAGTAAGGAAGGCACCTGAGCTCCTCGAGGAAGGCCCTGGGGTCCTGGTAGGCCGCGGCGAGCTCCGGGGTGTGCCGCCCCTTGTCCAGGATCTGCTCCACCAGCGCCTCTGCGCCCGCACGCGACGCCGCCGGGGCCCGATCAGCCACGCTCCGCCCGCAGGCGCGGGGCGCGGGCGGGGGGCCGGCCGGCCGGGCGCACGGGCGTCGGCGACGGTGCGGGCCTTGAGCAGCATGTCCGCGTACTCTGCGGGGCGGGGGGGGGGGGGGGGGGGGGGGGGGTGGGGGGGGGGCGGCTCAGACAACCCGCCGGGGGAAAATAAATCTCTGATGGCTCTAAGTATCGAGTTTCACCGGCGGGGATCTTGTAGCTCCTGCCCTCGGCGGCGAGGCTCGGCGCCTCCTCCCTCTCCGCCTGCGCCGAGGCCGCCGCGGAGCCGCCGACGGACCCGAGGAACCGCGAGAAGCCTGCGCCGGATCGGAGTGGGCGGGGGCGGGCCGCGGGCGCCGGGCATCTGAATCTGAGGCTAGCGCGCACCCTCGGCGCGGAGGTTGGAGGCGGACGAGCGGCTGGGGACAGCGGGGGCGGGGGCGAGGCGGGAGGAGCTCGACGAGGGCCGCAGCGCCTCCTGCTCCCACCGCAGCACTGCGCCCCCCGCCGCCGCCGCCGTCAGACGCGGACAGGCGGCGGGGGCGCCCCCCGCCCGCCCGCCCGCCCGGCCGCACCTTCGTCCTTCTCCTCGATGAGGCTCATGCGGGCCGCTTGTTGCTGCGGGGGGGCGGACGGGCCTCTCTCTCAGCGCCTCAACCTCAGCAGAGCGAGAAGGCCAGCGGACCGCGGGGCTGGGGCCCTCGAAGGAGGAGGAGACCTCGAGGCGGGGGAAGGACTGCCCGTGCGAGGGCCGCCGCTCCAGCGCCCTCGGCGGGCTCCCGGCGGCCCGCGGGCCCAGCGGCGCGCGCCCCTTCGAGAGGGTCCCCCGCGGCCGCGACCCCGCCCGGCTCGGCGGCAGCTCGGGGACCTCGAAGTCCTCGGGGTACTCCTCCCGGGGCGCGTGCACCTGCGGCCCGAGTCGGATCAGCGAGGCGAACGAAGGGAGGGAGGGTGGGGGTTGGAAGGGACGCTGGGGCGCACGCCGGGCGGGGGCGCCGGCCTGTCCTCCTCCTCCTCCCCTTCCGGCGCGGCGCGCGCGCCCCGGGCCGCCTCTTCCTCCTCCTCCTCCGCCGCCGCCGGCGCGTCGAGGGGCGGCAGCTGCACGCGCGGGCGCTCCTCGACCTCGCCCTCGCCCTCGGCCAGAGCTGCCGGCAGCTCTTCGCCGGAGGCGTTGAGCTCCTCGGCAGGCGGCTCGTCGCGCCGCGACTGCGGGGGCGAGGGCGCGCTGGTGGCGGCCGGGAGGGCCGGGAGGGCGGAGAGGTGGATGGTGGTGGAGGTGGAGGTGGTGGTGGTGGTGGCGGCGGCGGCTTGGTGGGCGTGGGACGGGACGGCGGCCGCCTGGACGAAGGGCAGGACGTCGCGCCTGTGCCCCTCGAGCTGCCCGCCAGCAGCGGCGAGCGACGCGCGGCGCGCGAGGGCCGCCGCCGCCGCGAGCTGCTCGAGGAGGGCCGCGTGCGGCGGCGGCGGGCGGGCGGCTCGGGGCGCTGTCGACGAAGGGGAGGACGAGCGAGGCGTCCCCGCCGGCGGCGGTGTGGGGCCGGACTTTCGTGATCCAGCCCGTCTCGGCGATCCCGTCGTCCAGGTCGAAGACGCCCCGCTCCTGCGCCTGCGGCGCCCGCGCCGCGTGCCCGATCCGCCGCTCCTGCGTCCGCGGCCGGGCGGCCGCCTCCGCGCCGCGCGAGGGCAGCGCCCGCGGCGCGGCCCGCGAGAGGGGGCGAGCCAGCGCTAGCGGCTGCGGCTGCGGCGCCTGCGGCGGCGTCGCGTCAGGGTTCGCGCGAGTGCGAGGGTCGGTCGCGCGGCGCGCTCGCCTGGGCGGTGTGCATGAGGTTGATCTGCCTGACCGCCTCCAGCTCCTTCTCCTTCTCGGGGTTCCTGGGCTTCGGCGGCACGAACCGCGCCTGCGGCTGCGGCCGCGGCGGGTGCTGCGGCGGCCGATCCCGCGCCGAGGGCAGGGGCCGCCTCGCCGTGGCGGGCTTGGCGGGGGCGGGCGCGAGGAAGGCGGGGGGCGGCGAGAGCCGCTGGAGCTCCTGGAGGACGCCCACGTGCACGGCGATGCCGATGGGCTCCAGCGCCGGCGCCGGCGCGGCCAACTCTTCGGCGCGCGTCGGGCTCGCGCTGCGCGGGCGGGGCTCCTCGGCCGCTGCTGCCGGGGGCCAGAGGGCCGGGGCCCGCTGCTGCGGCTCGAAGTTGAGCATCTGCTCCGCGAAGGTGGCGAGGTCGTCGGCGGCCTCCGTCGTGTGGAAGACGCGCGCCCAGTCCAGCCCGGGCACCTCCCCGCCTCCCTGGCCCGCCTCCCGGGCCGGCGCCTCGGGGAAGTCGTCCCCCAGCAGCCGCTCGCCCGGCGGGAAGGCCGCCTCGTCGGCGTGGGGGAGCCCCGCGGCGGGCTGCGGCCGCGCGCCGGGCCGGCGGGCCGCCCCCGCGGCTCCCGCCTGTCGAACGGGAGGGGCTGGCCCTGCGGGAAGTGCGACGACGAGGCGGGCGGGCTCGCCCGCGGCTGCCAGCGCCCGAGCATCGGGGCCGTCTGCGGCGGGGGCGGCGGCGGCGCGTCGGGGAACGCCCAGTCCTCCTCGCTCGGCTCCTCCCCCTCGAAATCGGCCAGGGCGAAGTTCTGCCGGAAGCCGGAGCCCCCCGGCGGGCCCGAGAAGGCCGGCTCGGCCCCCATGGCGGCCCCCAGGTTGGAGGCGGGCCCGACGCGCCGGCCCTGCAGCACGCCGCCCATGACGAGGCCGCCGGAGGCCTTCGTGGAGTAGGGGGCGCCCGAGGGGCCGGGTGCGCCGGCGCCGGGGGGCCGCCCGAAGGACTGCGGGGCGCTGGGGAGCTGGTGGAAGCTGGCGACGGGGACGATGGCCTCGTCCGTGAAGGAGGAGTGCTGCACGGCGTCGCGGCCCTGCAGCACGTACGTCCCCGTCTGCTCCAGCCGCTCCCGCTCCTTCAGCGCCGCCTCCGTGTTGCGCTCCAGCTGCTCGAGCCAGTACGCCATCTGCTCGTCGTGCATCTGCCCGTGCCGCTGCGCCTCCTCCAGCAGCTCGATCTGCGCCCGCCCTCAGCGCGCGGCGCGCGGGGCGGCGGCTCCGATCCGAGGCGTGTACTTCTCATTCACCTGGCGCTGGATCTTGGCGCGCTGCCGGGCGATCTCCTGCAGCTGGAGCTTCTCGTGCGCCGCCGCGAACTTCTCCGCGAAGCCGAAGAGCGCGGCCGGCTGGAGCTCGGGGTGCCCCTTGTCGAGCCGCCCCGCCGACGGCAGCCTCTCCAGCTCCCCGCTCCCGACGCCCCCGCCCTCGCCGCCGCCGCCCCGCGCCTTCGCCCTCGCGGCGCGCTCCTGCGGCGAGGCCTGCGGCTGGGGCGGGAGGGAGGAGCCCCCCGTGGAGGTGGACTGCTGCGACCGCGGGCGCGAGCCGACCGAGGGCGTCGACTGCCGCCGCTCCTGCTGCGAGGCCGGCCGCCCGGCGCCGGCGCCGCCGGCGCCGCCGCCCTCGAGCTCCTCCGGGGCGTCCTCGGCCCAGGGCGAGACGTCCCCGCCGGCGCTGCCCTTCCGCTCCGCGCCGGTGCTGGCGCCCGCGGCCGGCGCGGACGACTGCTGCTGGCCGCGGGCGCCGCCCTCCGCCCCGTCGAGGGGCCCCAGCGACGCGGCGGAGAGGAGCGCTGCCTCCTCCTCGGTGAGCTGGTACGACCTGCGCCGCGGGCCCGGAGTGAGCGCCGCCGCCCGGGCAGACCGAGCGGAACAAGTCCAGCGCTCTCCGGGCGCACGGGTCCATCGCGACGCGCGCCGCGAGCTCCTCGGCCCACTCGGCGCTCCCGGGCGGCTGCTGCCGGGACAGCACCACCGGCGCGGAGGGTATGGGCCCCGCCGGGGCTTCCCTCTGCGCGCGCGCCGACTTCGCGCTCGCGTGCCTGCTCCCGCTCCGCGTGGTCGACGCGGAGGAGCCGGGGCGGGAGACCGGCTGCTCGCCCCACCTGCGCGCAGCGGTCAGCTTATCCTTCCCGTCAAGGCGGCGCGGGGCGCGCCATTTGTCCTCCAGCATGGCCAGCTCCTCGAGCGAAGGCTGCTCCCGCGCCAGCGCCCTCTGCGTCCGCTGCGCCGTGCTCCCGCTGCTCCTCGGGCGGCCCGCGGCGCCCGCACCGGCGCCGGGCAGCTCGATGGTGCCGGCGTGCTCGAACATGCTGGCCGCCGCGTCCGCCTCCTCCGACGCGAACGCCGGCTCGACGCGCGCCGGCTCCGCCCCCGCGGGCTCCGCCTCGCCGTCGGCCTCGAGGGCGGCCTGGGCCTGGGCCGCGGCCGAGGCGGGCCTGTCCGCGTCTTGAACCGGCGGCTCCCCCTCCTCCGCCGACGCCTTCGCGACGAGCCCCCGCTCCAGCAACCGCCTCCTCCGCCTCTCGAGCCTCTGCAGCCTCTTCCTCTCGCGGTACGCGGCCAGGCCTCCCGCGCGCGTCAGCTCGCACGGACGGTTCTCGCTGCGCGAAAAGATGCTTACCGGCCTGGGCGGTTTCGATGTCGGACGATCCGTACCGGCCAAGATACCTGCGCCGCGGAAACGCTCTCGATAACCACAACAAGCCGACGAACGGGAGCGAGCGCGCACAGGGCGAGGGCCCTCTGCCATGTCCCGCGCTCGACCGAGGACGGCAGCGAGTTCTGGGCCGCGCGGTACAGGCCCTCCAGCAGCTTCCGCCGCCCTGCGTCGCATTGCGCCGCGCCGGTGAGCACGCGGCCCGGCCGAACGGCGATTCGGGAACGACGCGCCTCTGTCGTCCAGGGTCTCGAAGGAGGAGCCCTCGGGCGGGGTCGCGACGCCGTCGAGCCCCCTGAAGATGTCGGGGAAGCCCGCCTCGAAGGCGCGGCCGGCGCCGGCCCCGAGGAGGGACCCGAAGTCCAGCCCCGCCCCCACCTCCTCCTCCTCGTCGCTCTCGCTCGCCTCGCTGTCCGGGTCCCCCTCCTCTTGCTCCTCCCCCGGCTTCTTCCCCTCGGCGGGCTGCACCGCCTCCTCCTCCTTCGCCTCGGAGGCGGGCCGCGACTCCGGCCGCTCCTCCGCATCCGCCGCCGAGGGCGCGGAGGCCTCGGGAGGGGTCGGGGCCGGGAGGGGCGCCTCGGCTCCGCCCGCGACGGCCGCGGGCGGCTCGGGCGTGTCAGGGATCGAATCCGCCTCCTGCGCCGCCGGCTCGGCCTGAGCAGCGACCGCCGGCTCGGCGGGCGAAGGCGCCTCGCTGGCGACGCCCGCCGCCGCTGGCGCCTCCCTCTGCTGCTTAGGACTCTCCTTGGTCGGTGCTTCGGGCGCCGGTTCAGGCGCGACAGCGGGCTTCGCCAGCTCGCCCGCTCCCTGCTTGATGGAGGATGCGGAACCGTCGGCCTGCTTGGTCTGCTGGGCGGAGGCGGGGCGCGATTCCGCGGGCGGCGCGACGGGGCGTGCCGCAGGTGCCGGGTGGGGCGCTGGTTGGGAAGACGAAGCGGCCGCGCCGCCGGCTGGAGTCGAACTTCCAGCGGCGGCCTTCGGCTGTTCCTGCGCACGCGGGAAGCTAATCGCATCCTCATCGGTGTCAGGCGCGCGCAAGGCACCTTGGGTGAGGGCAAAGGAGATTCGTGCTTCTTGCCGGCGGCGGCCGACGTCGAAGGCTGCGCTGGCGCCGCTGGCGACGGGGGCTTGTAGCTGGACGCTGGCGGTGAAGCCTGCGCCGGAGACACCGAGGGCGGGGACCGCTGAGGAAGGGAGGGGGCCTGCTTCGCGACCGCGGCGGGAGGTGCGGGCACCGGCTTCTGATGATGGGGCAGGTTAACCACGGCCAAGGACCTCGACGTCAAAGAAAACGAGACGGACGGAGTATTTCGAGATCGAAGTCGGGAGCTGCGGCTTCGGAGCCCCCGCGGCGGCGGCCACGGCGGCCGCGGCCGGCGGCGGCGGCTTCGCGTCAAAGGAGACCCTGCCAGCCGCCGCGGTGCCCGCGGCCGCTTTCGCCCTCTCCTTCGCGGAGGACGTCGTGGAGTGGGGCGACTCGGGCTCGTCGGACTTGGACGGCGCCGGCCGGCTACCCCCGATCTCCCCGAAGAAGGCGAACTGGAAGAGCGCAGTCTTGACGGTCGCCCCGCCCCGCAGGCTCGCCGGCGACGCCGCCTCCGCTTCCTCCTCCTCGGCCGACGCCTCCGGCTCCGGCTCCGGCTCGGGCGCCGCCGGCGCCGCCGGCGCCGGCGTCTCTGGTGCCGTCTCTGGTGCCGGCGCGGGCGACCCCGCGCTCTGGGGTGCCTCCTCCGCCTCCTCCGGGTCCTTCGTCGGGCTCGCGAACGAAGCGAACGAACCGAAACGCTCACCCCTCGCCTCGCCCTGGAGGACGCGGCCCCTGCCGCGCAGCTCGATCGCGCGGAGGACGTCGGCCTTCTCCATGAGCTTCAGCTCCAGGCTCTGCTTGTACTCCTCGACCAGCTCTCTCGACCCCAGCACCTCTGCTCTCCGCGTCACGGCAGGCGAGGAATGCCAAGACTTCGAACAGAAGAGTGCCGCACCACGTCTCGCGAGCAAGCTTTTGCTCTCCTGCTCGGGGCCGTCATGATCACGCAGGGAACCGGAACGGATCGCGGAGGAGAAGCGAATTTCGAACCTCCAAGCGCAGCAGCTCAAGGCTCCCGGACTCTTCGATCCGTTTCCTGCGAGCCTCGTCCTTCGCCTGCTGCTCCCGCCTCGTCTGCGACGCAGCGCGTGAGCCCTCTCAAAGTATGCGCGCGGCGTTCTCGTTCTCTTCACGATTCGCGGCTCGAGCTCGCCTTGCGCAGGAGGATGGAGCACATGCGCCACATGAGGACGGAGTTCAGGTTGCGGATGTCGGAGGCCACTTTCCGGATGTCCGTGCTGTTGTACCGCGCGAGCGCATCCAGCGCTGTCTCTTGGAAGCCTAGCGCGGCGGGCCGGAGTTAGAAACCGATTGTTTTTCACACAGCGAGCGAGAGCGAGAATGCGCAGGGCACCCTCGCTGTCGAGGGAGAGGTTTGCGCGCTTCTGCAGCGCGGCGACGACGCGCGCGACGACGCCCGGGTCGACGCGCATGGGTGCCGGGATCTTGTCCAGGCGCTTCCCGCCGGCCTGCTTCGGGCAGACGTCCCTCCACCCGGCGAAGCACAGCTGCTTCCACTTCTGCTGCAGGTGCGATCGCTGCCAGGCGATGAGCTTCTCGAACGTGACTCTCCGCTGCAGCGAAGATCAAAAGAGAATATGAATGCGCCACAGACGGGCAGAGCTGGCACCTGCGCCCGCCCGGTCCACGCCCGCCAGCACTTGTGCATCACCCAGTTCATGCGGCAGAACTGGCCCTCGAAGCCCTCGTCCAGGTGCGACCGCCAGGCCGCCACCGCGTACGAGAAGGCGCTGCTCGTCGCCGTCGCCTGGAGCAGCCGCTCCAGCCCCACCGCGCTCACGATCCCGTCCGCAGAGGCGTTCTGCGGGGGCGTGAGGCGCGAGGCGGCGCTGATCATCACTAGTGAGCAAGGCCGGGCACCTGCTTCCACTTGTCCATTGCAAAGAACAGCCTTGAACGAGCCGAGTAATTATAATGTCGAATAAATGCGCAGGGGCGACGAGCTCAGAAGCGGGGCGCACCGGTTGTTGTTCACGAGGTTCTGCATGTTCTTGATCAGCTTGTCCTGGCGCCGCTTCTCCTTGACGAAGGCCGAGAGGGACAAGAACATGACCCGCAAGCGCTGCGGGCAGCAGCCGTCAATCGACACGCGGCGCGTCGCCCCGGGAAGAGCGCACGTGGCGCTGCGCGATGTCGAATTTCTTGACTTGGCACCAGTCGCGGAACGGGGCCTCCATCACAGCGCGGAAGTGGAATTTGATCGCCCTCCTCATCTTCTCATGCAGAGCCCTGTGAAAGAAGAAAGTCGGAACAACGCGGAGGCTGAGAGAGGAGAAGCCGCGGACGGACCGCGCTCGGGCTATGAACGCTTTCCACTGCAGCCACCTCCCTGCAATGGGCTCAGAGAAGAAAGATAGATGGGCCGTGATCGTGATCGCGGGCGCACGCTTCCTCACGAGCTTGGCGTAGTCGTCCCGCAGCCTCTTGTCCATCTGCTTCCTCCGCTTGTACTTCTCGATCCATGTGTCCCTGCGATCGAGTTGAGCGGGAGGTCCGGGATCCTCAGCGGAAGGGGGCGAACGACGAACCACTGAACGATGACGGCGCCTTTGAACTCGGCCAGCTGGGTGTTCTCGGCCTCGGCCCGCTTGAAGAGAGCGTAGCGGCACCACATGGTCATGACGAGGCGCGTGCGGCGCGCGGAGGCTCGGATGGCCAGCGTGTTCAGCTTTAGGTAGGCCTGCTTTCTCCGCGCCTTGACGTGGTTCTTGAACGCCTGCAGCTGCTTGAGGGATGTCTTGAGGCGGTAGCGCCTGATCCGCTCCGGCATCACCGACAGGAGGAGCGACCCCGCGACTGCCATGCGCAGGAGAGCCCTCAGCGGAGCGCGGAAGAACGGATCCGGAGGGCGGTACGTATACGACCGATCACGAACCCGACGGCGTGGCGACGATGTCGGAGTTGCCTTGTGCGACACGCCAGACGGCAATCGGCTGCAAAGAAGCTCAGCGGCGGCGCATCCAGCCACGGAAGACGGGACGCGGCGGACCGAGACGGCGTTGGACTGGAGCATGCGGGTCATGATGCTGGCGGCGGCCCTGAAGAACTTGGTCGACTCCTTCGTGTAGTCCTGGAGAGCACCCGTTTCAGACAGCTGCAGCCTCTGACCGCACGCGCGACCCGAACGCGGACGCACATGCCACGCCACGAAGGTCCGCTTCAGGCTCGCGTATCGGGACTTGCCCTTCGCCCTGACCTGCTCGCCGCGACGGGAAGAGAAGTCAGGGGCGGGGGATCATTCATTCCGCTGCCGGGCTGCTGCACGGACCAGCTGCCTCCAGGGGTAGAAGTAGGCCCCCGCCCTCCGGACGCCCAGGAACGCAGCCACAGCCTTCAGCTTCCTGCACGGGAGAGTCGTGATCAGCGGCGCAGGAGTTTCGGAAGCTGAGTTGGGCGGGAGTCGCACAGGAACTTTCGGCGCGGGCGGACCGTCCTCCACCTGAGCGGGGCGGGACCCGGACGTCAGCGAGCGAAGCGCGAGTTTGCTCTGAGGAACAGCCACTTGCCAGCGCTGGATGCGGACGCAGGCGTGCAGAATGCGGTTCTTGACCCGAATCTGCACCGCGAGTGAGGCGAGAGGCCACAGAGGTCTAGAGACAAGCCACGAGCGGCAAACGGACTACGCACGTCGAGTCCGACAAACCAGTGGAGGGCGTACGTGGGCTGCTTGGCCAGCTTGGGCGCCTCGGAGCGGTCGGAGTCCTCCGAAGCCTCGCTCCGCATCGTGGAGCTCTTCCGCAGCTTCGGCGCCGAAACGGAGCGGCTCGCCAGGCTCCTCTGGCGCGACGGAGGCGCGCGCAGCGGGACGGCTGCCCGGGCCGTTCACCGAGAGCGCCGCATCGCCTTCAGGATGCTGTACGTACCTGGATTCGCGTTGAAAGAAGACTCGTCCTCCGCAGACACGGGGAAGAAGTAGCCGCCCGTGGGCCCCAGCAGGACCTGGTGGTCCACCACCTTCAGCGGGTCCCGCTGAACGTGCGCCGTGGGGCCTCCGCCGTGGATCCGCAAGTTGAAGAGCGGCTTCGCAGGCAGGCGCCAGTCAGGACCCCCCGGGAACGCTTGGGGCCGGGACTGGGCACCTGGGGGAACCTGGTGGCGGAGGCTGACCGCTGGAGGACCTGTCCCACGTCCTGCGCCATGCTGCCGACCGCCCGAATGGTGCTCTCGATCGCCGTCAAGTGCAGGCCGCCCGGCAGGCTCTGCGGCAGCGGCGCGTCGGCACGGAGGCCCGGCGCTGCGGGCGAGGCGCGCGCGCGCACCGCGGTCCGCTGCATCCACGCAGGAACGAAGGGAGCCGCCGGGGTTGCAGGGGGCGTCGGGCGGCCCAGCAGGACGTCGAGAGGGGGGACGTAGGATTCCCTCTCGATGAAGCTGTCGAGGCGGCGCTCCGGCGGCAGCGCGGAAGAGACCGAGGAGCTCTTGCCCAGCGTGCCGAAGGTTGAGCTCGGCGCCGACGCCCCGCGCGGCGGCTTCCGCTTGAAGCTGTCGTTCTCTACCTCCAGCTTCGAGTGGGACGCGACGCGGAAGCCGCCGGCGGTCAGGCCGGCCTGCCGGGTCGCTCGCGGGGGCGGAGGAACATAGCTAGTGCTCGGATAGGGGCTGGAAGGCGGCCTGCCGCCTGTCCTGTTGCCGCCGTCCATGTCGCCGAGGGAGCCGAGCTGGTGTACGCAGCCAGGCCTAGGAGCTCGAGGGCGCTCTTGCGCGCGGCGCTTCACAGAGGGCGGACGCCACCGTTGCACTGCAGGAGCCGATGCACCGATCAGCAGCCGCTTGGGAGACTCCGCTCAGCGCTGGGCTTCCCGCATCCAGCGACAGCACCGCGGCGCTGGCGGCGGGGAGGCTGGGGCTCTCCCGAAGGGCCTCGAGGGCTGTAGCTGCTCGGAAATGCTGATACGGCTGCTGCCGGCCCGTCGGCTGGGCCGTAGCGCGGCTGACGGCCCAGCGCGGCGAGAACGCGCTTGAGGCTTTACGCGCTTGAACAACTGTCCATAGCTACACTTCCGCTACCGCACTCCATCCACGCGGCCCGCCTGTGATGCCTGCAAGTGACCGATGCGGCCACAAACGCGCCCCGGGGTCGCTTGCCGTTGGAAACGGATCTAAAAGCTGTCCTGTGTCTAGAGCTGCCTATCCTGCGCGGCAGCGCTCTCTGTAGCTAAGGAACCCAGAACGGTGGGGGGAATGCGCGGCCGGGGGATACGCACTTCAGAAAAGCTGCCGCACCACCGCTCGGCACAAACCACTTAGACGCGCCTTCCCGGCGGTCCCTTAACCCGTTTACCTCACTTGCACGCTGCTCACGATGCCCTGGCTGTAGCGCGGGCGGACGCGGCCGAGCAGACCACTGCCGCGAGCGCGAGCGACGCGCCACAGCTACATCTCCTGTAGGCAGAGCGTAGACGAAGCAGGCGGCTCGCAGGTCGCCGCGCGGGCGCCGGAATGCCGGACCTGCTCGACTACTTCGCGCGGGAGGAGGCTCCGGAGGAGCTGTGCGAGCCGAACGCCGCGCGGCGCGTGCCGATGCGCGACCCGGTTGTGATGCCGTCGTACGTCGCGCCGCGTGCGGGATGCGCGGGCCGCGCTGACGCGTACGGCCGGCGCCGGGCCCAGCGGCGAAACGTACGACCGGGCGACGATCCTGGCGGCGGGCGAGGACCCGAGCACGGGGGAGAAGGTCAGCGCGGAGGCGGCGGCGGCGCTGACGACGAACAAAGCGGTGGCGCGGGCGGTGGGCAAGTGGCTGCGGCGGCGGGCGGAGGAGCTGGCCGGGCGCCTGGAGGCGGCCCGCACGGAGGAAGCCCTCTCTTCCCTCTGCGACCTGCTCCCGCACCTCGCTCCGGCCCCGGCGGCGGGCGGCCCTGCGGCCCCCGAGGGCGCGGCGGAGGCGGCGGCGGCGCTGGCGCGGGCGGCGGAGGCGGCGCTCGGGCGCCCGGGGCCGCGAAGGGCCTGCGGCGGCTCGCTCCGTGGCCCCGGGCCGCCCTCCTGCGGGACTACGCCGCCCTCGCCGCCGCCGGCGCCCGCCTCGCGCCCCTCGCCCGCCTCGCCGACAGTACGCCCTTTCCCTCCAGTTTCCCCCGTCTTTCCCAAACCCCAAAGCAGATGCGGAGGCTGTCGAGTGGCTACCGGGGGCGCTTCTGGAGGGGGGTACCCCTGCGCCCCTCGCGGACGCATTTCTCGCGGGGGACGCCGACGCCCGCCGCGTACGTACCCCGCCTCTTTCCCTCCCCTCGTCCGGCTGCCACCTGAGAGGGGGTACAGATCCTGTGCCGTGCGGTGGCCGCGGCGGGGAGGGGGGAGGGGGGCTTGGACCCCTCCGCCGCCCTCCCGGCCGCCTTCCTTGCCGCATGCGATCGTGCGTACCCCCTCCCACTCCCCCACTCATCTCCCGTACCCCCTCCAAACCCCGCCCCGCAGCGCCCGCGCTGGCCGCTCTGCTGGAGGCGGCTGAGGCGCGCCTTTCACTCCTCCCCTGTCCGCTCGCCGCCTCTTAACCCCCACAATTCTCCCCCCCGTAGGAGGCGGCGGAGGCGAATCCCTCGCCCGCCCCCCTCGCGCTGCTCGAGCGCCTCGTATCGCACCTGCTCCAGGCGCGCTTCTCCCGACCCGCCTCCGTACCCCCCGCCGACCCGCCTTCGCCCGCCCCGCCCCCGCAGGCGGAGGGCCGCCCCGCCGGCGACGCGCTCCGACCGGCGGCCCTCGCCCGCGTGCTGACCGCCGCCGGCGAGCCCCTCTCGCGCACCCTTTCGCGCCCTGCACTGACTCGCGGCCCCGCAGGCGCCGAGGGCGCCGAGGCCGGCCCCGCCGTCGCCTCCTGGACGCCCTCCTCGCCGCAGGTACCCCCGCCCGTCCCCCCCCGCTTCGCTACGGCGACCCCTGCGCAGGCGCGGCGGCCGGGCTGGCCTCGCCCCCCGCCCTCGCCGCCCTCCGCGCCTTCCCCGCCGCCGCCCGCCCCCTCGTGGACGCCCTTCAGGTACCCCCCTCCTCCCCTCTTCCCTCCTAAAGCGGTGCCTGCTGCTCAGCGAAGCGCAGCGCGCGGCGGCGGGGGCGGCGGGGCGGCCCGCGGGCGCTGCCGCCATTCGCGTGCTTTCCGCCGTCTGCAGTGCCGGTATCCCTGGCACCGCCCGCCCCCCAGCAAACGCCTGAGCCGAGCCGCGTGCAGAACCGCGGTGCAGCGAGGCGCTGCGGGAAGGTGCGGGGGCCGCCTTGCCGCCTGCGCCGGGGCCGGCGGGGCCGGGCCGAGGGGCGCGGGGCGCCAGGGCGACGGAGGGGCGCTGGAGGCGCTGGCGGCGGCCGTCGCCGAGGGGACGACGAGGCCGAGGCCCGCCCCCGCCCCGGCCCCGCCTCCGCGCCTCGCCTCGGCCCTAAACGCACGATCGGGCGGGGCAGGCGCTGGCGGAGGCGCTGATCCGGGCGGGGCGCTGACGGGGGCGCGGGCGGAGGCGCTGGCGCGCTCTGCGCCCTTCTTCGTGCGGCGCGCCCTCGACGGCGTCGAGCGCTCCCTCCTCGCCGCCAAGGAGGTGCCCGGGGGCCCGCCGCCCTGCCGCCCCGCCACCCCGCCGCCTCGGCTCTGCGCCGGCCGATCGACGTCGCGGGGCAGGCTGGGGAGTACTCGCGCCTCCTCACCGCCGCCCTCGCCCTCGTCCACGTGCCCCGCCCCTGCGCCCGCGCCCTTCTCCCCCGTCCCGGGCTAACGCCCGCGCCAGTCGGCGCCGCCGGAGGCCGCCCCTGAGGCCCGCCGCCGCCTCGTGCGCCCTCCCCCTCCCCGCCCCGCCCCTCCCCACCCCAACTCCGCCCGCCCCCCTGGACTCGCAGGCCGACTACGTCTCCACCCGCGTCGTCTTCGGTGCCCATCCCCCTGCCTCCTCCCCCCGTACCCCCCTCCCCTCACCCACCCGCCCCCTACCGCAGCGAACGTGGCGGACTTCGGGGCCCTCTTTTCGGCGCTGGCGGCGCTGGCGGCCCCGCCCGACGCCCCCGCCCTCGCCCTCCTCCGCGACTGCGGCCCGCCCGTACCCCCCGCAGCCTCCCCTCCGCCGCCCTCTTACCGTACCCGCCCTGGCAGCGGCGTACTACGGGACGGGGGCCGCCCCCGCCGCCTCTGACGCGGCGCCGCTGGGCCTCCCGCCCTCCTCGCCCCGGGCGCCCCGACGCCCCGGCCCGCGCCGCCGCCGCCGCCCTCGCCGCCCAAGTAAGGCCCTTCCCCCGCGCCCGCCGGATCCGCCGCGGCGCGGGCTCACGGGCGGGTCGCAGCTGATGCTGCGCTTCCCCTCCCTCTCCGTGGCCGAGCTCGCCGGGCCCGACCCCGCCGCCGCCGCCCTCGTCCGCCCCTGCCCCGACCCACGCCCCCGCTCCCCTCCCGCCCTGGGCTCACCCTCGGGCGCGCAGGTGCAGGAGGCGGCGCTGCGCACGCTCCGCTCGCAGGGCCGCGCCCTCGCCCGCGCCGCCGTGCCCGGCCCTGCCCCTCCCCCTCTTCCTTCGCTCGCTCGCGCCTGAGATGCGCGCTGGGCGGCAGGCGTGGGGGCGGCTGGGCGGGGCGGAGCGGGCGGAGGCCCTCGCCGCCGCCCTCGACGCCGGCCTCCCCGAGGCCCGCGTACCCCCTCCCCCGCCTCTCCCCTGTACCCCCGCCCCCCTCACGTCTCGCAGGAGGCGGACGCGCTCGTCGTGGCGGCCCTCGACGCCCCGCCCCCCGGTGCGACCTCCCGTGCCCGCTTCCTTTTCGAGCCGATCCGAGAGCGTTCTCACTTGAGCTTCGTCTCCGCAGAGGAGGAGGAGGAGGAGGGGTCCTCGGCCTCCCTCGCGGCCTCCCTGGCGAGGCACGCCCGCCGGGCCGCCCTCCCCGCCGCCGCCCGCGCCTCGCCGCCCTCGCCGCCGCCTGCGCCGGCCGGCCCCCGCCGCCCGCGCCGCCGCCGCCGCCTCTGCCGGTGACACCGCCCTCTCCCTCCTCCGGTGCTCCCCGTCTCTCGCCTGCAATTCTTCTTCTCCGCCTGAATACCCCGCCGCAGGCTGCACGGCGCCGCCAGAGCCGACGTCGCAGCCGCCGCCTGCGGCGCCCTCGCGGCCCTCTCCGCCGCCGGCGCGGGCCGGCCCCGCCGAGGCGGCGGCCGCCGCCCTCCCGGCAATGCGCTCGCACGCGGCCTCGGCGGCGGTGCAGGAGGCCGGCTGCGCGCTCCTCGCGGCCGCCCTCGCCGCCCCGCGGCCCCGAGGCGCGCGACGCCCTCGCCGCCGCCGGCGCCCCGCCCTCCTCCTCGCCGCCCTCGAGCGACACGGTACCCCCGGGGCTCCCCCTCTCCATCCGCGCGCTCCCCCGGCTGACGCAGGGAGCTCAGGCGCGCGCCCCGCCGTCGCGCGCGACGCGGCCGCCGCCCTCGCCGCCCTCCCTCCGCCCCGGCCGCCCCCGCCCCGCCGCCCCCGCCTCCCGCAAGCCGCCGGCCCCGCCCCCGCCGCCCCGCCGCCTTAGCTCCCGCTTCGTCTACCCCGGCCGCCCCGCCCCGGCGGCCCCTCCCGCCAGCAGCGACTTCGCCGATCGCGCCCTCGAGCGCCTCCTCGCGGTGCCCTTCCCCCGCCCCCGGCGACTGCGCCCAGCCCACTGACCCACTGACGCACGCCCAAGGCTGCGGAAGAATCGCCCGACATACCCCCGCTCTCCGCCCTCGCCGGCTTCCTCGCATCGGGTACCCCCCGCGTTGCTGCTGCCCTGTCTGCTTCGCCCAGTCCGATGCCCCCGCGGCAGACTCGCTGCGCGCCTCGGGGCTGGGCCCCGCGCGGCCCGCCTTGGCCGCCTCTGCCTCGCCCGCGCCGCCCCGCCGGCCCCGCCGGCCGCCCGCGCCGCCGCCCTCGGCGCCCTCGCCGCCGCCCTGGCCCTCCCCGACGGCCCGGGGCGCTCCTGCCCGGCCCCGCCGCCGCCGAGGCCGCCACCCGCGCCGTCGAGGCGAGCGAGCCCCCGCCCCCGCCCCCGCCCCCGCGCCCCTCTGAACGCGAGGGCGGCGGCCCCGGGCTCGCAGGCGCTGGAGGAGAGAGGGGACGCCCCGCCCGAGCTCGCCCGCCCCGCCTTCACCCTCGTCGCCCAGGCGCCCCGCCCCCTTCCACTTCCCCACGCCCCCCGCCCCCGCCCCTCTCACGCCTCTCCTCAGCTCGCGGACGGGGCCGGCCTCGGCGCCCGCGCGGCGGCGGCCGTCGAGCGCGCCATGTCCGAAAAGGTGCGGTGCACTCCTATTCCGCCTCTCCACCTCTGACTCGGCGGGCGCAGGGGTGCGGGTCGGACGCGGCGGCGCTGGAGGCGGCCTGCGGCGCCCTCGCCGCCCTCGCCTTCGCCGAGGCGCGCCCCCTTTCCCTTTCCCTCCTCCCCTTCTTTCCCCGCCTTCTGAGTTCGGGCGCGCAGGGCGTGGGCGGGGAGGGGCCGGCGGCGGCGGTCGTGGCGGCGATGGAGGCGCACCCCTCCAGCGAGCCCCTCGCCGAGGCGGCCTGCGGCGCCCTCGCCGCCCTCGCCCTCGCCGGTCCGCCCCGCCCCGCACCGCCCCGCGCCTTTGGCCTCGCCGTCGCATCGAGCCGCTCGCTCACCGGATGGCAGCGCCGGGGGCCGGCCCGGCGCCGCACGGGGCGCGCGCCGCGCGGGCCCTCCTCGCGGCCCTCCGCGCCTTCCCCGCAACGCCCTCCTCCAGGTCCCCCCTGCCCTCCTCCCGCCCCCGCCTCGGCGACCCCTGAGGGCGGCGGGGGCAGCACGGGGCGGGGCGGGCGCTGGGGCGCTGTGCGGGGCGAGGCGGCGCTGGCGGCGGCGCTGGTGGAGGAGGGCGCCCTGCCCCCGCTCCTCCAGGCCCGCCGCCCCCGCCCCCGCCCCTCACAGGCTCTCTTAGGGCCCGCCGACGCGGCCGCAGATGGCCTCGCAAGCCTCCGCGCCGCACGCCGCGCGCCTCGCGGCGCTCTTCGGCGCCGCCGCCCACGCTTCCGGCGGCCCCGCCGCCCTCGCCGCCCGCAGGCCCGCCCCCAGCCTCCCCGCCCGGACGCGCGCCTGCCCCGCACTCTGACGCTCGCCGCACAGGGCGCTGGGAACGCGGGAGGGCGTCGCCGCGCTGGCCGCCGCCCTCGCGGCCCCCGCAGCGGGGCCCGGGGCCGGGGCGAGGAGGCCGCCGACCGCGCCGCCGCCGGTGCCGCCGCCCTCCTCGCCGAGGCCCGCCCCGCCCCCTCCGCCCTTCCCCTGCCCGCCGCCGGGGCGCTGAGGGCGGGGCAGGCCCTCGCCGAGCGCTTCCCGTCGGGCCCCGCCCCGGGGCCCGAGGCCCAGGAGGCAGAGGCGCACCCGCCCCTCCCCTCTCCCGAGCCGCCCCCTCTGACGCGGGCGCAGGGGGCGCTGCGGGCGCTGGTCGGGGCCGTCGCGAGGCACCCGAACGCACGCGAAGCCGCCGCCGCCTTCTCCGCCGCCCTCGCCGCCCTCGCCGCCTCCCGTGCCCGCCCTCCGCTCCCGCAAATTTCTTTTCGCTTCGTCGCCTGACCCGAAGCAGCGGCGGGGACTGAGGCGGCCGCCCGCGCGGGGGCCCTCGACGCACTGGGGTGTGTACCCCCCCTCCCTCCTTCCTCCCCACTACGAACGCCGACCGCTGCCGGCGCAGGGCGCTGTGCGGGTCGGACGCCGGCCCGCCGGCCGGCTGGCAGGCACCCCTCGCCGCGCTCCTCTCCGCCCCGGAGCCGCCCGCCTGCGGGCCCGCGCCCTCCCCGCCCTCGCCCGGCGCGCCCCTCCGCCCCGCCCCCTCCCTCGCCTCCCCTCGTTCTCACGCCGGCCTCCCCCAGGTTCCTCTCGGAGGGGTGCCGCCCGGGAGGCTGGGGCGCACGAGCGCGCGATGGCCGCCGCCGCCGCCGCCCTCCAGTCCGGTGCCCCGCCGCCCCCGCCGCCCCGCTGGCCCCCGCCCCGCCTCTTCTCGCCTTGAGCGTGGCCCTCGTTTGCCATGTGCAGAGGAGTGCGGGGAGTTCCTGCCGGCGGACGCCTGCGGGGCGCTCCTCGCCGCCGCCCTCGCCGCCCTCCGGCCCCTCGCCGACCCCAACCCCGGCCCCGGTGCCCCCCGCCCCGCCCCGCCCCCGCGAGGAGGGCGCGGGTAGAGCGGGCTGGGGGGGCGCAGGGGCGCGGAAGGCGGCGCGGGGCGTGGAAGCGGCCTGCGACCTCCTCTCCGGCCTCCTCCTCTCCGGTCCGCCCCCGCGGCCCCACGCACGCTGCGGGGCGCAAAGCTGAAAGCTGAGGGGTCCCCGGGGCTTTGGGGCGGGGCAGGGGACGAGCTGGCGGAGGGGGACGCGGAAGACGCCGTCGCGGGCGTCCTCGCCGCCCTCCGCGCCTCCGCGAGGTCCCCGCCCCCCTCCCCCCCTCCCCTTCTTTCTTCGCCTCCCGTCTGAGGCGGGCCGGGCCGGGGGCAGCGGGTCGGGGCGGGCGCGGGCCCGCGCGGAGGCGGCCCTCCGATCCCTCTGGCTCCTCGCCACCGCCGGTGCCCCGCGCCCCGCCCCGCCCAGCCCCTTCCCGCCCCGCCCAGCCCCGCCTCACCGCGCGCAGCGAGCGGGCGGGGCGCGCTCGCTGCCGCCCACGCCGAGGTCGACCTGGTGCTCCTCCCAACGCCGCCGCGCCTCGACGCCGGGGCGAGCCGGCGGGGCGGGGCGGGGGGCAGACGCGGGCGATGGCGACGTACGCGGGGAGCGCGGGGGCGGCGCAGTACGGCTGCGCCGCCCTCTGGCACCTCTCCGCCGACGGTCCCCGCACCTCGCGCCCCGCCATCGCTTCCGCTCCTTCCTCTCTCACCGACGCGGGGCAGAGTCGGTGCGGCGGGCGGCGGGGGCGGCCGGGGGCGTGCGGGCGGCCCTCGGGGCCCTCCTCCGCCACCCCTCAGACCCGTGCGCCCTCCCCGCCCTCCCGCCCCGCGCCCCGCGCCCCGCGCTTCGCTCCGCATTTCGTCCTCGCCGACACGCCGGGTGGGTAGGGAGGTGGCGGAGAACGCGTGCGGGGCCCTCGGCAACCTCCTCCTCTCCGGTCCCCTCTCCCCTTCTTTTCTCCCTCGCCTCCTCTCCTCTCTGAGGCGTGGCGGGGGGGCAGACGAGCTGCGGGGGGCGCTGGGGCGGGAGGGGCGGCGGGAGGCGGCGGGTGCCCTCCTCGCCGCCCTCCGCTCCTTCCCCGCGAGCCCCGCCGTCCAGGCCCGCCCGCCCCCCCGCCCCGCCCCGTTAAGCAGCCTTGATCTCGGGCCTCCTGCGGGGCGCCTGAGGGGCGGGGGCCGGCAGGGGCGGGCGGCGGCGGCGCTGGACGCGCTGCTGCTCGACGCGGAGGGGCAGGCCGCCGCCGCCGCCGCCGCGGGGGGGCCCTCCCCGCCCTCGCCGCCGCCCTCGCCGCACACAGGTCCGCCCATCCAGGCCGCGCGTTCCTCTCGGCCCCCTCTGACTTCGTTCGCAGCGGGGAGGACGCGGAGCTCGCGGAGCGCGCCGCCGCCGCCGCCTCCAAACTCGCGCGCCC